>CM034615.1:21204111-21807870 GCA_020080225.1 Gynochthodes officinalis
AATAGTTATGTTAATTAGGCTAAAGGTAAGTAGTTCAACATTGAGTCAAATTTAGATACTTTCTATGATTTGGAAATCACATATCCATCATATTAAATGGGCAATTCTAAAGATTTTATTGAATGTCTATGTAAATAATGCTTGTAATGACATCGTACATCACCCAAGAGTTACTCAAGGAGGAAACATTATTGTTTTGTCCTTTGGCGACCAAAATTTTTCATTGTAGATCTATTTTGTTTTTCAATTTGGCAGCGATTCATTTCGTCCTTTCGGTCTTCATTGAAGCTTTGTGATTTCTCATGGTTCAAATTTGAATATTGTTGAGATGTTTTGTTTTGTTTTGTAAATTAGAAGTTGATGGCATGACCTTTTTTTTTTTTCAATTGAATTTCAATTGGTTTTTCACATAGTTGCCACTCTTTTTTGTGGTCATTTTTTTGTCATAAAGTATTGAAAGTTGGCTTTATATTGATTTGCTACTTTATGGTTTTAACATAATCGATTTGTAATGAATTTTTGTTGTAGAATTTGTTAGCAGAATCACAAATCTAGTCTTGTTTCTATTTTTTTTTTATTATTTTATGTCCCCACTTATTTATAGTTATTGTTTCTTAATGAAGTGGGAAGTGGGAAGTGGGAAGTGGGAAGTGGGAAGTGAGAACCCTATAGTATAAATAAACGCAAAAATCGTATAGTGCATATTTATTTGATTTGAACCAATTTTTAAAAGTTGTTGTATGGTTAGTAGTAATGCAACTTAACATTTTCTGGACTTAGGGTATGTATGATGGCTAGTTTTTGTACACAATTGGGTTTAGATTTTGAGCTTTTTGTGGTAAGAGTTGATTTTTTTTAAAGTTTTATTTATGTAGTATGATTTTATTCCTTTTCTGCCTGGTGAGTAATGTTGGTCTTTGATTAATTGATAATATATATAGAAAGTTCCTGTGAAATCCATTGTAATGACAAGTGGATTGTCACTTTGTGACATACATGTGACAAGGTCCAAAACAAAACTTTGATGTTGAGGTAGCCAATTATGATAATTGAATAGTATTATTTAAATATACTGGTTGAAAGTACATCGTTGAGAACACAATTTAGTTATAAGGGATGTGCTTGGTATTTAATAATGTTCTGCTAGAATATGGATAATTTGTACTTTTTATTATAGAACATTAAATAAGAAAGATGTTAGTGATGATGAGAGTTATTAGGCTTTTAACTTTTTACATATAATAGAAGGAGGACTTGGTACTCCTAAACATTGTTTCAAAATTTCCATCCTTGATTAGGAATTGTTCAATGGATCGTGGATCGGATCGATCATTGATCCGATCCGTCCAATCCGAACTTTCGGATCGGATCGGATCAATACCGGATCGGATCGGATCAACGGATCGATCCGGCCCGATCCGTTTTATTTAAATAATTTTTTTTTTGAAAATAATTAATATTAATTATAAAATATAAATTGATATTTTTTATTATTTAAATAATTCTTTCATTAAAATTAGTCAATTTGTGATAAAAAAATTAAAATATTTATATGAAAATATACTAATTAATTTACATAAAAAATAAAAAATTTAAATTTAAATAAAATTATTTATTATTTTTATATAAAAATATATAAATTTTTAACATGAAAATTTAAAATCTAAATTAAATCACTTAACATTATATATGAAAATAAAAGAAATAGTAAAAAAAAAAAGCAAAAAAAAAAAAAAAGGAAGAAGAAAAGAGTAAAAGAAAAAAAAAAGCAAAAAAAAAAATTTAAAAAGGAAGAAAAAAAAAAAAAAAAATGAAAGATATAGAAAAAAAAGGTAAAAGCAAAAGAGTTTATATATGAAAATAAAAATATAAAAAAAAAAAAAAAAAAAAAAAAAAAAAAAAAACAACAAAAAGCAAAAGGCAAAAAAAAGTTTAAAAAAATATAACGGATCAATTCGGATCACGATCCGATCCGATCCGAACTTGATCCGGTCCGATCCGAAAATTTTCGGATCGGATCGGATCGGACCGGGTCGGACCGGATCAAGTCATTTGCACAGCCCTATCATGATCTTATTGTGAACATTCAATTTTTAGCATCTTATCACTTATTTAATTGCATTTCGATTGAAGGCTTGTTTAAACTATTCGATATTTGTTCTTTTTAATGTATTTCTGTTGGTGGTTCCCAGCTCATGGACAGTTTTTTTTTTGTTTTTTGACAATCTTATTATATTACAACTATATTAAATATAACAATGTATGTCTCATACAATGTGGGATGAGGTTCCTAGCACATGGACAGTTGGGGAAATGTTTCTTCTAAAGTTTGGTAGGTATTCATGAGAAATAAGCATTGTTTATGACAACTATAAGTTTTTAGGGCAAAGTACTTGGAAGACAATGGCTGATTACTATAAGTTTAAAATTGGGGTTATTATTATATATATAGAAAATAATGTCTATTTTATCTCTTTTTAATACATATACAATTTTAATTAATAGAGTCAAACTACCTGTCCATCTTTATTTACCATCTCTTGTACAATTTTAATTTAATTAAATATTTCATTTACACTAATTAACTATTATATAAATAAATCTAATACACTTTATATGTGTAAGTTTATAAGTCAAATTACTTACTATCTCTCATAAAATTTTAATTTAAGTAAATATTTGATTCACACTTATTAATTGTTATATGAGTAAATGTTTAAGTTGTAAATAATTCTTATCACATTATATGAGTAAATCTAATACACTTAATGTGCGTAATTTATAATCCTTATCACATTATAATTCGAATTACTTACCATCTCTTATAAAATTTTAATTTAACTAAATATTTGATTCTCACTCATTAATTGATATCTAAGCAAATCTAATATGCGTTAAATCTTTAATTATACTCTTTCCGTCCCAAAAAGGAGTCCATTTTGATTACCGTACAAGTTTTTCTTAGTTATTAGGTCTAACTCATTTAATATTCCACTAAATGTATAATTATTATTACTTTTTAATTTTGAGTATACATAATAATTATTACTAAGGATATTTTAGAAAGTTTGTTTAAAAGTGGACTCTTTTATTGGGATAAGAATTTTTTTAAATGAATTTTTTGAAAGCAGTAATCCTTTTGACATTGTAATTCAAAATTAAGTCCAATTAAATATTATAATCCTTAAAGTAGAAATCAGATTCGATTTAGTTTCCAATTTAAAAAAAATTCTCTTATGTTGTCCCAATTAGCATGAAATTAAAAAGACACGTGAGTTATAATCTCCAATTACTTCTCCTAGAATCTTTATTTATTAATTGATTGAATCAAGTCATATGTTAATTGTTCATCAAATGTCCATATTCAAACAACGCTTAGAAATCTAGTAATTTACGCAAGTTATTTGCTAGATGAGGGGCTAACATAGCATTATTATTAATACTTTTGGATCCAATTCAGTTTTGGGTTTTGTTCACCTTCAAATTTGAGTTTAGGTATTTAGGGTGTTTCGATTTTTATTTATTTTGATATCAGACAAAATTTAGATGTGTTTTGATTTTCTATTTATTTTGATATCAAAGAATCCTGGGATTTACATCTAAAACCATGGCAAACTGGTTGAAGCTTCTGCAGAGTTTGTTAGTCGAGATAGCCAAAAGAATATCAATGTTGGAAGCTCAATATTCAACGGTAAAACATTAGCAATAAACAAGGGAAACTCAAGCTTGAAAAGGTTGCAACAAAATAGTACAAGATGTAATTGTGGCATATCAATGGATTTTTATGGACAATAATTTTTTTGTAAAGGAAATAATTGAAGTCCATAGTTTGACTGTAATCAATTAGCGAAAATTAATGCATGGTCCTCATATTTAATTGAGCCAACATTTAGTAATCAAATGGAAAGATAATTTCTTTTACAAAGGTACTTTTTCTTTATAACTATATTCATATTCCATATTGATCACATATTAGGTTCTACTAATGTGATATCAAATTTATTAAATTGCTTCAATTCAGGAAATAAGTGAAATAAAAGGTGGATTGGATTTCAATTTAGACAAGGACTTACCAAATGAAGAAAATAAGCTTCCAATATTGTAGGAGTACATTGCAGGGTTTGATTGGTTAATACTCTCCTCATGCCTCTGTCAGTTGCATCCCTCGATTTACATCCCACTTGGCTAAGGAGCCTGCAGTAAGTGGGGAGAGTTTACTTAAGGAGAATTTCTCTAAATCAAAGAAAATAAGCTTCCAATTATCAACCAAATTTACTTTTATTTTAATTTTTTGGTGAATTACATCTACTATTCACGTGATTTGTGAAACTTCTAATCAAATTCAAAATTTAGAAAAACTATCAATACCTATTAAATTTGATAAATTCATAACATTTGGCTCCATAGTTAGTTGACCATTGACTTTTGATTAAATCAATAGTTAATTTGTTTGAAAATTTTAAACCACCCTTTAAACTATAATAGTTGAATTACATTTAACCTCTTGAGGTTTGTTTAATTACAAAATGGACTGTGATTTAACAAAATAGAACCCTCATACTTTTTTCTTGTTAATGAGTATTACAAAAGGTTAATAACAATTACTAATTTAGTTTACAATTTAGACAATTCTCTACACAATTTAACAATTGAACATCTTACCAAAATAGATATAAAGTTTAGATGTTGCAATATTTTATTATGCTTATTTTTCATTTCCATTCAAACAATTTAAGGTTAGTCTAATAAATACAATTCTTAGTCTAATAAAAATTCGGGAGTAAGTTAGAATGGGCGTTTCTTATTCATGCCATGTAATTTGACACTATAATGATGCGGTTTGGATTGATATTTACATCAAATTTTGTTAAAAGAGAATTTCTTTTTTTTTTTGGTTTATTTATTTGTTTGATTCTGAGGACTTGGAAAGTTTAGTTTCTTTGGTAAAGGCCATAATTCTAGGAAATCTTAGCGAGAATCGGTGCAATCTAGATTCAAAATTACTATGATGATTGTTGTATGTTACCTAGTATAGAATCTGTATATTTGTATATGTAATGCTACGATAATGAGAAAAAGGGTGTGAATCTGAAAACAAGTTTTTCCCAAACCTCCTTCAAAGTCTACAACGAACCTCCTTCAAAAGTCTACATGGTATCAGAGACATCGTAATCCTCTTTGAATATCAACATGGATCAAACTCACTTTGCCATGAATCCATCGAACACACCAACAATACTCACAAATCAGAACCCACTCCCACGGATCATTTGTCCAACAAGATAATTCAACTTTCCCATGGCGTAGTTGGATGAAGCGAATTTTCCATTATGGTCACAACCGATGGAGATGCGGTGGAGCACGTAATAAAGTGGATTTCTCACTGGTGCAATAGAAACCAGCCTCGTATGATCACAGGGTATGCACTTGGAGTTACCGACAACCACAAGGTTAAAAGTTGGCTTGTTGATTCAATGAGTCCCCACCGTGCGGCGATTTATCGCCTAGCCACGAAAGAGATTTGGGGCGTGATTGCTAAGACCTTCTATGATGGATCTGATGAAACACGATTGTTTGAGTTAAGCGAAGTCTTTCACCACCATACAAAATGGTAGACCCTTATCCACTTATTATAATGAATTGGTGGGTATTTTTGGAAATTGACCACGAACAACCATCCAAGAGGCATCGGTTGACCATGTTGTTGCTCCACTCCATGGTGGCCCATTGCGGGTTCACATCTTTCTCGGATGGACCGAATATGACCAAATTCGTGGTGAGGTTCTCGGAAGGACCCAAATTTGGATTTGGAACGTACATACGCCTATATTAGGAGAAGAACAACAACGACAAATTATGGGAGCTCCAAACCAAAGATTCTGAAAACACTACTTGGTGACTCACCAAAATTCCGAGGCACTACCAACAGCAATACCAAGGGACGAAACCACCCACCATCAGGAAAATCTAACACCTTTGTTTGTAATCATTGTGGTGAAACAGGCCATTCAAAACAACGATGCTATGAGATCATTGGCTATCCAGATTGGTGGGATTTCTCAAAGAAACCACGGAAGAACATTAAAGGCAAGCGTGTTGGCTGCAGGAGATCTTCAACCAATCTAGAAAAGCCTCAACTTCTGACAAATGTCGTTCAACCGGTAATTCTAAACATTAGATGTTTTATCTGCCATTTCTAGGAATAGTACTTGGATTATTGACAGCTGGAGCATCAGACCGTATGACTAGAGACCTCATATTTTACAAACTGTTCACCCACCTTCTCAAACCGTTATTTCCACAGCCAATGGAAGCACATCTCCTATAACAGGAGAAGGATCTATCGAATTATCTGGTACCTTAACACTTGATAGTGTCTTGGTTGTTCCCACCTTGGACTATAACCTTCTCTCTGTCAGTCAAATTACATCTTCACTTCATTGTACTGTAAATTTTTGGCCTTCTTTCTGTATTTTTCAGGACATTCTGACTCGGAAGATTCTTGGTTATGGTGTTAAACAGAACAAGTTGTACTATTTGGATTTGACTGAAGGTGGAGCTAAAAAATTCACTCATGTTTTTCATACCAGCAGGGTTGCCAAGAGTCAAGAAAATATTTGGTTATGGCATAGAAGATTAGGACACCTTTCTTTTGGTTATCTTCAAAAACTTCGGCCTGGTTTATTTTCTGATCTAAATGTTTCTGATTTTCATTGTGAAGTATGTGATCTAGCAATGAGTCATCGCTCTTCTTATTTGCCCAGTTTCAATAAATGTTCCGAACCGTATATGGTTATACACTCTGATATTTGGGGCCCTGCAAAAGTATCATCTATTTCAAAGGCATGTTACTTTGTTACTTTCATCGACCAGATATGTACTAGTTCACATGGGTTTCTACTCCATAAAAAGAGTGATACATGTACGCCTTTAAAGAGTTCTATAAAATGGTCCTCACGCAGATCAGCGAAAAATTCGAATTTGGTAATCGACAACGCTATGGAATTTATGGATGCCACGTTCGGGGAGTACCTTAGCGACTTGGGCATCCGCCATCATACCTCTGCACATACACAGACGAGAATGGTTTGGTGAGCGGAAGAATCGGCAAATTATGGAGTGGTTCGTACCTCTCTTTGGCATGAGCGTGCCACGATTCTACTAGGGTGAAGCAGTCAAATCTGCTGTATACCTTATTAACCGAGTTCCCTCTCGAGTTATTGACTTCAACACTCCACAACACAAGCTACAATCCCTCTGTTCCATCTCACATCTTATAAACCTTGAGCCTAGAATTTTTTGGTTATGTCTATGTCCACATTCCCAAAGTCTTTACGCCATAAATTGGACCCTTGTGCAAAACGATGTGTCTTTGTTGGTTATTCAGACTTCCAAAGACTACCGTTGTTTTGATCCTCATACCAAGAAGTTGCATGTCACTGGACGTCTCTTTCGTGAGGTGAACCATGTTACACCCAAGGGTATTTGAGCTCACCTCTTGGGGAGAACTTAGGTGAAGAGCTACACTTGATCAGCGAACAACGGAGTGCGAAGGGTGAGCGGAGTTTATGGAATTAGAGACTTTAGAAGAAAGATTGAGTCATGAACAACTTATGTCGGATCATTAACTTACATGAATAAGAGATCAAGAAAATGAAGCTCAAGGTCTTGAAGGTCTTGAAAATGTTGAACAGGAACAACCACATACCTTGGAAGAACCCGTGATAACACCATTAGCTGAGGAACCTTCCTGCATGTTCAAGAAAATATGGAGAATCGAAATCTTCTTCTCGCCATCCAATAAGATCAAATGAGGTATGCGAAAGAAACAATATGAACTTTGATTTCAATGCTAATGTCAAATACCCTATTAACAATTATACCTCTACAAAAAATCTATCGATTCATATGCTCTACTTGTAGATCAATTATCCAAAGTATCTATTCTAGTAATGTGCAAGATGCATTATCGGACCGAGATGGATGAAAGCAATGAATGATGAAATGGAGGCTTTGAAGAAAAATTCCACTTGGGATCGGTTCCATTACACGAAGGAAAGAAGACCATTGGGTGCAAATGGGTGTACATCTGTGAAGCTTAAAGTCGACGGGGCATTGTGGTACAAAGCAAGACTTGTAGCAGGCTACACACAAAAATATGGGGTGGACTATCAAGAGACCTTCGCACGATGTGAAAGCTTACTCTTTGTTCGCATTCTTATATCTCATTGCGGTAAATCGAGATTGGCCTTGCGGCAATTCGATGTGAAAATGCCTTTCTAAATGGGGATTTGGAAGAAGAAGTATACATGGAGCTCCTCCGTATCAAGCGTGGATCCAAGCATGAAGGCAAGGTATGTAAATTGAAAAGATCACTATATGGGTTAAAACAATCACCGAGCTTGGTTTGGAAGGTTTGACGGCAATGAGTGGATTGGTTATGAGCAAAGTAACTCGACCACATTATTTATCAAACACAAGGAAGGGAAGGTACTTGGCTTTAATTGTATCACGTGGATGATATGGTCTTGACAGGGAATGATTTTGGAGAAATGGAAAGCCTTCAAGCATACCTAGCCACCAAGTTTGAAATGAAAGACCTAGGACAATTACGATATTTCCTAGGAATCGAAGTGTCACGGTCAAGGCATGGAATCTCACTTTCTCAACGAAAGTATGTCTTAGATTTGCTGACTGAAACCGGAATGCTGTCCTGCAAACCTATTGAAACACCAATGGAGATGAATCACCAACTTGGGATGTCATCAAACCAAAATCCAGCTGATAAAGGGTGTTATCAACGACTAGTTGGAAAATTAATTTATCTAACTCACACTAGGCCAGATATTGCCTATGCAGTGAGTGTGGTAAGTCAGTTCATGCATGCTCCAAATGAGGACCATATGAATGCAGTCTATAGAATATTGAGATATTTGAAGTGTGCTCCAGGGAAAGGGTTGTTATACTCAAAGAATAAGACATCCACTATTGAAGGCTACACCGATGCGGATTGGGCAGGAGATCAATTAACCAGGAAATCTACCTCAGGCTATCTCACATTTGTAGAAGGCAATCTGGTAACATGGAGAAGCAAAAAGCAAAAGGTTGTTGCTCGGTCAAGTGCAGAAGCAGAGTTTCGAGGCATTGCACAAGGTATGTGTGAGCTATTATGGATTAAAAGAGTTCTAGAGGACCTTGGAATTGAATGCTCAGAACCTGTAAGTTTACTCTGTGATAACAAAGCTGCAATCCAAATCGCTCAAAATCCTGTTCACATGATCGCACAAAACATGTGGAAATTGACCTTCATTTCATTAGGGAGAAGTTAGATAAAAAGATTATTCATTTTCCGTTTGTCAAGTTTGACAATCAGCTTGCAGATATACTCACTAAAGCTGTCTCAGGGAAGATATTTTATACAATCATCAACAAGTTGGGCATGATAGATATCTATGACCCAACTTGAGGGAAGTGTAGGACTTGAAAGTTTAGTTTCTTTGGTAAAGGCCATAATTCTAGGAAATCTTAGCCCAGAATCAGTGCAATCTAGATTCAAAATTACTGCAGTGATTGTTGTATGTTACCTAGTATAGAATCTGTATATTTGTATATGTAATGCTCTGATAATGAGAAAAAGTGTGAATACAGAAAACAAGTTTTTCCAAACCTCCTTCAAAGTCTACAACGAACCTCCTTCAAAGTCTACAATTCCGTTTGTTTAAATTAGGTCTCAAATGATTTATGTTTGTTGACTCATCATAAGTTATATAATATATATAGCTATTGTTCCTGAGAAGACATAATCATTTCATTTGCTTAAACTTGTATTGCTAAGAATATAGGTTCTCCACTCCAACTTTGTTAAAAATTATTAGCGTAAATCTATCTAGACTTTACGGTCAAAATATTGACCGTTAACATGAATTTGAAGATAAATATCCATATCAAATTGAAGAAATTCTCCAGATAATTATTGAATCAAATTAAAGGAATTTCATCTTTGATAAAAAATTGTAACAATATTTTTCAATATTTATCACTTTATTGAATTATTATCATTAGAAATAGAGTAGATTAATATTGAAGGAATAATAAGAAATTTAGAAAATAAGTTTTTCAAATTTGAAGATGATGAAATAGTAATATGGTAAAAAAAATGATTAATTTTATTATTCAACTTTCAAAAATTCTAAAGGTACATATTGGTATTATATTTTTATTACTTTCAATTTGTTGTATTATGATATAAAATAAGATTATAAAATGATTCCTCATAAAAAGAAAAGAAAAAGAAAATAAGAATATAAATAAAGAAATAGAAATTAATAAATTTTGTTCAATAAAATTTTAAAACTTTAAGTGTCATTTCGTACTTAGAACAAACTTTGTGGGGGGGGGGGGGGGGGGAGGCGGGATATGTTATTTTCTAAGGTTGGTTTTCTCATATTTTCACTTATTTAATTAGTTGACTTTAATGGTTGTTAGCTTAAATAGGATATTAGTAGTTTTTCTAAATTTAAAAATTTGATTGGTAGTTTCACAACCCGCATGGTAGTAGATGTAATTTATCCTTTTTATTTTTTATATATATATATATACCATGTTGTTAAAACTGGGTTGGATTGACCGATTTGATCGGTTTGATCATGCGCCAATTATGAGTTCGGTCTGATTTTTACAAAAAAATCTGATCTAGAAAATCTGGTCAAACTCTAGTTTGATCAATCAAAAGTGGGTTGACTTGAGCTAAATTTTGATCGGGTCATTACATTTATTTTCATAAAAAATAATTAAATTTTTAAAAATCATAGTTTGACCTTAAATGTTTATAAAACTCTTTTTTTCCCTTACTTTTTATGTGAATATTTTGAATTTTTTACTTAAAATGTTTTTAATTCTTTAAAATTGAATGTCTTAAATGTTTATACAAGAAAATTCTTACAATTTTTAATATATTCCTTACTTATAATATTTTTTGTACTATTTTTCACAAAATTATTCAATTATACACTTATGATTTCATACAATTTATACTAAATTTATATTTAACTACATTACTAAAACTAAATAATTTTTCTCATATATATTTATGTATTAGTATTAATATTTTATAATTAGTTTATATTTTTTATATCATAATGATATCATTAGTTTTCTTTTCTACAGTCTGACTAGTTAACCCTTAATCTCTTGACTTCACTGGTTCATACATTGATCTGATTTTGTCAACACTATTTTGTGGTTAACAAATTCATAAGACATGTCTATTAATATGCATGCTATTTTCTATTTTGTAGTTGGTGTGCAAGGTTGTAGGTATTTTTTATTTATTTATTTTTGCATAGGTTAAGAGTTATCGAGGTGAAAGTGATTGCTTGGTAGACTAATTTATTTTAGTTGTCTATTGATGTTGGTATGTTTAACTGTCTTGAATTGATTGTGTCATAAATTAGTGTATCCCTAGTTGGTTTGCGAGCAATTGGCAAGTAGGAATAGATAATTCTCAAATTTGAGGGCATGAATTACTAATCTTGCTCACGCCATATAAAGAAGTTACAAAGAGGAAGAAGATTGTAGGTAGTAGAGATGTAAGCGTAAGTGATGGTTAGTTAACATTTATGGCTATACAAAATTGAACTTGAAGACAATTAAGAAGCCAATTTTGGAGCTCCTCCAGTATTTAATTTTATTTTTTTGTCATGGACATAAAAATTGCTAATGATTGAGAATAGAGGTACAAAGGTCGGCTGTAATGTGCATCCTAACATTCTTATTTATTACTTTTGATTTTGGGAGTAAGTTAGAATGGACGTTTCTTATTTATGCAATGTAATTTGACACTATAATGATGCGGTTTGGATTGATATTTACATCAGATTTTGTTAAAGAGAATTTCTTTTTGTTTATTTATTTGTTTGATTCCGTTTATTTAAATTAGGTCTCAAATGATTTATGTTTGTTGACTCATCATAAGTTATATAATATATATACCTATTGTTCCTGAGAAGACATGATCATTTCATTTGCTTAAACTTGTATTGCTAAAAATATAGATTTTCCACTCCAACTTCGTTAAAAATTATTAGTGTTCTATCTAGACATTACGGTCAAAATACTAAAATGTCTCCCTTGAACATATTTTATATCTTTTAGTCTTGAAAAAAATGCCTAAAATCATTGCAGCATGGTTGAGTTTGAACAAATAAGTTTGTAGAAAATATTTTCTTTTCCTTCTTTATTTTTGCATAGATTCTGATTTTTTTCCATGGGCACAGAAGACTAGAGAAGCATGAATGAAATGGAAATACTAATCAAGTAACATTATTACATATATATAATACATACAAAAGAGTACACAGCAAGATAATATTTAATTAAACTCTAACTTGTAGTTCAACATTATTTCTAATTAGAGTGTAGACTTAAGAATATATTATTATAGACTATATTAAGTGTTTCTACACATGAGATTTGTTTCATTGCCATTGCATCATGTTGTTTCGAATGCCAAATTAAATTTCTTACTATTTGAAGCACAGAGTTTGCACACAAGCATACAAGTTATTCTAGATTTGAGTATATTTATATAAATGGTAGTTTTAAATTATTATTTGAATAATATATGGTTTCCATATTAACACACGACAATATGAAATGCTAAGATTGCAGCAATGTTCAGAAGACAATCCATGCTAATAACTGTAACAAATTAACATTTGATACTGAGTGAAAATTAAAATACTTATGCAATTAAGAATGTTTAGAATAGCATATTTGAATTTGTTGCTAGATGATGAACTTGTACATATTTAATGAATTAAGAAGTGATTATTGGGTGTAAAATAGTTAGAACAGATGATAAGATTATTGTAGATTCTAAGTTTCACCTTTGAAATGAGGGATTAAGGAAATGGTTGTTTTCTATTGTAGAGGTTTTAAAATATTTCTTGCAAATCCACCTGCTATTAGTAAACAAAACTAAATTATTGTGTGGAACTAATGGCAAAGAAGTAATACATTTAAATATCGAATGTTGATAAAAGAAAAGATATTTCAATTAGTGGTAAGTATGGTTGAACTATAAAATAATCTTTACATGCAAAAGTTTAGTGAATGAATTTTTTTTTTAGTGAGTGTTATTGAAGGATTGAGAGCTGTTAGATGACCAAAGTTCTCAAGATTCTTGAATTCTAGAAAAAAAAAAGGTTTTTTTTACCAATGGTCATTCATAACTTTATGTTGAAAAGTGAACATTTAATTAAATACTATATTTAGAGCACAAATATTTATTTGGATACAAATGATATCAAATTCTCCTTGGCATATGCACTTCATACTTACGAGTAAGTTTCTATATTTTGTGCCACAATCACAAGTCTCTTAATGTAATTGACTATAAATGACAAATAATTATAATTATCTAGTAATAGAATTCATTGATGCATTGAAGTAACTTAACCAGCATAGGGCATATTATAGCTTAACCAGTTGCTTCAAATAATGGTTTTAGCATGACCAAAATAAGAGTATTTTATCACTTCTACATTAATGATTTTAATCACTACTCTAAAATAGATGAAAAAGAGTAGCATAATATATCCCAAGATATGCTATTAACAAAAGCATTGTGCATGACTTACTTGTTTATATTAATTTTTCTTGGCTCTTTGCTCTTTTCTCACTTGAAGGGATTGATGTCAATGCCACCAAATAATTCCCATTTCAGTTTAGATAGATGATTGAGTACCATCCAAACCATTAGCAATAGCAAACTATTTAGAAAGGCAAAGTTTTGCTAAAAATGTTGGCATTGTCTTTATGAACCAAATAATAAAATAATTTGTTAAATAATCAAGAACTATATACTTCGTAATTTTAAAATGGTTGATTCTATGGAGAAGATAATAGAAAAATTTCAAATTGTAATTCGAGTGGTAATATTTGCATCCATATGTAGACTTTTGTCATTAGTACTTGCAACAGTGGATATTTTTTGTCGACTGAGATCTGTTTTAATTTTTATAGAAAGAGATTTTGATGCTTTTCTTGTCATAGAGATATGTAATTACATAGCATGGCTATAAATCTCTTGGTTTTTGCTTAGCATGTTTAACTTGGTAAATATATACTTTGTCCTCCAAATTTTTATGAGTATCACAAATGTATATTTCTTTGCCCTTGGCAAAAAATTGAGTGTTAATTCATAAGAATTAAATACATTTTTTAAATAACATTTATAGTGTTTCACATTGTGTTCATTAAATAAATGAATAAAAAGAAACACAAATATTCAACGAAAGCAATCAACTTCACATGAGATAAAAGATCAAGACAAAATAAATATGAAAATGTAATCATAACATATAAAACTCATAATTAGCACAAAATCCCATCATAATTTTCACTACACTCATAATTTTGCTAACTAAATCCAACCAGCACTTGTTATGACAAAACTCATAATTTGTACACTGAACAAAATCATGTCTTCAAACAAAATTCAATATAGGAACACACAATCTCATAATAAAAGTAACACAATATTATAGCACAATAAATAGAAAGCCTTAGAGGAAAATAGTTCCAAATTATTTACAAAAGAAACTTCTCATGTGTACATGTATGGTTACATATTAAATATTATTGCCTAAAGGATGGAAAAGTAAAACATCAATACCAAAATATGTAACAAATGTAGCAACACAATAGATGAGCTTTATGAAAATACCAGTCGATCAATTTGCATTACATTTGATGCAGAATATCTAAAATGATTTTTAGCCAAGTTTCAAAAAATAAAGCCCTTATTGATCAATTTTCATCAGTTAACTTGACATATAAAAAAACACCTATAATGTTAGGTTGACAAATAATCGCATCTTCATTAGTATTGACTAATTAAATTGTATGTATAAAAAAATTGTAAAAATGATCATAAAACAATATTGACATTGGTTCAACATGCTGTTTTTTCTTTGCAAATATTATAGGTATATGGGTTTCCATATGCAGTTGCTATTTATTGGTAGCCATTAAATTTTCATACCGAATTTTTTGTTAAGTGCTTGGCCTTTGTTTAGATAATGTTGGCTGTAATTTTTCTTGCACAATTATGATTACTTCCTAATTAGTGGCTCCTACTTGTATTTGATCAATAGGTACTAGTTTAGGCATTCTATAATAGTAGAAGAAATATACTCACAATTAACATAACAAAAATATTGAGCTCGCAAAGTAGTTACATTATACCCCATAAAACAAACACAAAAACATCATAAACCTCAAAACATGTGCTAGCAATGGTTTATTATTTTGATAACTAGAAAACTTTTTTGAATATAATGTTTTGGCCATTGCAATCTATCATTTCTTTAGAAAAGGTTGGAGATACAATCAAGACTTTGACTTGTTTAGTCTCCATTTGGTTTGCATTTTTATTTACAAAAAGTTAATTTTTTTTAACTACAAAAATAAACTATCCAAACAAATTTTTATTTTAAAATTTAAATTCCCTCCAAAATTCTTCTCACATTATTTTAAATTTTTTTCCCTCCAATCTACTTTTTCATGTTACTTTTTGTTACAAAAAATTTCCACTAAAACTTTCACACATTTCAATATAAAATTCTCAAATACAATACAATCCAAACGGAGCCTTAGAGATTTTAGCTTTAGATAGTGCAACATAGAGTTGTCCATAAGAAAAAATAGGTTCATGAAGGTAGACTCCCACATAATCTATAGTTTGAAGAATACCTTGTTGAGAGACCTACTTTTGACAAATATAGTACAAAGGGTTTCATCCATCTATCTTTCAAAAGTGTAGCTGATGATTTCTGGGAAAAGGAAAAGAAAAAGATATACATGGTGAAGTCTGGATGTCATTTGGCAAAAAGTGTTCAGTGAAGGATCATTACCCTTAAGTTAACATCATCATTAGGGCTGCAACAAATCAATCCCATGGGTGGTAATTTTTAGAAGAGACTATGACATATAAAAATACCATTGAAAGTCACCCCTTTTTTTTTTTTTTAATGAGGAGCATGTAATAACATTTGTCCAACTAGAGATGAGTTACTGAAAAGACGAATTCTAACTCCTGCTAATTGTACAAGATATGGTGAACAATAAGAGGACATATCACATGTCCAATTGGACTATATTCATGCAAAAAAAACATGGAGACTATCACCTCTAGGTCTAAATTTTGATATTAGAAATCCTCAAAACTATATGGTTTTATCAGCGACTGGAGCAAGTACCCTTAGAGATGGATATCATTTTTCATGTTGAATCATATGAAGTATTTGGATAGCAAGATATGAAGAAAGTTACAATAATAACAATTTACATCTTTCACAAGTCTTGTAGATGGCACTAGATGGGGTATTCAATATTCGGATGAACGAATATCCTCACTTGGCAAAACGATTTTAAAATATGGATTCGGGTTTTTAGGGTTAGTCGATTTCGGATTAACCCGGTTTTAGATTTCGGTTTGGTTTGGGTTTCGGTTACTAAATATTATTCGGTTCAGCAAAAAATTCTTGTAGAATATTCGGGTTCAACCCGAACCAATTATAATTGGATTAGGTTGAACTCAAAAACCGAACCCACACACACACACACACACACACACACACACACACACACACACATATATATATATATATATATATATAATTTGACAATATATAAAGAATATGTTAAATTATATGTGATATATTATACATATGTGTGTATGAAATTTTAAAAATTATAATAATTTGTAAAATTATCAATGTGTGATCTTGAATTTACATTTTATATACAACACATATTTATAAATTATATACAAATAATAGTCACTGAATATATATATAGTGTAGTAAATTAGAAAAGATTAAATGTTTGAGAAGGTTAAATGTAAATTTATTTAAAAAGTGTAAAGATTATGAAAAAATTAAAAAAAAACATATATAGTATACAAATACTTATACGAGAGCTCAATTCTCTTCGTTAATAACTTATTCATACCGTATTTGAGTGTATAACTTTGTAATTTGAAAATAATAAGTTAATAACCACAAAGGCACAAAGTGATTAGTAAGTAATAATTAGATATTAGTTATTATTAATTAATAATTTCAAAAGTTTTACTTATTTATTAATTTTTATTTGTAATTTCTGTTAATTATTAATAATTCAAAGTCAAAAGTTTGAAATATCAAAAATTGTCAAATTATCAATGTATAGTTTTATTTACTTTTTAATCTACAATTTATTGTATAGAATATATGTTTATTTCTAGATGTGTATTGGGGTTATGCCAGTCCCGTTTAATTCGGAAAATTGCTTTAACAATTTAACCAACCTCTACTGGGTTTAGGTTAGTTGAGTTAGGGTCTGTCCAGTGAAAGTCTTGAAGGCTATGCCTTCGGTCTCTACTTATCTTGTATATTAATTTGGGAATTCCCATGTTAATATAATCAATTTCTTTTGGACAAAAAAACTATTTACTTATTTATAAAACTATTTGGTTTATATTTAATATATACATACTCACACACGTATATATGTGTGTGTATATATATATAGATATTGATAAATTAGAGATTCGACATTGATGGTTATAAATTTATAAACTAGTACCAAAATCGAATCATAAACAAGCAAATCTAATTTTAACATGGAATAGTAACAATAAAAATGGTTCTCATTGCCTCATTGGTGAGATTATATGATCAAATATCATAATCAAAATATATTATTGCTAACATTTGGAGCATATATAATTTACAATGCATTTTATTAAATACAACGCATATTTATAAATTATATACAAATAATGTGCATCTATTATATATATATAGTGTAGTAAATTGGAAAAGATTAAATGTTGGAGAAGGTTAAATATAAATTTATTAAAAAGTGTAAAGGTTATGAAAAAATAGATAAATAAATGAAATAAATAAGAAAATAACATATAAAGTACACATATGAGAGCTCAATTCTCTTATTTAATAACTTATTCATATCTTATTTGAGTATATAATTTTGTAATTTGAAATTAATAAGTTAATAACCACAATATCAATATTAATATGTAGTTTTATTTAATAATAAGTTAATAACCACATTGGTGATATTTTATGATCAAACATCGTAATCAAAATATATTATTGCTGACATTGCTATTGAAACATGTACAATTTACAAGAGAGATGTTTAGTAAGGATTCTTATAATACTGTTTGAAGAATTGAAAACTATATATTAAAATCATAATCATAATATTAGTTTATTAAATCATAATAGAAAAGAAAATTATTTATAAGAATGATAAATAATTGAAAAAATAGGAGAATAATATGTATATTTTTAGAAGAAAATTAATGGGAAAAAAGTTGATCATCATAAATTAACAATTATTTGGTCCTCATTTAGAAATTATAATTGATCACTACTATTTTATTAATTGATCATATTAATATTGAATATTATATTAATTCTCTAAATTTTGTATTAAAATATTATGTGCAATTGAAAGAAATAAATATATTTTGAGGATGTGATTGAATAAAATTAGATTTTTGGTTTAAAATTGAAATATAAATAAATTATGGGTATTATTATAATAATAACTATTTTAATTGGGCCAAATTAAAAATAAAATTAATTTAGGTAAAAATATGGGTTTGTAATTTTAAAAATTAGGAACTTAGCACTTTCAATTTCAATTAGGGTTGTTGTTTGTCTAGTCAGCCTACCGTTCGATTCCCAAAATCCTCTTCATACACTCCATTCGAATCTGAGCAGCCGACCATTCTTTGAAAAGCTCCAGTACTAATCTAGGATCAACTTCTTCATTGGCATCATCATTTTTGGAGGTAACCCATAATTTAGTGCGATAAAAATGGTTTTTTACCTAATCTACTACTGCTAAAATGTTTATGCTCAATCAAATGATTCCTTTGTGCTGCATTGATTCATTTGTGTTGCATGCAAGTAAATTTCAGTGACTTGCAACAATTGGAATTCTTTTGAAAGATAAAAGATGGAATTAAATGCAAAATGCTCCCATCCCTCAACTATTTGTCTAAGATAGATTTCCCTGTGGCATTACTGGATTTCCTATTCTGCGGCTGAAATTCCTTCACCTCACCCATTTTGCGCTCGGATTTCCTATTCCAGCCCGCATTTCGGCCCTCCTCTTCTTCAGGCCCCGTTACTGGATCCCTCCTCGCCATTTTCTCTCTGATTTCCTGCAAGTTAAGTTCTTTAGTCCCAAGCCCAGATCGCCTCCTCAAGGTGTCCACGGTGGTTACACCTTTCTTTGAACTTTCCTCCACCGTTCTCTAGCCACATCTTCTGTGCTACACGTCTCCAATAAAAATGATTAACTTAAAGGAAACAATAAAATCTAGTTTGTCATGTTGTGGATTGATTAAAAGTATTAATTGCCACCGTTCGAAAGCTTCAAAAGAGTAAGTCATAGGCTCATAGCTATCTTGATTCTTGACCGTTTCCTTCCTATGTTTTTTCTTGACCGTTTCTTGATCGCCTGATTTTTGTTTTGGTTTCTAATTTACTGATTTTCAATTTTGGGTTAATTCGGCCAATTCAATTTCGGTTAATTCGGCCAATTCAATTTTGAAAAACGAATTATAATTCGGTTTAATTAATTAGTCGAGTTCGGTTTCATTGTTGGAGTTTGAACTAAAAAGAAGAACCGCCGATGAATACCCTAGCACTAGATATGCAACAAAAGAGTAAGAAAAGACAAGAAGAAATAATACAAGGGAAGTAGGACCATAGCATAATAGGGAAGTAAGGTAGACTGGACAAAGCATTGTCCGCAAAGATAACCATTTTTTTTCGAAATGATCAACTAATGTAGAAGTTAACTTAAATAGAACAAGGGTGGAGGTAGTCATATATGGAGCCTACAATGTGAAAGATGGTTTGACATCTATTGCATGGGTGATAAAGCAAAATTACGGGCAATTTCTCTCAACAAATGCCAAGGAAATCAAAGCTCAAAGCCCTTTATAATCAGAGACTAAAGCAGTCCACGAAACTTTAAAAGAAGCTTGGCAAAACGATTGGAATGATGTCACTGTTGAAACGGATTTCTTACTATTCCTTCAAGACCCTGCAAATTTAGAAAACTCACCAATTATGTTAAGAGACTTGCTTAATGACATTTTTCTTATTGCAAGTAATTTAGATTTGTGTAATTTTGTAAAAGTACATAGGCAATATGTGTAAGTAGCACATGATTTGGCTCACAATGTATTGCATGTTTGCTAGAAGTAATGATAAAAATATGCAGTTTTTTAGTGTAAAAAAAAAAAAAAAAAAAACTAACATGCATTATTAGTTTCATTTCTTTTTATTAGGATCTGAAAAAAAAAAAAATAAAGTCATGATTTTGTTAAAAACTATTTATTTAATCACAACTTCACTATCATAAGTATGACTTAAAACATTTTAAATATAACTCTAAAACAAAATTCTAAAACACAATTAATACAAATGCACTTTCAAATCACAATTTAAGCATAATCCAGTGGTCTAGCCCTTAGAGTTTTCGGGATCCATGAAAAAGATTGTGAGATGAAGCCTCATTTCAATTTAAATTCTAATTAATAAAAAAAATGAATGGAATTCATAAAATCCAAAAGCATTGCAAGTTCATCAGAATTATCATTGAAGATTCCACAAGAGCCAAAAATGAATGGATAATCCAAACAATGAAGGATTTTAATTTTTAGACGTCACTCAAGCATCTACTCTTGACTCTAATAAGTTTATAAAGAAAAAATATCTTAGCATTATCTCTCTTTTTTCTTTAAAAAAATTAAATTAGAATATCTTTTTAAGTACTAATATTAACAATAATTATTTTTTATAGTTATTGAGTTGGCATGCACTTGAAACAAACTTAATGAATAACTAGATTAATTATTATTGTTGTTTAGTCTCTTTTGTCACCTTGAATCACATCAATCATTGAAACATTTTACTGAAATTTGTTTACTATATGTATTAGTTCTTTATCGATTTACAGGTCCAAATATATCTAATTTGCCTATTTGGTAGCAAGATCTTCAATTGTTTTATATAGAATTTTCTAGTGAAAATCAATCCACATCTCTACATTCCATTATATTTGAAAGAATAAAGATTAACAATTATGTTTATATTTGAGGAAAAAAAATCAAATTAGAGGAAATATTTGTTAGGCAAGTTTTGACACAATGACCAATAAAATGTTAACTCATAACTAATTGATTAATTACTAGTCTCCTCTCTTCTAAAAAGAGTCTACTTTAGTTAAAATATAATTTTTATTAGTTATTATATATAACTCACTTAATGCTCCACTAAATGTATAATTTTATATTTTTATCCTTACTTTTAATTTTGAATATATATAATTATTATTAGTAAGGATATTTAAAAATTTGGTTTAAAAGTTAATTCTTTTTTAGGATAAATTTTTTTTTTTAATGTGAACTCTTTTTTGAGACAGAGTGAGTATTATTTTGGTTTTCTTAAAATTCAAACTCTAGGCCCAAACCAGATCAAACCCAAATAAGCCCAATATTTCTAGGGCTTTGCCGCTTTGCGATGTAAACCTCTTTCCGAATTCCTCCACAGAATCAACCCTTCTGATTGCAGTACCGCTCCTGCGCTTGCTATCTGCTCAGCGTACATCTATCGAAGTAGTGAGGTAGCCTCAATCTTCCATTACCCTCTTGCTTTCTTTATGATTATGCTTCTTATTGCTATCTTCTGCGAGTTTGCGAGTTGGCGAGTTAAGGGAGTTGGGTTTCGCTTAATTTGTTCGTATGGTGTTGAATATTGGCTGAAAGAATGGTTTTTCCTTTTTTTTTGGTGATTATGGTACTCTTTGCTATTTCTACTGCTTGCTTACATGGTGTTGAATGAATTAATTTTTTCCTTCCTTTTTGATTGTAGGAATTTTTTTGCATATGCGTATTGGGGCTTTGTTTTCGATATTTTATCTTTGGGTTTTTTTTTTTTTTTTTGTTTGGGGGGATGGTTTGATAGATGTGGTTGGGATGTTTCTCATTTGAATGGATGCGTGAGGGCATTTTGTAGCCTCTGAGGATGATTTAAAGAAAACTTTCGTTCTTCTGAGAATAACCATGCGGAAGATTCATGGAGACCTGAACTGAAGAGGCTTAATTTGAGCTATACTGGTTTTCGTTCTTTTATTTTATTTTTTCGATGTCTTTTGAAACGGTTTTCTGTAACCCTTTCAGTATTTTCTTGCGTCTTTGGGAACTCTATAAATTTGAATGTTCAGGAAAAAAACACTATTTTTGAATCCTGTCAAATGGCTAAACTGAAGAACCCTCCAGCATAAATGTTGTCATTTCAGTGTCTTAACCACATGCTTGTTCTATTTTAGTATGTTGTCATAAATGTTTATCAGGATTGGATCAAATTGCCAGAATGTTTTGGCTTGGTATTGTTAATTTGGGTTAAGAAAGAAGTTTATTTATTTATTTCTGGGACTGTCCTGTAAGAGTTAGATACACTCTCTTTCTCTCATGATGATCAGTGTGAAACTTTCGTGCTTCTGGGCGCATCCTTGCGAAAAGTTTTGGAGACCTGAACTGAAGAGCATAGTACTTTGGAATTCTGAATTTGACAGAGTAAGCAAATTATCCCCATGTTTATTGTGGTTTTGATTTATTTCATTTTGTTATCCTTTTTGTTTGTTTCTTATTGAGATACTTATAAATGGGTTGGTCTTGTTTCTCTGTGATGCACAAAAGTATGACGAGTCCGATTGAAATCCATGCTTGTAAATGAGGACAATCGAGGCATTTGTCTGAGAGGAGTGGTGACACATAATCACTGAAAAGGGCTTATGATCTGGATCTCTGAGCAATTTTTCTGTTCTAGCTTGAATATACACGTGGCTTCGTGCTTGATTCATTGCCTTTGTTGAATTTGGCTGTAGCTTAATTTGAGTTCATGTCAATTTTCATAGCAGTCCTATTTTTAGTAGTCTAACTTAATTGATTGGGCTATTAGGGTTGATGAATTATCCCCACGTTTATTGTGGTTTTGATTTATTTCATTTTGTTATCCTTTTTGTTTGTTTCTTATTGAGATACTTATAAATGGGTTGGTCTTGTTTCTCTGTGATGCACAAAAAATATGATGAGTCCGATTGAAATCCATTCTTGTAAATGAGGACAATCGAGGCATTTGTCTGAGAGGAGTGGTGACACATAATCACTGAAAAGGGCTTATGATCTGGATCTCTGAGCAATTTTTCTGTTCTAGCTTGAATATACATGTGGCTTCGTGCTTGATTCAATTGCCTTTGTTGAATTTGGCTGTAGCTTAATTTGAGTTCATGTCAATTTTCATAGCAGTCCTATTTTTAGTAGTCTAACTTAATTGATTGGGCTATTAGGGTTGATGAATTATCCCACGTTTATTGTGGTTTTGATTTATTTCATTTTTGTTATCCTTTTTGTTTGTTTCTTATTGAGATACTTATAAATGGGTTGGTCTTGTTTCTCTGTGATGCACAAAAGTATGGCGAGTCCGATTGAAATCCATTCTTGTAAATGAGGACAATCGAGACATTTGTCTGAGAGGAGTGGTGACACATAATCACTGAAATGGGCTTATGATCTGAATCTCTGAGCAATTTTTCTGTTCTAGCTTGAATATACATGTGGTTTCATGCTTGATTCATTTGCCTTTGTTGAATTTGGCTGTAGCTTTATTTGAGTTCATGTCAATTTTCATAGCAATCCCATTTTTAGTAGTCTAACTTAATTGATTGGGCTATTGGGGTTGATGGGACATGTCTAAGAGTTCCTTTCATCTCTTGCCACATATTTTGGGGATGACAAGTGAATTGCTGTTGTGAGTTGTCATTAAGGATATCTATAACTTTTTTCCCTTTGAAAGGATAATCATGGTTCTTCTTCCTTAAATTGTCTGGATTTGGGCCTTTTTCCAAATTAAATATATTTTATCAAGTTAAATTTTCTATTCTCAATGAGAATGGAGTTATCAAACTTGACAACAAAAATTAAAATATCTTCTTCCTTAAATATACTTTATCTTGTAACTTAAATTCTGATTGGGTGGCAAAATTTTCTATTCCCAATGAGAATGAAGTTATTGGAAGAAGTTTCCACATTTATTAGTTATTGAATCTAATTAGAAATGGGAATTATTAGGATGGGATTTTAGAATATGCATAAAAATCCCAAATTACTTAATGGGTATGAGATAATGAGAATTAGGGACTTAAAAGTGTACCATGGGGCTTATACAATGGGGTTTTATTGGAATTGATGGTTTGGGTGAGATTTTTATAATAGGTATGAAAATTCCAAATTACTTAATGGCTTAATGGGGATGAGATAATGAGAATTAGGGACTTAAAAGTGTACCAGGGGCTTATACAATGGGGTTTTATTGGAATTGATAGTTTGGTTAGATATTTATTGGATAAAATTTACATTTCTCTTTTATATTGTCATTACATATTTTTATGAATTACTATAGAAATTAATACTGTCATTTCGTTTAACATTAGTCATCTTTTAGCCGCCCAACCACACCACCACCAACACCTTCCCTTCCCCACCACATCCACCTCGGCCGTGCGATAACATTAGTCATTCTCCTCTTCACGAGTTGTCTCAGAGACTCCATGAGACTCTGGCTGTACTGGGAAATGGCCACGGCCATGGCCTTTCCTGTTTTGCTTGAGCACCATCTGCATTTCCTTAAGGTTAGGGTTTTAGTCTGTTGGGATTTTCACTTCAAGAAGTTGATTTTTTTCCAGTAATTTATGGCTTACTGGTGCAGTACCTTTTTTTAATCTCATTTCCTTCAACTGTGTTATGTGACTCACTGGGTCTATAACTGCATGTCTATCTAAATTCTAATCTAATCTGGGCATTTCTTGGAGTTGGATGCTTTGTTATTGCTAGATAAGGTTCCAACCAAGTTGTGTGATTCAGGCTCAAATCTTTGGGTCCATTTGGAATTTTGGGTTTGGTGATAAACTTGGTTGTTGTTATTTTCTTTTCTGAAAAATTAAAAGCCTTTGCCAAAATCAAAACTGTTGGATTTTTAAGTGTTGAATTTAAACATTTCTGTAAGTAGTTGTAATAGTAGTATCTGATTCACAAGCAAGTGTAGACAGGATCAATAATACCTCGCCTAAATATCTTAATTTTTCTTCTTCAAAGATTTCTACCTCGTGGGTTGTCCTTTATCTTCAAAATGATACATACTTGATTCTTTTTCTACCTAGATGTTTCATCTGAGAAACAGTGCACAATCATTCTAGTATTGAACTACTTGATTATTGTTCCATTTGTGCTAGTTTATGCTATATAATGAAGTTGCAAGGTGGTTATAAACTTGGATGAGCTGTTACAATCTTTGACTGTTACGTTTTTGTGGTTTTGTCACTACTGATTTGGAGTGTGAAATTGATTGTCTGGATGAACATAAAATAGTATTGCTTTAGGTGACTAAATTGGTAGAGTCAGTTTATACATGGAACATAAGTAACTTGGATTTTGGCAGAATATCAACCTTTTGGATCCACTTGATCCACAATGCTTTTTTGGGGTTTTTTTGTTGTGTAGCCAGTCTTTGAATCTATTGTTCCATGTGGTGAATGGGTTCTGCTTTTGTGCTCATTGGGAATTGTATTCATTTGTAGGAATATGAATTTTGATGGATTTGATGTAAGTAGTTTTCTTGTCTTATTGAATTTGATGGATTCCTTCGCAGCTGTCTTTTGTTGTTTTGTCTGCTTCATTGTACTCAACAGTTTGGATTTCCCTGAATCTGCAAGCATATTTGCACTGTGATCTTGTGATTCATTTGTTGGATTAGTCTTGGATTTTCCTGCAGTTTCATTTTCAGCGAATTTAGTGATGCTCTCCTTGTCTGCATGTTCTGTTTTAGTTTGATGTTGCAATGGTGGGCCAGGAATATTTTTGAGCTTTGGATAATCTATTTCCTCACTGCTTAAGCCAGTTCTTGTGCTGTTGATTGTTTCTTGGGGTTTTATACAAGTTTTTCCCTATTTAATACTGTGTTTAAAAATTGGAAACTAATAGGAGGATTAGGGTTTTAGCGCCAAAAATAAGATGTTCACATTCCAGGAATGCAAACATAAGCCAGAGTTCGCATTCTTGAAATCACGAATTCAGGTTTTTTTTTTTTTTTAAATTTCCGCTGAGTTCGCATCAGAACATGCGAACTCAATGATAATTTTTTTGAATCTGACATTGAGTTGCAGCAGTTGACCCAGTGTGCCCAAAATTTTTCCCTCACCACCTGCATCCTTCCTTCATCCACCGCCTACCGAATCCTTCCTCCAGCCGCCGCCACCTGAATCCTTCATTTGCCACCACCCCACAGGAATCCTTCCTCCATCCGCCGCCTACCTGAAGCCTTCATCCGCCGCCACCCCCACCTGAGTCCTTAATATCCACCACAAACCCCATTCGAAATTCCTTCCATATGCCGTGCCTCCTCCTCGACCTATCTGCCGCCAGACCCCATTCTTCCTCCACTCGTTAAGGACAGCACTGGATCCAGCCCCTCTTCCCTCCAGCTTCAGCCGCCACCTTTAGCCACCACAATTTTGGGTGAGTCCCAAAATGCAAATTTGAAAGTTATATTTTTGTGATAAATAATTATTATGTTTTTGCTTGTGTACTGTGATATTCTTAGTAATGGTAATGGTTAATTTGTTAGTGAAATAGTAATGCAAATTCAGTGTATTTGTGATGTTAATGGATAATTTTGGTACTGATAGTATTTTGTGAAACATTATGAAGGCTGTAGTTGTGATGTAGTATGAGAATAACAGTCGAAGTTGTGATATTCAGAGATTTTCTGGAAGTAGGATGCCTCTGTTGTTGGTTGATAATGAAGTCTATTTGCAGAAAAAGTGAAAGATTTGCAATATGTAATAGTTTTGGGAACCCATGAAAGGAAAACATTGGGGTAGCACTATGATTTGGTTTTTCCATACCATAACATAATATAATTCTCGCTTACCCCATTCTCAACAATTCCTAATTTCCCAACGGTTACATTAATACCATACCTTCACTCTGTTTTTCTTTTGTTGGAGTAAAAGTCATCTTATGACAAGTATACAATTAGCTTATGCCTCGAGGGATTTCTTTTTTTTTTTTTTAACTAGTCCACTACTAAACTACTAGGAGTGGTGATATTTAAAAGAGACTGAGAAATTATAAAATTCTGAAAACCCTGGCGATGGTATCCTGGTACCAAACGATATCTAACCTGCCTGGCTTTTCTTTGCCTTCAATTGGAAATTTTCACCAGGAAGTCCATACCAACCTCACTCCCATCTTCTTTCCCTTTATCTTATTAGGTTTTCATGGTTTTGGTGGTAAAATTTAAGCTTTTATAGGATAGTATAATAATGAAATCAGTCAAAACCTTGATTTCATTGTAAAAATTTCAGGTCATATTGTGGCTTTGGAATACCTAATAGGTGCACATTTCCAAATTTGTACTGGGACTTGCGGATTTGGTTTCTTGATTTGATTGAGTGGATACTGAGGCTAAAGGTAGTGTTAAAATCCATGGTTTGCCTGAGAAGTGAATTTTATAGGTTATTCTGAAAGATAGCATGAGCCTCTCAAGGGATTAAGTTGGAGTCGTCATATTTGCCAGTAGATGTTAATTTCCGTCTTCTTTTGTATTATTTGGTGACCAGTGGATGTTAATTACCGTCTTCTTTTGTATTATTTGGCATCTAAGACTTCATGGGCCCTTGATCTATTTCATTGTGGCGTTATCAATAATCTAGACCTCGAACAGAGACATGGTTATGTGAGTAGTATGCATGTTCATAAAATTGGTATTGCATATCAAGAATGTGGTTGAGGTTTTGGTGAAACGCCAATCCTTTGGAAATTTCTCCTTCTCGATGTGCCTATTATTCGGAAATAGCTCGATTATCAACTTGATCATGCCTTTTTTTCCCCTTTTTGGACTGAAGCATTTATTATTATTTTAAATCCTCTTTTCAGGTTGTTAGAAATTGTGCATACTTTTTCACAGCTCGATATTCATCAGTTTCCTTAGTGAAGGAAGATACTCCATCAAATGGCATTAACCAACCTCATACTCACAGTGGCAGGCATCAGTGCTGTGATTCTCTTGATGAGGAGCGATGTCAGACAATCAGCTGCTATCTTTAGGCGTAATGTCCGTCACATTCGCCATTGGATTGAGGATGAGTCTGCCTCTGCTGCCAAGTATGTCTTCTTTTCTTTTTCTCATATTTGCAGTAATATTCTGCAATTATATGCTTTTTTCAGCTGGTTATTATCTCCGAAAGACATTGTCGAAGGCTTTCTGTATCTTTGATGGAATATTAGCTTTATCCTGTCTCCAACTGTTGTTTTTCTTTTCTTGGAGAAAAATTTCCTCTCAAATATAAAATCAGAGAGTCGGTAGTTAGGTTTTTTCCTTGTTTTCTGATCGTTTTTTCCTTCCCTTGTATGCTTTTGGTTTTATCATAAAGCAAATGATATCATAATTTTTCGACTGATCTATGGTGTTGAATTACCCAACATTTTTAAGTACTTGCTTTGACTCTTAAGACATCATTAAGGTTTTGAATGTTACGAGCAGCTTTGGCCTGAAATATTATTGGGCAAGGATGTATCCATTGGACGGTTAATCTACTCTAATTTAGATATCATAGACTTCATAGTTGCTAGACTTTGATTTTTATTTTTGTTTGATGAAGTGATACTATATTACTGCATTTGTAGTCGGCTTAGTTTTGTTATTTCAGATTAGCATGTAGGAGGATGAATGCCTTCCGGAAACTGATGGAAAATAGTCTGACTCAATAGCATTCTTATCTAGATATAGACTACAAACTTGAGGAACCATTTCATTTTTCTTTTGCATTGTAATTGTAGTGGGAACCTTGAAGGACATAGGTGATGCAATTGCTTAGTAAATTGATTTATGTTGAAAGGAAACATGGAAGAGGAAAAAATGGCCCTGATATATTGGGAAATTTTGTATGGTTGAGTCCTAATTATTATTCTATTTTTTCCTTAATTTTTTTATTTCAAAAGCGACGACAATTTGTATTAATCGTGAAAATAACTACAAAGTAGCTATACCTCATTGAGGAGCTGCTTTGGGTTCTCTCAATTTCATAGTGTTGAGAATAGTTTCTGAAGCAGTGGGCAAGTTTGCATGTTTGCATGTACACATACTAATTTTGACACAGTCTCCTCTTTGTTTTCTTCTTTCTGCTGGGATGTATTGTTGGCACCCTTTATTTCATTTTACATAAGCATCAATTTGATGCCGTCTTTGATCTTATTTTAGGGAGATGGAGAAGGCAAAGCCGAAAGAGATACCTGGAAAGGATATTCCCAAGGAGGAAAAGCACTAGTTTGCTCCTTAAAACCTGGAATTAAACAGGAACTTGTACATTTTATCAGCTTCACACAGTTTGTGGAGACCGATCTAGAGTACGAATAGTTTCTTGAAGTATTTGTAATGGTACTTGGCAATGTGATACCTTTTGATATTAGGTTTCCTACAATTGTAATGTAGTAATGGTTTACATGGAAGATTTTTCATTGCAAGGAGTAAATAGAAATAAAAGTTTCCTACTTCCATCTATTAGAACTTGAAGCTGAATTCTGATAATTTCTTACCACCCTTTTTGTCGTTTAATTGAAGTGGGCAAATGATGATTCTAATTCTTCAATGCACAAAAATCATGGCAAGTAAACTTTGGCCCAAGTTTATGCACGTATTTGGTTCAATTCAATTATGAAAATAAGAATTAGTCAAAATTTAATATTACTATCATTAATAAATATATTATATAGTGATAAAGAGAGGATGAAGGACATTAATAAAAGGAAAGTAATAATGGAGATGAATGAGAGAGATGAGTAAGGGATGGAGAGAGAAACATTGCAGTGTCATGAAAGAGATGAGAGAAAATAATAATAATTAGGGAAGAGAATCAGATTAGTGAGAGAGAAAAAGAAATACTACTCTCTTCGTCTTAAAAAAAGTCCACTTTTGTTTAGGCACAATTTTTTATTAGGTACAATACATTTAATGCACTAACTAAATGCATATTCACAATTAACAAGTGTCCACTTTGGTTTAGACACAACATTTTATTAGTTATTATGTACAATACACTTAATAAACTTTGGCTTATGTTTGCATTTCAGAATAACCTATAAAATCCACTTCTTAGGCAAATCATGGATTTTAACATCGCTATTAGCCTCGATTATCCAACTTTGGTAAAAGTTCTCGACACACTCAATCAAATCAAGAACAAATCCAGATAGCCTCAGGGGCATGGCGAGTTGATAAGTTTGAAGTGACGTGGAGAAATCCTTCAACAACCAGGTTCAAACCTCGTGTGGGCAGATTTTCCGTTGAAATATTGTAAGGTCTGTCTTGGAGTTTGGTCTGTTGGTTCTCTCCTTAAGCCTATGCTAACTCGTGCACATCCTCGATTTACATCCGTTTGGCTAAGGGGCCTTTGGTACAGGTGGGAGAGTTTTCGCAAGAGAGACTTTCTCCTAAAAACAAAGAACAAATCCAGATTACAAATTTGGAAATGTTTACCTATTAGGTATTCCAAAAGCCACGATATGACTTGAAATTTTTACAATCAAATCAAGGTTTTGACTGATTTCATTATTATACTATCCTATAAAAGCTTAAATTTTGGACCGGAAACTATGAAAAACCCAATAAGAAAAAGGAAAAGAAGATGGGAGTGAGGTTGGTATGGACTTACTAGTGAAAATTTCCAATTGTGGCAAAGAAGAAGCGGGAGGTTAGATATCGTTTGGGACTAGGATACCACTCCGGGGTTTTCATAATTTTATAATTTCTCAGTCTCTTTAAATAGCACCACTCCTAGTAGTTTAGAATTGGACTAGATAAAAAAAAATCCCTCGAGGCATAAGCTAATTGTATACTTGTCATCAGGTGACTTTTACTCCAACAAAGAAAAATAGAGTGATGGTATGGCATTAACGAATCGCTTGGGAAATTAGGAATTGTTTGAGAATGGGGTAATATGGAAAAACAAATCATAGTGCCACCCCGCATTTTCCGTTCATGGGCTCGTAAACCTATTACATATTGCAAATCTTTCACTTTTTCTACAAATAGACTTCATTATCAACCAACAACAGAGGCATCATACTTTCAGAAAATCTTTGAAAATCACAACTTATCGTTATTTTCATACTACATCACAACCACGGCCTTCGTTAATGTTTCACAAAATACTATATGTACCAAAATTATCCATTAACATCACACATACACTTGAATTTGCATTACTATTTCACTACCAAATTAACCATCACCATTACTAAAAATATCACAGATTACACAAGCAAAAACATAATAATTATTTATCACAAAAAAATATAACTTTCAAATTTGCATTTTGGGACTCACCCAAAATTGTGGCGCTAAAGGTGGCTATGGCTAAAGCTAGAGGAAGAGGGAGTGGGTCGGTCTTTGTCCTCAACAAGTAAAGGGAGAATGGGGTCAGTGGCGGATAGGTGGCGGAGGAGGCATGGCGGATGGAAGGAGTTTGAATGGGGTTTGTGGCTAATATTAAGTAGAGGCGAACAGAAATTTTTCAAGGAGGGCACATTTATAAGTAATTTTCTTGATAAATGTTAAGTGGGGAAGAAAAGAAGATAAATGCATATCCAAGATAATCCATTGCGGTTGGATTACTGGAGTGAACAACACTTTCAATACTAATGGCTTTGGATATTTCTCCTTGGCATGGTGAGTTTGATGATGATTTGTTGTCTTCTTTCACGACTACATAAGCTTCCTAGTTCCTATTGAGATCACAAGCATCGGGAATGTCACCAAGCGAACAAATCCATGTTCCATATTCTTAAAGATAGAAAATGAAATTGTACTACAACCAAAATGGTCGATATTTAAATGGGTAAATCTTATGTAAAAGCTACGAAAGTTAGTTTCTAAATCTTTCATTAAGATCGATGGGTAAATAAATTAAGATCATAATCAAAGATTTCAAATTTGAAGATTTATTGCATTCCATCAAAGTAAGCCCTTGTTGTTCCATTGAATGCTCCAAATAACGGTTATGATTAAAATCCAATTCGCCAAGTGTTTTCATATCCCTTAAATGCCTGAAATTTGTTCAAAGTTTGCTTAACTATAGAAGCAACATATGTTGCATTATTTAACCAACCATAGCAAATAAATTAACCTTATCTTCCAAAGATTTCTTTGCTAAAACTGAACAACTGCGCTACAGTTGAATGCCCCATGAAGTGAATTGGATGATTCTCATCCTATTCAGATAGTGCCCTAAAAATTATATTCCACCAATCAAGAAGACATAGTATACCTTGCTACTAATCAAACCTTTAACCAAAGAAATGTAATTCGGAAAGAACATGTTAAAGTTCAAACCATTTTCATAAGTCCTGCAAATTGGGAGTGACCACAAGCTTTGTTGTGTTCTTCTCCATAATCAACCTACCCTCTTTTCAAGTAATAGAACAATTCTACGAGCCTTGCACCCAAATGCCCGTATATCTTACGAAAACCAAGAGAAAAATAAAAGAGCAAAATCAAACTTGAAGCTCCAAACAAACAGAATACAAGCACTTGAGCCTCAACTTTGCTCACGGTGCACAAGAACCCTATCATCCTTCTTTTCCGCCAAAGAAATAGAACAACCCTCTAATGAAGGTATCAATATTCAATAATCAATCCCAAATATCCTGCAATCCGCAAGGATGAGCGACGAAACGACAAAGATTGAAGCTTTGAACTCTTTTCTAGTAGACTAGTACCGCCACTAAAGGAAGAAACCCAAGACCTCTTTCAATTGTAAAAATTCCAAAACTTTGAGTTAAAACAACCAATAACCAAAACCCACCTTTAAGATTTCAATTTAAAAATTTTCCTTTCAAGCAAGAAAATGAATGGGTGCAAATTACACACCTTTAAGATTGATAAACGGATTTGCCAAGAGCAAGAGCTCCGCCAAAAAGGAGTGTAATATGAGATTTGCAATGCTACTCGATGATCGATGGAAAGGAGTATAAAGGTGAAAAGGAGATGGAAAGGGATTTTTGTTGGATTTGGATGTTGGACGCAAGGGCAGGAGAAAAGAAAAAACCAAAGTGGGGCACTAAAAGGTCAAATTTAGTACTAATATTAAAAAAAAATTATACTACTATTAAAAAAATTTGACACTTGGGAGGGCTACTTGCCCTCCTTGGACCCTAAAGGGGTCCACCCTTGATATTAAGGACTCGGGTGGGGTGGCGGTGGATAAAGGCTTGGTGTAGGCGGATTGAAGAAGGATTTCGGTGGGAGTGGCGGCAAATGAAGGATTCGGGGTGGGCTAGAGGAAGGATTCGAGTAAGGTAGCACGGATTAAGGAAGGGCGTAGATGGGTGGGGACAAAATTTAGAGCACGCTAGGTCAATGCTGCGAACTTCGGTGTTAGATTTAAAAAAATTATCATTGAGTTCGCATGTTCGATGCGAACTCAACGGAAATTAAAAAAACAGAGTTCGCATTTTGAACTCTTGCTTTTAGCACTAAAATCCTAATCTCTAATCCTCCTATTAGTTTCCAATTTTTTAAAAACAATATTAAATTGGGAAAAAACTCTTTTCGCATACAAATGGATGTCTAATGTGCCAATTGACTTGTCATCAACATGAGCTTTACTGTATGCTTGTTTCTTCTTTCTCTAGCTTCCTCTCGTAACATTTATGTTATCATTGCTATTACCTATTGTGTCAATGGCCTTATGATCTCTACCTTTCTCTTCTAATAATTGGGAGACCAAATTGGTGGCATATGCAAGTTTTTGACATTTACTTTATTTCTTGATTCTTTTGTGATGGAAACTTCTTTTGATGAGGAACTTCTTTTGCTCCTAAATAACTTCTTCCGATTCTTTGTAATGGAAACTTTTTCCTTCCAAATAACATCTTTTGTAGTTTGTAGTAGTTGCTTTTGGAATTTCATTTGAAGTCACATGGCTAAGGTCTTTAAAATCAAGTAGCTCTTAGTTGTTTACTTGTTTGTGATATTTATGAAATTTAGTGTCTTGAGGAAGATTGTATAATAGTTGACATAAACGTTAAACTTACCTTGTCAATTTCATTTGCTTGTACTATCATTTGAAATTCTGTATAGAACCATCTCTTTGCCGATTCAGATCTTCTATTTTGCTCAACATTTTGATTTCCATGGTATTCTGCTCAAGCAAATATTGTATGATTTCTATTTGTGATACTTATTCAGAGTGGTACTTGAAATTGTATATGGGAATCAAGAATGAAAGCAGAATGAGATTATTTATTTAAGCTAAATTTTTTCTTGATTGACCTCAATCTGTTATGAGGTTTATGTCTGCGTTTGACATCTTTAGAGACATATTATGATCCTCTGTGCATGTTTGATTTACTCTTCTCATTATTTTGATCATGGACTATGCCATAATCCCTATCTGAGTTCTTGTACCTTTTGGACATTACAGTGGAATTCCAAAGAATTGTGAATGATATTTTTAATTTTCTTCTAATAGGCGATTACTACCATGCCTAGAATAAATTCTAGTAAAAATGAATAAAAGTGAAGGCATTATTATCGGATAATTTTTACATTTAAATTTACGAAGATTCCTTTGTATCCAATAAAATTTTTGCAATTGTAAAAGAAGAGTAGAAACAAAATTAGAAAAATTCCGTAAATGTCTTTATTTAAGTAGAAGGGTCTTCTTGATCTTCTACTTCTTTTAAGTTGACTTTTATTTGGGAGAAGTGGAACTTTCAAGAGGCTCATAAACGAATTTGGGTATGGACTCTATTGACCTTCATCAATTTGTTTTGGACTTTCGGGGACTCGTGTTTAAAATTATCTTTTATAACTAAAGTAATTAAAATGTCATACTCATTGAGCCAAAGAAATCTTTTCACTAACGATGTGTTATGGTAGTAAGACTCGTGGTAAGGCAAGTTACTTGTGCTATGAAGGGTCTTAGAGTCAAAAAGATTTTAGAATTGTTAAAATAGTGGGTAGATATGAGTAAAATTAGTAGATTTAAGCTAGTTTTAGCCTCGGTCAACTAGTTGTATTTTAGATAAAGATACTAATAATGATGAGTCATTCGAACTTGAAGTTGCCAAACTTAGGAGTTTTAGATGATAGGTCTAGTCAAGACAAGTTTGTTTCACTTAGAAAAATTCATAAAAACTTTATTACCCTAGGGCTACTTATTGACTTAGCCTTGAAGAAAAAAACTAAATATTCCTTTATTCAAACTATATGAGATCCTAGTCAATTGACTAAACCTATTGATAAACTTTTGTCCAAATTTAGAATGTAATTTGAAGATACTATACGGTATTATATTGAGCATCAGAGACCGTGGCTGGATATTGTTCTTACATGGCAGTAGTTCATCAGACGTTATAAGCGCTCTTACATTGTACACACATGGGATTATGGCCAATTTGGAAAAGAAAAATAAAAGACAAAAAGGAAGCATTTTGAGCAAAATTAGGAAAACATGATAAACTACATAATAATGGAAACTACATAATATATTAGAAGTAACAATCAATTTAAACAAATAATAATAATAATAATATTAACTCAATGGGATTTAACTAGGATCATTTAATGGGTTTCGTTAGGAATTTCTGGGTATTTAAATGGGATCCTATTTTTTAAAACGTTAGAAATTTTATTCTAATGGGAAATTATACAAGACTTAGCTAAAAGGTTAATTGATCTTCATGGTTTGATAGCGAAAAAACTTAACCATGAAGGAAAGTCGATAAACAATAATAAAAAATCTAAAGAGATTGCACAAAAGATTGATGTGTGGCTACGTAAGTGGCATATGATCATCGATAGCAATCTAGACTCCCATACAATCTAGCTAGTTGGCCTCGATGGAGAATTGCAAAAATGCATGCAAACAAAACACCACTTTGAGAAAACCTAGTTCACGAGTTTTGTCCCTAACACACTTCTATGCCTTTTCGTGATACTACTCGATATGTTAAATAGCCTACAACAAGCTAGTGACAAAACACTTCGCGTGGACAAAAGTCATAATAAATTGGGAAGAAAAAGAAAAAGATGCATCGCACTGTTGTCGCATCAAAATCGCCTTGAGGCTGATTTTGGTGTGACTTTTGCTATTTAGGAGCTTTTTGGGTATATGAGATCCTATTGAAACTTAATAATAGCACTTAATTGGGGTCTCACTAAGTATTGGGATTACTTATTGCTGTTATCTTTCATTCCTATCCAATATCTAAAATTAAGAGTATTAAATTATCCATTCTCATTAAAGTTTCACACAAAGAAATCCCACCCAATCCTACTTAATTGCCACCCTAATCTTGTTTCAAATGTACTATGCATAAAAATTCTCATGGAGAATGAAGATTCCATTTTGTAAATAATAATTACATCCCATTTCTAAAAAAATATTTCCAATGGTGTGCAATTTCTCTTTTTATACTCCTCAATCCCAAAAGAAGAGTCCACTTTAAAAAAATTTTCTTGTTAAAATAAAAGAGTCCATTTTAAAATTAAATTTCTAAAATATCCTTACTAATAATAATTATATATAATCAAAATTTAAAAGTAATAATAACAATGTAAAATTATATCTTTAATTATACATTAAATAAGTTAGATTTAATAACTAATAAAAAGTTATATAGTAACTAGTAAGAGGGAGTAAAAATATTTACATAGTATCAAACTACACCCTTTTTGTTTGTTGGTTGCTTCTTTAATTTATAACTAGCCCTTCAGTTTTACAATTTACACATTAAACCCAACAGGATTTTTTCTTTTTAAAAAGAGACGACTAATTTTATGGCTAAAACCTAGCAAAATTGGCTCATGTATTTCCCCATTTCCAGCACCGCTTCTGTCACTCCGACCATCCTTGACGACGTCTTTTGGCCTCCTGCACTGCAGTTGACCTTCCAAGTAGCTTATTCTTTTGCATTTTGACCTCCTCCCGCGTGGTACAATTTTCAATTGAAAATTTTAATTAAGTGAATAGTAACGCTAGTATATGTAACTAAATTACTGTTAGATTGATTAAATCTTTGTTTTCCATTGGTATATTCATAATTTTAGGTTAATTTTGTTTCAGGATAATAAATTTTGAATGTTTGGTTGTAATAATTTAGATCCACCTGCTTGAAACCCTGACAATTCCTCAATGCGGATCATGTGTATTTTTAATTTTTTTTGTAAAGAATTCATTTTTCTTAATTAGCAAGTTATGGTTAGCTTAGTTGGAAGGAGAAAAATTGATATATTTTTTTTGGGCGTAATATTGTGGAATTGCTTTTAATTTTTATGTATGTGTGTGACGGAAATATCGGTTTGGAATTGTAGGAATTGGGATCAATTGCTAAAAAGGTTGAAATATTAGATGGGTATGCCATCTGCCTATGTTGCGGATGATGCAGTGAAGTTATGTGTGTTTGATTTGAGAAGGGGACAAAATGAAGGGCAGGAGCTTGATAAGATCTTGTTTTTCTATCCTGCTGATTTGCCCTTTCGATTCAACTTTCCGTTATTGGTCTTAGTGAAGGACTGATCACATTCACGAGGTTAGAGCACCTGTTTTGATTTTGATGCTTTGTCCTGGTATACATTAAGGCAATGTGTTTTTCTTTTTTAATGTACATCTATCAATGCATTGGTATGTTTGTATACATGCGTATATATGTACATGCTATGAATATTTTTCAAATTTTTTTAATGTATTGTGGATGGTAGCCAAATGAATCCACACCTTCTTAGTTACCAACTCCTCCCATTACCACCCTTCCCCTACCCAAACAAAACACCTTATGCATATACATATGCTATGTTGGGTGAGTTGGGGTGGTTTTTTTTGGGAGGTGGGGGTGGGGTGTGTTTTCCATGTATGTCTGCAAGTCTGCATGGGTGTGTAGAAAAGGAAGTCATGGCAAATCACACAACGATTTTGCATAGATGCATTAATTGACTACTGTTTTTATTTTTCTTTTCAAAAATTTCACGTGCCTTTCATTCGTTCTAGTTAAATTACATGTCTTTCACAGAATATTCTCTCCGGAGGCAGCATGTGAGGTCATTGAAGCAGAGATGCATTCTCATGTCTTTTATGAGGCTGAGCCCGATATACGGATGGTTATGGTATGTTTTGTTTTTAATTTTTTTTTGATTTTTATTTCCTAATCATAATCTCAAGTTGTTGTGCTCATCTACATGAAAGCAAAATAATATTCAAGTCTAGGTGGAACAATGACTATCAAATCTAATTTCATTGGATGAAACATCAATGAGGTCCAACATTACAAAATATGACAGACAAGTTTCTTCAGCATCATTAGGGAACTAATTTTTCAAACACTAGGATGTTAACTCTAAAATCTAATTAATTGTTTGCCTTTGATAAGTAGATTTATTTACACTTTCACACCATTACTTATCGCAGATCTGTTACTTGTGTAGATCTCTTACTCTTCTACTTGTAAATTGGAACATATACTTCTCTAGTGAATCAAGTCTCGTTTGTATCTCTGAAATATTTTCTTGCAAAGTCACTTAGATTACTCGGAAATCATAAAGGCACCTTTAAATTTATTTGTAGGTTTGTTATTTATTAATGTCATGCAGTCCTTTTTGTTGAGACCACTCTTGACTTGGGCTTAAATAGCCTCTTCTGCCCCTAGGTTGTTCTCAGATGCCAGATTTTGAACCTTTTTATCCTAAAATTCTGGTTCAAGGCAAGTGTTCAGCTTCGATTAGAAGCCTCTCATGGTTATCTAGGGAGTAAAGGAAAAAGTTACTTGGGAGAAAAGAATATTGTATTGGCATATCATAGTTTTATGCATAGAATTCAAGCATGAGAACTTTCAGGAGATGAGCTTCTTCATTTTTGAATGCATCACACTGAAGTACTTCCAGAATACTTAGCACTCCCAGACCTGTGACATCTGAAAGCTTCCTGTTGTGATATGGTGGTTCCTAAAGGATGGATGTGATGGGGCATTGCATGCATTTTTTTTTTCCTTTTAACTGGTGCATAAATGAACTGCAAGGTTTGGAGAAGCTAACTAGTTGGAATGGGTTTGGAAACTATCCTGTTTTTGTTACTAGTTTGGAGTTAATTTCAAGTTGTGAGTGTGAAATGTTTAGTTACCTCACTCCAAGGGTTGCATTCATGTTTGAAGTTATTTTACGTTATGAGGGTGAAATGTCTTTAGTAAAGGAAATCTGTTGTATGTCCTGGTAACTTTACGTTGGATTTTTATGAGCAGTTAATAAAGGCAGTTCTTATATTTAAGAGAATGTATAATGGCTGTAAATGGTGATGAGGTATCTATGTCTCTTTTATTTCAATGTAGACTGCTATATTGTAGGTAGTGGAGAAAAAAAGAATCAGAAGCCATATGGCGGATTGATGCATTACGAGCATTCCTTAAGGAAGTGCACTCTCTTTTGTGATGTTTCATGGATCTATAAGAGCATTGCTTGATAAGGAGCCGGCTGGAGGACTTATCAGAACTCATCTGTATTACTTCATCATGGATTATCTGAGAGGTAAGGTGTCTTCATCTGCCAACAAAAGTTTCCTGGAATGTTATTCTTGTTAAATGTTTTTAGATTTAAATAGATCACTATAAGTTACTAATTCTCAGCATTTGAAAAGCGGTCTCCATTCGACTGTTGCTGCTGGGGTAATGCGCAATTGCTGTGTCAAATGTTTCCATTTGATTTGTGCAGTAGGAGCAATCTGAAGTAGCTGTGTACCACAATACTCATACATTTTATCTTTGAGGCAGATTTCCTTGTTGGAAAGAAACTTCATTTACCAAATTTCCGCGAATCACTGAAAGAGCGAGGAACCATGCAGATATTAACCATGGACGGGATGCTGCACTTGAAGTTCAGGTTTGTCTTTTGGTTGTTTATTATGTATCTCTTAAGAACTATAGTTTTCCAATATAATGAAATGGTAACAAAGTGGAAGCTTTGGTGATATTGATTTAGTAAATCTACAGTTTAGATCATTAGTGAAAGTTTGATTATGGGAATTGAAATTGAAAAGACACAAACATTTGGGTCTCTTCTGTTTCTTTTTCACCCATTGGTTGAATGAAGGTATAGGATAGATTGGGGAACGTTTTACTCTGATTCCTTGTTTTTTACATTCATATATATTTGATGATAGTTGATATGATTAGACTAATAATGTATTAGATAAAAGCAGTAAGGTAAAAGTTACGACACACCTAATCAAGTTGTATATAAAATTCATTGGCATGGGTGTAAGGAAATTCATTTTGGATGATGTTAAACCAGTTAACTATCTACCTTCGGCTGGCTAAACATGTGAATGCTTCTTCTTCAGCAATATAGTTCATTCTGGCCCATAAAAAGTTCTTTTCTCCCACTGTCTGCCAAAAAAATGGGGTTTAAAAGGTTCCCACTTTCTCTCTCTCCCCACGACTCACATATGTAGAAATTACATGAACGATTTGGTTTTTGTAATTCCTGCAAGAAACTTATTAGCTGATCATTTTCCACCTACTTTCTATTGCCAAAATTGGAAGTTTGAAGGCTGCTTTATTATTGAATTTGCTCTCCAGTACCTCACCCCACCTTCCCAACTCTTTTGTCTCATACTCTTTTCTTTCTGCTGTATCCTCTCCATCTCCGAGTTAAAATACCTCAACAACCTTAATACAGTACATATGTTATCTTTGTGTTATGCTAATATTATTTTGAATTGTTGAGTGATCTGAGCGTCCATAAGTCAGCCATTTAGTAAGATGCCTGTCAACCAAACTTCATATATAAAACCCTTTGTTGCAAGCGAAGGGAGACATTTTCTCCATGCTTATGTGCGTAATATGCGGAACTTGACCATACTGTTGTAGCTGGGGAAATTTGAGATGTGTTCACTTAACTTCTGAAGAGACCCTTTCACTCCATTTCATCCTGTTGGTAGTTCCTGTTTACGTACCACCTGCTAATTTGATCCCAACTTGAGAATTAACTTAGATTGTACCATCTCCAGCATGCTGCAGATGTGGTTGCCTGTATCTTTGTTATCCATAAAATGGAACATATTCAACCTCATAGAAGTCCATTTCCTGCAGACTTGCCTTTGTCTTTGCTTATGCTTTTCTAAAGCATTCTTGCTTTCTTGAAGTGCTACTACAGCGGTGCCTATCATTTTTATTTTTCTCTCTAGTTGGCACTTTTCTCTTTTCTTCCTTGAGCACTTAATCTTTTAGACAGAAGCTTAAGTAATACTTACAATATGAATTATAAAACACAATAGACCATTTACTTTGATCTAATCAGAGGATCTCATAACTATCATTAAGCTTTCTTGGCCCAAAAGTGATGATTGAACATTCTTATGCGGCATGCTAGATCCTGCCATACAATGTAGAATGATTTAGAATTTTATGTTCTAAGTCTTCTCATTATACTACAGTTTAAATTTTTGATGATGTTATAGGATTTCTAGGCCTACTTTCTTTCTCACGTATATGTAGACACTCTTTTTCCCTAGGTCTGTTCTTAGACCAGAATAATAGTTCCTAATAGTGGGTGCTAGACTGAAATAACGTAATTGATCAGAAGCAACTACTAGCTTCTATTTCTAAATCTTGGTTAGAAAATGCCCATGCTTGATTCTTCTTTTTCAACAATTTTGTGTTACTACTAAATACTAATGACGTGTTATCCAAATGATAGGTACATTTCTCTCTTTCTCTTAGATTTTTAATCTTTGTATGCCTCTCAGGAAGTTTATGGTGTGAGGAAATAACGGTGTCTGAAAATATTTGTCTCTACTCTCTTTTCACCACAATAAGGATGCATTCCTCTTTGACAATTTCATCATCTGGTATGTGATAATTTGATTCTTACTGGTGCCAAAAACAAAACTCATTATTTTTCCTTTTAAGTTTGTTTTTGTTATCTCTATTTTTGTTACTAAGTCGTGAAATTTAATGGTTTGCGAATTAAACCTATTATGCTTCAATTATTTCAAAAAAGGTAAGAGTCTCTTGCAGCCTTATTTATTTCATTGACTTGCTAAGTTTCTTAATGTTTGCAGTCACTTGTGAACGCATTAGAGTCATGTGCTGGGAGCTTACCATGTTACCCATTGATCATGTGCCAGGACTTACTAGTATCATCCACTCTTTCTCCAGTATGTTTGTGCTCTCTCTCTCTCTCATACACACAAATATGAATTTTTGTCCTCCTTGATAGACAAATGAAAAAGAAAGTGGAATTTAGTTTTCTCTCCTCTCCTCTCCCCTTTCTAACACACATACGAACCCATGATCTCCTTGTGATAATTGAAAGAAAGGCTGGATATTTTCACTTCTTTTTCCTGAAAGGATCACCTTGTGATTTTTAGGGAAGAGAATGATGGCTTATCTCACAAGTTTGATCTTTCTGAAAGGTCAAACTTTGATAAAAATTTGAAACACACTAAGGCTAGCATTTCAAACTTCCAAAAGCCTTTTTCTCTGGGTGTTGATCATTTTACTTTATTTTGTCAGGATGACACCGTGAATCTATATACATATGCTGTTTTAAGACTTTCCCTCGTGCTTTATCTTCTGGAGTAAGTTCCTGGTCCTATCTGCGCAAAGGGAACGTCACTCCTAATGATTCTATTCTGGATCAATATAATGGTTCACATGAAAATTCTCATTTGGAAGATCATAGGGGTAATGTGGCAAGGCCCTTGAAACTTGATAAGTGGTCCAGAGGCAAGGATGGTTTTCTTGTTGCTGATCATTGGGGTGCTGTGGTTGATAGTTCTGCTCAAAACAACCCAACAATTTGTCTTCGTCAAACAGAGGAGAGGATGTATCTCTGTGCTTACCAGTACAGGAGCCTCACCTTAATATTTTTAATTCCTGTCACATCTGTACTTGATGAGGAGCAAGGAATCTCTTTGGTGAAGCGGGAAATTATTGATAATGTGAGTTTGCTAGTCTGTAGTTTTCTGTTTCCATTTTTTTTTTTGAAATCTGAAATTCTGTTTATTTAAAGTTTAAATGTTTATGTATTTTTTGTTCCACGAAACCTTTTTGTCCATGTGCTGTGCATATGGTTTCATGCAGAAGTTTCTACCAAAGTGATCCATTTCTGAATGGGACTTTAGTATTAACAAGTTTGCATTGCCTTCAAATTGTTTCATATTCATGCTCCCATGTCTTTTGAAGTATTCCTCGTGTTCTGTCCTTTGGGTTAAATTAATGGAATGAAAAATGGATTAGATGGGTGACTTGGTGATTTGCTCATGATAAAAAAAAAATGCTGTTGAATACAAATGCTTGGTTGGCACAAAATGATTATTCATATTTTGCGTTTAATCTCTTTTTGAATAATGCGGATGTAGATGAAAATGCAATAGAATTTGCTTAGATGACTGGAGGACCAATTCTTAATTGATACCACCTCTATCTCAGATTAGGTTCTTCTAGATAGTAATCTTTCTTGTTTTTGTGCAGATTGAAACTAATCCATCTTATTTTAATCATTATCAATTAATTCACACTAGCCATTTGAAGGCCATGTATGGCCCTTAGATTTATGGGGTCTAAGGTTCTGGTGTTGATCCATTCTGGAATGTCATAAAAGCCTTTAGTGTCAATTAAATCTTTTCTTCCCATCTTGAGGCATGCTCCATGGGAGTTTGGACTGGAATTAGTGTTGATGCAAACAAATTCTGCCTCTCCACAGCTAACATATAAAAGGGTTGCTAATTTATAGTTTGCACCATTGCTTTGCAATTTTTAGTGAAAATTTACTGGTTTTGATTTTCTGTGGGCTATATATTTTTATATTGAGAAGGTTTCATGGACAATAGGATTCTGGGATTAATTTTCTTTAAAATCTTAGATGTAACTAAAACATTAACCTCATGTGATAAGAACATTTCATAGCTCCTGACTTTACACCACAGTTTATGAGCAGGATTTGTTGGGCTCCCAGATTGTTACAATCTTAGGTTCCATTTCTCTGGATTGGATATCACTTGAGAATGCAAATTCATAGGCCTGATTTATATGAGATTGGTTGGTCTTCTCCTGGAACGTGTTAATTTAAATATATTTGTCATTGTATTCCTGGATGAACCTCCCCTTTTCATTTTAGTTATGAAAACTTTTCTAGGGTTGGTTTGTTGATTCTGAATTACATTCTCTATGTTGAACTTTGGAAATTGAGAGTAGCTGCTTGTTTGCAAACAATGATGTAAATTATGAATATTTCAGTTATCACTTAAAATCATCAAAGTTGAAGAGAAACTATCAAGTGGATGGGGTGGTGAGAATGCTTATCATGTTCCTGGGTATCGTTACTTGCTAGTTGATGGGGATAGATATATATCAAGAGCTTCTCCACCTGGAAAAGTAACAACCCTGATGAAGGTTAGTTCCTTGAATTAATTTGAAGAAAGATGATTCATAGGTCTTATGTACTTCTGATTCTGCATTTGGCTGTTATTCTATCAAGCATATGTTTATTTGAACTGTTTTGATAATAGTTCAAGTCCTTTTGATTTGTCATTACCAGGACAAAGCTTTTCTGCTCCTCATCGTTGGTGTTTGTTTTAACAGTGTTCAGCTACATATTGGTGTTATTTTGGTTTTGGTTGATAATTATGGGATTTTTGATAGCCTGATCCATTATATTTGTTCACAGGAATCTTTAGTTGCTTTGAATAACCTTCGAGAAGAGGTTGATCTGGAAAAGAGTAGGGTTAAATGGGATGGTGTAGGCAATGAGAAAGATATGGAGATATGTATCAGGGCTAAAAATAATGCTTGGGTGATTGCTAGGACTACAAAGGGAAAGGAGCTCTATATGGTTCTTGAGAAAGCCAATGAGACGCTCCTTTATGCCTCAGATGCTGTAGAGAAGTTCAGTGACAGGTAACACTTCCTGTTTCTGGCTACATAATGTATCACATATTTTACTTTGGCATCCCTGTAGGTTTGCTTCAGTTAAAAGGAATTATATCTTCTGGAGCGGAAAAGTAAACAAGTGATGAGTCAAGATTGTGGTTCACTTTGATATTATAGATAATGGAAAACATTGTTCTTGTCCATCCAGAAATCTGTTTGTTGTTCCCCCTTTTAAAATTAAATCTATGACAAGTTTAAATAAACAGAAAAACAACTAATTGAGTGTTTTCTTTAAAAATTAAACTTAGTTTTGTCAATGAGCTTTCTTGAATTTAAGCAGATTGATAATCCATTTAGATTCTTACAATGAATGGAGACAAATATAACTTCTGTTTTGAGTTCAAATTAGTGAGAATAAAGAATGTGTGCTATTTATTGGGAAGTCTTTTAATAAGGATTGGCATTTGGTGCTAATTTTTCAATCTTGTGCCCTTGCTTGTTAGTATGTGCGACACTTTCTGTTTATTTTTGCATAGGTATGTCTTCCCATTCCCCATTTTGTCCCTTTTTGGTTGCTTGTCTTACATAAAAGTAACGAACAAAAGAAACCAAACACCTATAAATATCTGTTTGTAATTTTGCAGGTACTGTTATGGAGCGTTTTCTTTGGACTAGGGCAATCTGTTTTGCAACAGATAATATATATGATACTATTATCCACAGATCAACATTGCTGGGGATAAAACTACACCTTAAATGAGTTCACTGAGAAATGTAGAATAATTTTAATTGCTGGTAGTTGAAGAAAAGGAGATTTGCTCCTGTATATTAGTTGAAGAGAGGGCATACCTTATACAGTAAAAAAATATCAATGAGATTTCCTAGAACAGAGTTGTTCTTTCATTCATTCAGTAAAGCATCAATAAGATACTCTATTTCCTACGTGGCTTAAAGTATGTGGTTCGTGGTTGAATTTCTTTCATCTCCCTCTTATAACAATAGGGTGCTAAAAGGTTGTGAAACATTCCATTTTACCCAAATCTTTCTGCAAAGAGCATGGCAGAAAATTTCAAACATTTTAGTGCATTTCTAGGTAATTGTTGAACGCGTGTCGGTGCAAATTTCCGTGGACGCATTAGAATATGTATTTTGTGAATTCTTCAAATAAAGATAATGGCAGATATGCAGCTCCTAAACTTAATCCCAAGCTCCAAAATTGCCATGAAAGACATTGCAATCATGAAATGGGTTCAAACATTTCCAGGCTCAGGTAATGAAGACACTAACGGCCTAATTTTTGGTACAACCGATGTATTTGCTGACCCTAAAATAAAAATTAGTAGTTTGATTTCCATTTACTTTGTTAACCTAGAGCAATTGTCTTCTCGTAAATATATTTCAAAGCCCTATTTGATAAGTTAGCTGGCAAGCATAAATGGCAAGATGAAGGTGGTTTAATTTTGAAAGAGCTTTTCTCTCCAAATTAGTAATTTAACATTTCTTTATATTTTAACCTTTTTCAATGATTAGTTTTTACTAATCACTAATGTTCCAATACCAAATATGGTAAGAGAATACTTACAACACTAAAATTCTAATCAGTCAACCCATCTAACTATAAGATTTCATAATGGAGCTCATAAAGGTGGGATTCTAACCACAATCCAAGTCAAAATTCAGAAATATTACCAAAAGCAGAAGACAACATCAATTGAGGACAACTGGTGGTCCATAAAATGGACAGTCATTTTACTAAAGACAATTGGTCGAACAGTAACTTATTATTTGGTTGAATAGTAACTTATTATTGAATGGTTCAAAGTTCCCTGAAGAAATGAGGGATATTTCACAAGGAAATTAGCTATATATATATATATATATATATATATATATCATTTAAAGAGGTGTTTAACTAGAGATCAATAACAATGATAGGAGTACATTATTATACATGTTTCCTGCTAGATTGGCTCTTCAGATTACATGAGTTTTGGCTTCAATAAAATGCAAGCATGTGTGACAATATTAGGGAGAGGGAATGTACGTAGTGGGGAGATATGGAAATTTCTTCATCAGATTCCTAGACATCAACCAAATGGATGCCATCTAACATAATGATCTTTATGTAGTAGCAAGAACACTACCAGTATTAAGAAGATGGAAACCCCAGCTAGCGCTCAACAGAATCCAAATCCACAAACATCTTTATTTGGGTTAGATTATTAGGGATAGCCATCAAGTGCTTATGTGCAAGAGCAGCAAGGAAAATAGCATTTATGATGGGTGAGGTTAAAGAGCCCAGGGTAGGGTCAGTATATGCTATAACATACTAGATTTCTAAGGGCCAAGGTCTAGATCAATGTGACTCAGCCACTAATCCCAGGTTTCTACCTCAAGCTGCTAAATGGAGGGATAACATGGATATTATACTCATTTGAGAGACTACATAAAATGTGCAGGATATGTGGAGCCATTGGGCACACATTCAACAAATGTAAAATAAGGGATGATGAGATTCTAAAAGTGCAATTAGATGATCGGTTTGAAAGATTAGGTGAACAATTAGAACTTCCCATATAATCAGATGATCAGTATGAGTTATATCTACTACCAAAGCTCATCGTCACATGCCTCATAGAAGATTTACAGGAGTTTTAGAGGGTTATGAATGAAGAACATTTTGTAGATGGTTTTAGATTCTTGCAGCTCATAAAACATTATCTAGATGTCCAAGTGTAGATGGATCATTCACAAACAATGAAAGGAATGGGGTGTCAAATTATGATGAAAAAAATTCTCAAATCCTATTTTTGCCAGAGGATCAAAACGATCTAAGTGAGGGCCAAAAACAATTGGAATTGGATGCAACTCAACAAATTCACAATGAGTTCACACCAACAGAGTAGCATTAGGACAAAAATAATGGAGAGAGCACATTTTTGTTACTAGAAAGTTTTCGCCTCTAAAACAAGTTGGCACAAAACCATAGTTGGAGAATCATAGAACTATAATGGTGAGAGAATTGGGAGATGGAACTATTATTGAAGAAGAGTGTCAGCTAATTGACAACCAAATTCAAGGTGTTGTTCTGGCAAATGTTGAACGGTTGCTGACATGGTGGTTTCATCCACTATTCACAAACGACACTGTTATTATGTGTGATGAATGTGAAAATGACAAGCTGATAGAGGAACAAAAAGAGAGGGTTTCAATTTTTTTGTAGAGATGAAAATTGTGACAAGATTGGAGAAGGGCAAGGTAGATTTGAGATGCATTAAATCTTTCTTCGGAGTTTGACAATGAGAAGTTGAGTAGGCAAAGGTAAATCAGTTTTGGGAGTAAGTAGAAGAGAATTAGAAGTTAAGGTAGACCTGTTTAGATGAGGAATTGGATTATGTGGTAAATAATAGGCTCAATCCACTAGCTCTGAATAGAGAAATTGTCATAAATGAAAATCCAATCCCACATATAAGAAGAGCGCATGGAAGAGGATTGGACTAAAAACGCATCAAGCACGACAGACTAAAAAAGGTCCAACAAGGAGAGGGCCTTGTCTTTAGAAGAAAGAAGATATATATATATATATATATATATATATATATATATATGTGCATGCAAGAGACAAATAGGCCCATTGGAGGATGATATCTTAAAGAGTAAGAATGCCTATCCATATGGCTTTGGACTAGATAGGGCTAGATCTTTTTCGTCCACTCAAATGACAAAACCGAAAAAAATTATGATTCTAGTCCAAAACAAAGGAAATGAATTTCGGGGAGGCATGATTGCTTTTGCACCCCCACAGGAAACCAATCAAGATTAGCTTCAGGTTTGCCAAGAATTAATGTGGAATTTGATCTTAGATGATGAGCAACCTTAAAACCAATTATCACATTTAAGGGAATACGAACAATTGAGGTAGCCTAGTGTGTTTTCACCAAGGAAAATTTTGATCCGCTCATGTTCTTCAAGCTTTGAAGAAGAATCTCAAACAAATGAAAATTGAAACATTGACATCATGAAATGGAGTTTGGAATCAAAATTTCAAAAAGAAATCCAAAAAAGGGCTATAAAGTGGAATTTGGAGAAAGCAAATTTGTTGGAAGTACCAACATTGATGAGGAAGAAAAGAAACTTCATTCATACATAGTTAGATTCCACAAAAAGAAACTACACGAAGTGAGGGATTTGAAACAAGAGGTCATCAAATATTGTGTTGGAAATTCAGATGAAGAAGTATACAAAGCTCATGAGGTAGTACTTTTAGCAACCTTATTTATTGAAATTTTAAATTTTGTCATCACAAAAATAGTCAACAAAAATGATGATCTTCAGGTAGTTGAACCAAATCAACCACCTGAACCACAATGATGCTTCTTTGTTGGAATTGTAAGGGTTTAGATCAACCTCTAATAATTCATGTACTAAATAACTTGACATGTTCCCATAATACAAATTTGATCTTTCTAACAAAGACAAAGCATAAGCAAAATGTGGTGAAAAAAATAGCTATCTTGTTTCAAATTCAATCATTAGGAAATGGTTAATCCTAGAGGATTAAATGGTGGATTGAGTATGGCATGGGGAGATGAAGTAGAGATCAAATTATTGGGGACAAAAAATTTTCTATGTGCAATGGTACAAGAACCTTTCAAAACCAAAGGGATATTGGTTCTAATTTACTGCCATCCTATACCTAGTAGAAAAGAAAATATGTGGAAATAAGTGCATGCACAATTACAAGAGAAAAGACTACCTATAGTCATTGCTAGAGATTTTAATTAAAAAATAAACCAAAGAGCCAAATTAGAGAGTGCTCTAGTTAAGAAAGAAGGTGCTAAAAAATTAAGGCAAGTTTTGGAGAAAACGGACACGCTGGAACTTCAATAGGAATGAGTGTGGTTCATTAGACCAATAGCCAAAGTGGGAACGATAGAATATATAAAAGATTGGATATAGTCTTTGCAAATTTGGATTGGATAAGAAAAAGATTGGATAGAGTCTTTGCAAATTTGGATTGGATAAGAATGTTCCTAAGACAAGAATCGAGAATCTCTCCATAATAAAATTAGATCATGGCCCATTGTTACTAGACACAATTCATAAAAGTTTTGGCAATAAGCAGGGAAGAAGAGTCATATTTGAGAGATTTTGGACTGAAAAGGAAGGTGCGAGACCGATCATAAAAGAAGTTTGGGAAAATTAAGCTACAGAAGAAAAAGAAGATAGGGAGAATATCTCTACTAAACTCAGTTGTACCTTGGATTTTTTGAAGAACTAGAGAGATCATCATTATGGTCATCTGGAAGGAAGAATCAAGGAAAAGCTAAAAGAAATTGAGAAAATCCACAAAGGAGAGGATTTTATACAGAATCAAGAGGATGACATCCAAAGGCAGGAGGAGTTGGATGAATAGCTCACATTCTAGAGAGATTTCTTGCAATAACAGGCAAAGGATAAGTGACTAAATTATGGAGAAATAAATACAAAATTTTTCACAGTTGGGCAACAAAGAGAAGAGGCATTAATAGAGTTACACAATTAATGAAGGAAAAAGGGGATTGGACAATAGATCAAGAGGAGATGAGAAAATTAGTTCTTGATCATCTGAAGATAGCTTTGTAAGAATGAATTGTCAATCCCTAGATGTTATAAGGGAATATTGTTTGGATGATATCCTTAGACCTACTAAATGTGTTCCAGAGGATGAGCGAAAAGAGTGGTTATAGAAATAGGTTATGAATGAAGAAATTAGAACAACCTATTTTCAAATGGAAAAGTGAAAATTGCCAGGTCTAGAAGGATTTCCTACAAGTTTCTACCAATACTATTGGGATTTAGTTTGAGAAGAAGTGAAGGAATTTTTTAACTCGAGCATTATAAACCGAAAGTGGAATGTTGCATTAATAATACTTATCCTAAAAGTGCTGAATCCGAAAGAGTGAGCTGATTTCAAGCTAATAAGTCCTTACAAAGTGATATACAAGTAGGGGCGAGTAATTTTCGAATTAACTCGAATATCTGATCAAATTCGAATTAGATTTTTCGATTTTCGGTTCGAATCAAATTTAATCGGTTTTGAGTTCTTAAGCCACATTTGGTTTCAAATCGAAAACCAAATTCAAATTCAAATTTGAATTCAAATTTGGATTCAAATTTGGTTTTCAATTTGAAATCGAACTAAAAATCGAATTTGATTTATAAATTGAATTTAGTTTTTAGTTTGAAGCTGAACTAAATTTGAATTTGAATTTGAATTATTATATCTATAATTCCATAGTATATATTATAAAATGTATTAAAATATATATTATTTATATGTATAGCTCCATATTATATATGGAAAAATAAGGATATACCATGTATAAAAATATCAAAAAGATGTTAGATTATAATGTATGTATTATTTATGTGTGCTTGAAACTTTAAAAATTTAAATAATTTGCAAAATAGTCAATGTATGATTTTTAACTTTTAATTCACATTTTATTGTATCCACATATTTATAAATTATATACAAATAATGTGCATATATATATATATATTGTGATTTTAGTTTTATTCAATTGTTGAATAGGTTAAAAATTTATATTTCATTAGTCTAATTTAATAATTGCAATATAATGACATTAGTATAGTAATTGAAATATTAAAATTGTAAGAATGTCATTAGTGTAGTACATTGGAAAAAGTTAAATGTTGAATTATTTTTTTATAGTTATTGAGTTGGCATGAATATGACACAAATTTAATGAATAACTGGATTAATTATTGTTGTTTGTTTGGTCGCTTCTATCACCTTGATACCACATTAATCATTGAAACATTTTACTGAAATTCTTTTACTATATGTATCATTTATTTATCTTTTATAGGTCCAAATATTTCTAATTTGCCTGTTTATTAAGCCAATAGCCTGTTGCCCGAGCCTCCCATTAAGATTCGCTATACCAAAAGCGAGGGAAACTTTATTTCTTTCTTTTCTCTTTTGGCCTAGCGGCGTAAGCTATCCCTTATGGAGCGTAAGCCTAAAGAATATTCTCTTATTTGAAAGGTTGATTCTTGCTCATAGTCAAATCAAATAGGAGGTAGGGCACAGTTCTTAAATGCAATCAAAATAAAATGAAGTGATTCAAATTCAAATTCAAGAAAAAAAGTAGAATTTGAAGTAAAGTAAGAAGGAAGGAGAAAACCTTGCCGTGGGAGAGGAAAGCGGGGCAGGCAAAATAGGACGCTAGTGCTTGACTAATAGAATAGAAAGTAAAGGGTGTTAAACATTATGATCTTTGGGGCGTAGGGGCGGGGGGCACGAGGGTATAAAAAAGGAATCCTATCAATTTGTTTAGCTCTAATCGAGGATAATAATTCAGGTGTTGCTCTTTTTTAAGGTGTGAAGCATTATCAAGTTAAAACACCCAACAAGCATTAGTTTCCCTTGAAAAGATCTTCAATTGTTTCATGTAGGATCTTCCAATGAAAATAAATCCACATTTGTACAATCCATTATATTAGGAAAAATAAAGATTAACAATTATATTTATATTTGAAGAAAAAAATCAAATCAGAGGAAATATTTGTCAGTCAAGTTTTGACACAAGGAGAGTTTAGGGATTAAACCAATAAAATATTAACTCATAACTAATTGATTAATCATTATTATTAATTATTATTACTATTATTTTTATGGAGACCTGAACTGAAGAGGCTTAATTTGAGGTCTAATGGTTTTCGTTCTTTTATTTTTTGTTTTTTCATTGTCTTCGGAAAAGGTTTTCTGTAACCCTTTCAGTATTTTCTTACGCCTTAGGGAATTCTATAAATTTGAATGTTCAGGAAAAAAAACTATTTTTGAATCCTGTCAAATGGCTAAACTGAAGAACCCTCCAACGTAAATGTTGTCATTTCAGTGTCTTATCCACATGCTTGTTCTATTTTAATGTGCCATGGGTTTATCAGGATTGGATCAAATTACCAGAATGTTCTGGCTTGGTATTGTTAATTTGGGTTGAGAAAGAAGTTATTTTTTTATTTCTGGGACTGTCGTGTGAGAGTTAGATACACACACTCTCTCTTTGATGATGATCAGTGTGAAACTTTTGTTTTCTGAGAGCATCCTTGCGGAACGTTTTGGAGACCTCAACTGAGAACGCATAGTACTTTGGAATTCTGGATTTGACAGACTAAGCAAATTATTCCACATTTGTTGTGGTTTTGATTTATTTCATTTTTGTTATCCTTTTTTGTTTGTTTCTCATTGAGGTATTGATGCAAACAACAAACTTAAAAAAATCAAAATTCAATGATTTCCTAATTGTGTCCAAATTCCATTAGGATTCATGAAAGAAGCTATTGTGTTGGATAATTGAGTTATTCTTATTATTCAGTATTTTATTTGTAAATTTAGGTGGTCAAGGGTATTTTGGAATTTTAGTAGTTAAAGGTATTAGAAATCCTATTGAGTTTTGTTTAGTTTTGAAAAGTTGAGTCTAGTTAGGTAAATGTTTTCTTAAAATCTAATTTACTATTGAGAATTAGATTTAAGCTCATAGAAATCCTAGAAATCCTAATATCAATTATACTATAAATTAGATATCCTAATCTAAGTTGTTTTTAGTTTTGTAGTTTATAAATAATGTATCTCTCCAAGAAGAGCGATTGATAGTTTGAGTTCAATAAAATTTCAACAAGATTATTTGTCTTCTTCATAAATTTTGTGATATAATTTTACCTTAAGTGTGATACCTAAAGGTCTCTAGATGTGACTTCGAAAGGTACTAGGAGTAATTCCTATAAATTAATCTCGTTTTACATTTTTTTAATTATTAATTTTAAATTCAAGCCTTTTTCAAACAAGGAAACCCGTAGCTTTTACCTTTTAAAGTCTAAACGAATTAATAGAATTTATTCCATTTGAACTCACACTTGTGCTGCATCAGTAGCCCATAAATGGGGTGGTCATTTTCTCTGTGACTCACAAAAAGGATGACGAGTCCGATTGAAATCCATTCTTGTAAACGAGGACAATGGAGGCATTTGTCTGAGAGGAGCTGTGACACATAATCACTGAAAAGGGCTTATGATCTGGATCTCTGAGCAACTTTTATGTGCTAGCTTGGACATACATGTAGTTTTGTGCTTGATTCATTTACCTTTGTTGAATTTGGCTGTAGCTTAATTTGAGTTCATTTTAATTTTCATAGCAAGCCTATTTTCAGTAGTCCAACTTAATTGATTGGGCTATTAGGATTGATGGACATGTCTAAGAGTACCTTTCATCTCTTGCCACATATTTTGGGTATGACGAGTGAATTGCTGCTGTGAGTTGTCATTAAGGACATCTATAACGTTTTTCCTTTGATTCCTTAAATTGTCTGGATTCGGGCCTTCTGTTTTTTCAGATGGTGAAGATCTTCCTTGTCACTTATGATGTTTTCATAAACTTTCGCCTTTCCTGAATTTTCATGATGATGAAAGTCTATGAAGATCAAAGCTGAAGAGTCACTGAGAAGGTCTTTTATTCAAGCATGGTATTGACTAGTAGACTAGTAGTCGAGTACTGTTATGGAATAAAAGATAGTGCCAGTTTTGACATGGCCATATATTTAGAAATGATGCTTTGCATTTTGTTGCGACTTGTTGGGCTAATGGTAGCTGGAAAATATTGTCAATTGAGAGAACACTTTTTCAAATATTTCATTGCATTAAGCTTTCTAAATGGACATGAATTGTGTAAAGGTTTCAAGAGTTGTTTGTTTAATTGTTTACCTCCCAAACTAACAAATTCTCGTAAATTATATCTCATGGGTAATAATGGAATATTCATTGAAAATGCTTCTTGTTTTTGCAGTTTATTTTGGCAGTTGTGCATCTTTTGGGCTTCACTGGAAAAGAGCTGAAGTGATATCATTTGTTGAGAATGGGTTATTTAAATGGTTACTGTTCATTAGCTGATTCCCGTTGTCTCTCCTGTTATCTGTTTATATTTTCATAATTTTTACTTCGATACTAATAGTTTCCATTATTTTCTCATTTTTGGCCGGCCAATGGAAGATGATGTAAGTTTCTTTCTCTTGATTGAATATTTATTGGTTTTTTTTGCTTGTCATTTTATCTTGTTACATGTATGTTTGTGTGTTATGCTTTAGGCTTAGGTTATAGTTTTTGAGTTTCAAATCTTGAATTTTCTTACAGGATTGTGGGAAAATTATTGTGCCTCAATTATGAGAGGAAGATAGATTCAGAGGATTGAAACTTTGATTTTGGTCGAGTTTTTCTCAAAAGTTTTGTGAGTTAATTGAAGGAATATTTTTTTTTGTTTTAAAATTAAAAAAATATTGTTATTTTTGAGAGAGTTCCGATTTTGCTGAAAGCAATTATAGGAAAATCAACTTTGAAGTCGATTATGTCAAACCCATAATCATTTTTAGTGTTTTTCCTTATCTTTTTTTTCTTTGATAAGGTTTCTTCATCAGTCCATCTATTTCATCCTTATCTTTTTTTTTCTTTGATAAGGCCATCATGTTGATTCACGTTTACTTAAGTTCAAGCAAAATGCAGGAGCAAACAGTGAGTAATAGTTTAGAAGATAATAATTATGTGATGGAGTTAGAAAGTCAGGAGAACAATAGTTTTAGTTACTCAATAGAGATAATTGATAAAAACCCTGATAATGAAATCCTTGTTGAGAAATTTCTTGATGAAAAACTTGAGTGTTTTGCTAAAACCCTGAATTCTCCCGTGAAAAGACCTTTGAAAAACACCCAAAAATCTTGTTCCTGATGATATTAAACTTTCTAATATTCAATTGTCTGATATCAGTTTTAGCTTGGTTCCGGAGAATCGTTTTGGGAATTAGTTAATTTGGGATTTGTTGGCTTCTTCTGAACTTGCTCAAGGTAGTGATTTTTGTGTTATGCCTTTAGATGGCTATCATGTTCAACAAATTTATGACAAGAAACTTATCGTTCTAGATTTCACCCCAGAATCCGCCAAAAAAATGAGATTTGGGTTGAAAAAATTGTTTGGCTTGCCAAAGAGGGAGGGTGCCGATGGGGTGGGGTATAGGGGTAGGGGAGGGCTGGGAGGGAAGGGTGCCAGTGGCTGTGTGCTCAAATTTTTATTTTTAATTTAAACACTCCTAAAGTCGACAATGCCATTGTGGACTTCAAGAGGCTATTTTAAAAAAAAATCAATGAAGTCGATAATACTATTGTCGACTTTGACATTGTCAATTTTAGCAATCCTGGAATCCTTTTAAAAATTATAATATTTCTTTAATTTGTATTAAAATGATAAATATTTTAAAAACTCAAAGTTTTGTTATAATTAAGTAGAATGAGCTATAATACACGTGGCATAAGATAAAAAACTATAGAATGTTAAAGAACATTAGTCATGTGAATTCACCTTGCTAATGTGCTGTGAATTTGAATATGACAAAATAATCCTCTCAAGGAATTTCTTTGGCTTTGTTTGGACAAGATTTTTATTTAAAAAAGTTAATTTTTTGAAATAAAAATAAAGTATCAAACACATTTTTATTTCAAAATTTAAAATTTAAAATTTTCCACTCAAATCTACACACATAATTTTAAAAATTTCCATTCTATTTTTCTTCCAAAATACTTTTCTATATAAAAAACCAAAATTTTCATACATTCTAATACAACTTTTCTCAAATAAAACACAATCCAAATGAAGCCTTTCTAATTTGGTTATTTGCCTGGTGTGAAGACTTTTTTTTTAAAACTAAAAACGATAGATATATTGCATTACAATTACAAATGTACATAGCCAAATGACTAACTGATCTTCGTAGTATTGAATTGAACTCATGAAGAAAAAGTGATCATAGAGATCTACAATAATGACTACAAGAGTCTACTAAAAGGACCACAAAGGTCAATAAAAGTCCAAAAATAGGAAGCTATACTCTAGCACTTAAGGACAAAATATTACTATTACTAACAACGGTGGTTGTCTCGGCTGGCACACCGTAAATTGTATATAATAAAAGTAATCGAATTCGAGGTCCTTAACTCTTTTCCCATGCCTTTTGTGGTGATCATACAGACGTTGAATAGTCGGGCAAAAATTCAACACTAGGCCCTATAAGTCTACAATTGAACCGCCAAGCTAGCGACCGAATCGATGATTTTGCAATGAACAATGGTCGATGGAATTTGGGTTTCAGTGTCAAACAATCACTGACGATCAAGTATGTATGTATTTATGTTCCAAAACTCATTAGAGAAAAATCCCTCTAAAGTGTACTTATTTGAGTATTTATAGTCCTTAAATAATGACGCCTTATGAAGTAATAATGATAGTTGACAAATGGAATATAATCTTCTAATAAATGCCGATTCGTATCACCTAAGGTTACTAATGATTAAATCGTCTAATTGGTTGCACAAATTCTATCATCACTTTATTGACTTTTATCAAGTAGGCAGCATACTATGGCATGGATTGAAGAATCATATGTAAAGCTTATTTGGAGGAAAAAGTTATTGACAAGAAAAATCTAGGAATCAATGGTTGAGGGAAGGGATGGAAATTCCAAATTTTTCATGCCACGACGATTCAAAGAAGGAAGAGGAATCAGATTGTTAGTTTGACAAATACTCAAGGGCAAGTTTGTGTGAAAGGAGATATCGGGGAGGAAGTTGTGGGTATTTTGATAAGTTATATGCTTCTACTCATTCGATCCAATGTCGTGGTTGCTTAATGGTTTCCAACCACTTTCACTCCAAATGATAAACCAAAGAATGATGAGGCCATGGAGGATGTTGAAATTAAAAATGCCTGTTCTAGATGAATCCTAATACGGCTCGATCTGGATGGTATGACACCTTTGTTTTTCCAAACTTATTGGCATCTTGTGCAAGGTGATATTATTAATGCGGTTAAGGAGTTTTTTCAATGTACGCAAATGCTTCGGAAGCTTAATCATACTTTGATTACATTGATTCCAAAAGTTTCCACTCGTGTTTGTTTCGCAATTCGCCAATAAGTTTGTGTAATGTGGTCTATAAGATTATTTCTAAGATCTTGGTGATCGTATTAAGGGTGTCTTGATAAGTGTATTAGTCCTAATCAATGCTTTTATTCTGGCGGCAAATACTTGATAATGTGATTGTCGCGCATGAGAATATTCATACTTTGAATTCCTTGAGAAAAGGCGGAAGGGTACATGGCATTTAAATTAGATATGGTTAAAGCTTATGATAGGGTGGAATGGCGGTTTTTAGAGTAGGTGTGGTTGGTGGATTAGGGAATGTCTGTCAACGAGTAATTTGTCCATTAATATTAATGGAGAGGCATGTGGGTATATTAGTCCTACTCGGGGCATTCGGCTAGGGGATCCAATTTCACCTTATTTGTTCTTGATCATTTCTGAAGCTTTATCACATTTCATTACTCAATCAGGTGCCAGAGGGGAGTATAAATGGATGAGAGCTAGTAGGAATGGACCTATTCTTACTCATTTGTTTTTTGCCGATGATTCATTGTTATTTTGTGAGGCCACTGTAGCTCAAGCTCATATTGTGCACCAGATTCTTTACTCTTATAGTCAATGTTCGGGCCAAGCTGTTAATTTGGACAAATCTTCAGTCTTTTTTAGTCCTAATGTCTCTAGGGAGGTTAGGATTTAGATTTGCCAAATTATGGGAGGTGTGAAGGAGCAATAGAATGCTCGGTACTTGGGGTTGCCAATGAGGATTGGTAAGTCGAAAAGGGAGGTCTTTCAGTTTATTATTGAAAAAGTTCAACATAGAATTCAGAATTGGAATTCTCAGTTCTTGAGTTTAGTCGGCAAGAGGTTCTTATTAGAGCAGTGATAAATCCTTTGCCCACATATGTCATGGGATGTTTTAAACTTCCTAAGGAGTGTGTAAAAATTTGTGTCTTACGCATCAAGATGCATAGCAGAAAATTCATTTGAAGAAATGGCAGGACCTTACTAAAGCAAATGAGGAGGAGGGATTGAGCTTTCAAGAGATTCAAAGTTTTAATGATGCTTTACTTGCGAAACAATTGATGAGAGTTATTAATCATCCTGAGTTATTGACGAGCAAGGTCATGAAAGTAAAATATTTCCCGCACTTACGATGTGTTGTTAGTTCTTGATAAAAAATGCTTCATGGCTTTGGAAGGGTTAGTTGGGGCAAGGTATATTGTGCGAGGGAATCAACCGAGGTATCGAGTTATTGGAGGTCGGTGTATCATAAGTTGCAGTGGAATCGACAACTCGCAGAACAAGTTCCCGAGTCGGTACTTCTAGAGACGAATGCATCGTATGTAGCGACTACTTGGAAGCTCAAGGTCACGGTGAGGTCAAGCGGTTTGTATGGCGTTGTTGCCATAATATTTTGCCAATACATGATAAGCTACGTCAAAGAAAGATACGATTGAGCCTACTTGTCCAATGTGTGGCGTATCGGTCAAAACTATCGAACATCTCATGTTTCATTGTTCTAGAGTGCAACAAATTTGGAGGTTGGCTCATGTGGATTGAGCTAGGGTTTTGCCTCTGGATAATTTTCAAACCTTGTGGCAAAATCTCCGTTTCTAGGCGTAGGAGAATGGTTGGGATGAAAGGATACAATTTACTGCAGATCTTACGTGGATGATATAGAAGAGCCGGAACATGTGGGTGTTTCAGAGTGAATGGATGCCAGTGAAGGATGTAGTTGAATTGGCAAGACATGCTTGGTTGGAATTTATGCATGCACATATGGTAGTTTAGGTATATTTGTTACTTTTGTGTAAAGTTTGTCTGTATAGGTGTTGCTGTTGATATTTTGGGTGTCGGTTTCATGTTATTGAGCTAGTTTCTGCTGTTTCACAATCAGGGTTTGCTCAGGGTACAGAGGGCATGCTGCCGAAATTTTTGAGGGATAGATTAATTAGCTAGGATCATGGGAAAGATCAGTTGCTGATAAATTTATTGCTGGGAGAACACAATATTGAGGTAATAGATACCATATTAGGAGGGATTCCTTTCAGTCTTAGTAGGGTCTCTATTTTTTCGATGGTGTATTTTTGTGGGAGGGTGGGTTCCTATGTGACATGTTGTTATTTTGTCTTAGCCAAGACTAGAGCTAGGAAGAGTCCAATTTTGGGGGACATTTGCTTGTAAATGTTCATTGTTACAAAGTGAATACAATTATCGATCTTTTGATAAAAAAAAACTGCCTCTTTTTTTTTCCCTATAAATAGCCTTGAAAACCTTTTTTCCTTATCTTTTATTTATCTTTGTTTTTTCTCTTGTTTGTCTTTAGAGCATCCACAACAGCTCTCAAGAAGACTGTTCGTTTTTGCAAGGCCATTACACATTAACAAAAATACTAATGTCGCGTGGTCAAAGACAGAGAACGATCTTCTAACAAGTCTTTCTGTGAAATGAGGTCGTGAATGCGACTTTTTTTTTTTTTGTGGTTTTCTATTTCTCAAAACGACGTTGTTTGGTGTCAAAATAACACCAAGCAACGTCGTTTTTTCCCCTTTGTAACAAATTTTTTTTTTCTACAGTTAACAAGCGTTGAAGTACTCAATTTGCGGGACGTGGCGCCCAATGAGTGCGCGTCATGTGTAATGCTGCAAACCCACCAATGGTTTGCAACGGGCATTTTACCTTTTTTTTTTTTTAAAAACAAATTTCACCAACAGGTAGAAAATATTTTTCTCAATAAATTGACACGCACTTTGCCTATTTTTGGTGTAAGATATGATTTTCTTAAAACTAATATAATGTTTAATTATAATATACTTATTATAATATTAAATATTAATATTAATATTTAATTTTAATATAGAATCTAGTAATATATCTATTAATATTAATATTTAAATCTATTAATATTAAGTTTAAATCTATTAATATTAAATTTTAATTTTAATATAATATAAAATTATTTATACTTATTTAATAATTACAAAATTTCGATCATCATGAGTTCAGATTCTCAAAATTTTATGTTTAATTTAAAGTATTTATTTTTATATTTTAAGTGTATTATTAAATTTTTAGAGTATTTATTTTCATGTTTTATGTGTATTATTAAATTTTAATTTTAATGTATTGCAAAATAAATTTTCATTAATTGTTTTTAATTATTTAATATATGATAATTACAATTATAAGTTGTATTATTAATATAGATAAACTCTATTAATATAAAAATAAATAATATTTTAAAATTATTAATTTAAATAAGAAGTATTAAATATATTAAATAAATAGTAAAAAAGGTAAAGGAGAGAGAAATTAATTATATGAATAATAGAGTAAGCAATTTTTTTATGATAATTATATAAATAATAGAGGCTGTTCATAAATTGACGTGGTATTAATGTGGTGTGGCCTTAACTTGGCTGTTATGGGACTGCTGTAGCCCGTGGATGCCCTTATCTTTGGCTTTTGGCAGCTCCGCCGCTCCTGCGTCTCCGCATTTCCTCTCCACCGCTTCTGCATTTTTCAGCCGTGTACGTCCTCTTCTCCGCTGTCAACCTCCTCGAGTCTCCATTCTTTTCCCAACCTTTCTCTTCATCGTTCTTCTTATTCCTCCCAAGTTCTCCAGATTCTCCCCTTCTCTTGTCAATTTCTTTTTCTCACCCGTCCATTAGCCGCTATCAATCGAGAGTTTTATTGTGAAATTTGTAGGTTGTTTTTAAGTGTTCGTTTCAAATCCTTGGATTCCTTTCTATTTTTCTAGTAAGTTTTTAACAAAAATTTTTTTCACTTATTTTACTATACCGAAACCAGGAATCAACCTTTATAAATCTATCCTTTCCAAGACTCTTTAATTGAAAATATTGCACTTCTTTTAGGAAGGATTTAAAATATTAGAATATTACACTTATTTTTCTTATTTTTAGAAATATAATTATATTTTTTAAAAAAATTTAAAACTAAAACCAATATAAGAAATGAAACATATTATTTATTCACACCAATCAAATATTAAAATTTAAAAATAAAGAAAAAAGATTACTTTTCATGTTTAGATTTTTTTTACTAGGCAAACGAGGTCTTTATGTCATTAGAGATATTGTTTAGATCTCATAAAACCATCTGGGTTTTATTTAATTTTTTAGTGAACGAGACATGATACGTTCAAATGCACAAAGTCACATGGGATCTCGTCTCGTATGGTTGTTATGTCACTTTTTTGCCAGATATCCTTCGAGTTGTTAATTTAGATAATAATTCTATACACAATATTTAAGGGTGCATAACACTTGATACTTATCCAATTGGCACAAATCCTATACTCTCTCTACACATGGTTTTAGAACCAAATACTCACACATGGTTTTAGAGTACAAAACACTTAAAAATACTGAATTGATATTAATGTAGCACTCGCTTAAATGAGTTTCAAGGCCCGCAGTTCTTCCATTCTGAGATGTACATTAATGCAGAGTGGAGTGTCCATATAAAGTTAGTGATAGTTCTAATTGGTCACAAATGAAATGAAAAGTAATTACACACCTTTTTGCATTCATTATAACATCACTTTTATACTACTTTTTAAAGTTTGAGTTTAGGTAATCATTAAATAAGAATGCTTTAATAAAACTTTACTTCACAGTTAGATTATTCCCATAAAATATGTGACCTTATTAATAAGTGAAGTATTTTGATCAGAATGGTAGGGTTAATTTTATACCTTTGGGCATATCGTATGGCCCCGACTTAGGTCATGCCACATCGTTTAAGGCCTAACTTTCATTATTCACATAGTTATTATAAAAATTACCTACGCTAATGACTTGACATTTTTGTCACATCACTAATTTTTCTTTCCTTTATTTAAAGTTTGAGTTTAGGTAATCATCAAATAAGAATATTTTAATAACACTTTACTTCACAATTAGATTATTCCCATAAAATATGTGACCTTATTAATAAGTGATATATTCTGATTAGTATGGTTGATTTTATATCATATAAACTAGTCTCAGCTTTCAATGAGAGTTGAAAAAGGTGTACGGTTTTCCGATTCTCTTTTCTTGAATTTTCAAAACCACAAAATCCTACATCGGAGAAATTGCTTGTTTGACTCTAGTTCTTAAGCTTTTATGTCCCTCTAAGAGTTACTATAGTTTTTAGAGTGAATTGTGGAATATAATTTATGTTCTATCTTGAGTGAGTTTTCAATAAGAGTTGAAAAAGATATGCGTATTTCCCCAATTCCCTTCCTTCGAATTGTCAAAAAAAAAAAAATAGTCTTTCTAGCTGGCAATTCGCAATTACGGACTTTGAGAACTGATTTGACATGTCAGAATGTTTGAGGCAATCACACATGATCAAGCCAATTGTCATGTCAATCACATCGTTTCAAATGTCAGAAGTCACTCCAAAAGCTGTAACTTTCTTGAAATCCGCATTTGTAGCAGCGAAAAAATGAATATATTTGGATCGTGGTTTATACAAGAAATTTTATATTTAAACATATTAAAAATTTGATTGAAATTTTTTATAAGGAAAAATATTTTAATTTTTTAAAAAAAATTATATAGTGAAAATTTAGAAAGAAAATTTAGATTTTAAATTTTAAAATAAAAATGTGTTAGAATAAATTTTTTGTGAAAAAATTAACTTTTACAAGTAAATAAAAGTGCAAACATAGGCGAAATGTACCAAAACAAAAGTTTTTAACTTCTTATCCGTTTCTTTCATCTATTATAGTTCTGCATTTTACTATCTAGTCACACTATCGCTTATCAATCTTCCCACTTCCATTTCCTTCGAGCGTCATAGGCGCTTGCTAAAACGTGCCCTCTGACCAACCTCCGTTCCTGATTTTTCTATATTCTAGTTGCTCCTCAGCAAATGATGGCCTCCCAAAGTAAAACTCCGCTTGTTGAAAATGAATCTTTAGAGATGGCACCATATGCTCCAATAATAATGACTTCTCTCGCACCTTGTCCATTTGTCCAAGTCCAACGTCCATTCCTCACACCATAATGACTCCTCTCGCAACTCTTGTAACATCCATTCCTCAAACTACGATTTCTATCCTATTTCTAGTCAATCTACTCTCGGCCCGCTGTGTTAGGTTTGTGTTCTTATTTTTAAAAAGTTAATTTTTTAAAATTATAATAATAAAATATTCATATAATTTTTTATTTTAAATTTTAAAATTTAAAATTTAAATTCTTATAAAAAAAATTTCACATTATTTTTTAAAAAGAGCCATTCAATAAACTTTTTCATATTACTTTTTTTACAAAAAAAATTTCCACTAAGATTTTCATATATTCTAATATAAAATTTTCAAATACAACACAATCCAAACACATTTATTTCGAGGCAGCTTGGACCACGAAAAGGGAAACCCACTTTTTTGGCTAGTGCTTCCAAATGTTTCCTTAACATCAGAAACATTGAGTGTCAACTCATGGATAATGACTCAAATAGAATTCAAATTGAATTTTATATCCCCAAATTCGGTAGAAACTTTCCTCCCCACTTCTTTTGATAAGGCCATTTGGAGTGGGAAACTAATTTGTAGTGTATGATAAGTTTATCGAAACCCACAAAATTAGTCATTAGCATTCTAGTGATTACAAATTAATCTTATAGTAGTAGTGACGAAGTCAAATCCCAAGGGTATTAGCGATTGAATTTCTTAGTTGCAAAGAGAGTAACTAATGGGGGGTTTCAAAGATGTAAACTAATCTATTAAACACTAATAATAATTAAAAAATAGACCAATAAATTAAACAGCAAAGAAATGTAGAATGAGAAACTTTTGATTCAAGAGTTTAGATCATTGCAATTGCATCAGTGATCATGGGTCACCAATACGTATACCTTGCCAATTCAAGTATTTAACTGAGAACTTGTTTGGATAGTCATAACAAATCTTCTAATTTCCTTAAATATTTGACCAGACCCAGCATCTGAATTCAAAACTTATCACTAATTGAATGGGCATGATAGGGCTCCATATCAATTAATTATAGCATTAAACTCTTTGGAATAGTTAAACAAATATTGTATAATTGAGATAGTTGCAATTATAAAATCTTGTCTCGTTGATTCCTCTAGATCAATTATGTACAACCAGTACAATCAATTTAGTTGCTATTTTTTCCACTCATTTATGACAATTACGAATCAGTGGACTTATGGATAGCAATAGAATGAAGAGTGTTAAATCAAATTGTTAGATTGACTAACAAAATTCATCCATAGAAAGGGAAAGCAAGAATTAACAAGTACTTGAATTGAATGCAAGGAAAAAGAAATTAAACTCAAGACCTCACAATGATAATAATTGGATTACAAGATCCCTTGAATAAAAAAGAAATTGTTTAGCCACTCATGATGGACAATATACTATCACTATTTCCTACTAACCCTACTTTATTGTCTTCCCTTATTTTCTGGAAAGACAAATGGAAGGGTTTTTAAATAGAATAGGTACTTAGAGTGAAAAGGTCCAGATAATAGGGATAGGATAACAAAATGTTTAAATTCAAATTCATAATTAAAGAAAGGATAAAGTAATCCATCTAAAACAAATTTATAATTATACTAAGGGTAAAAACATTAGAGGGCACTAAACTTTTAAAATCGTATACTTTTAGCCACTTATCTAACAAAATTACGTGAATAGCCATTCAACTTGGAAATTTGGCAACCCGTGGCCATTCAAATACTTTCAACCGTTAAAAGCCAAACAAAGAATGCTTCCAAGTGTTTTTTTATAGGGGCAAAATGGTCAATTTCTTCTCACCTTCAAATATAAGCTTTTTCAATCAATTTTGTATAAAAATATTTTAATACAATATTAATACTTTAATATAAAATATTGTATTAAAATATTTTTAAAAAGTATTGTACTTGTTATCCCAAAAAATAGAATTTATTAAAATACTTACCTATATTTCAGAATGCAAAATTAACTATTTTGCCCCTATCCGCTTGGCTTTTAACGGTGAAAGTAACGGAATGGCCAAAAGTAGCCAAATTTACGAGTTGAATGGTTATTTACGTAATTCTGTTAGATGAGTAGCTAAAAGTATATGATTTTAAAAGTTTAGTGGCCTTCAATGTTTTTTTACCCTTATAATAACAATCTAATCTTGATCTGCAACAAAAAATTGTCTTTATCTTGATATCCAACTCTCAACAACTCGTTTTTTTGAAAGTCAAACTTGTCCAGCCCTTCATCTGGCAATGCATGCCCACCTCTTACACATGTAAGTCTTTTGCTCATGGCCTGGTCCACTGGATGTGCTCATGCCTTGCGAACAAGTATTTTGCCTTCAAAATTCAAAATTCCATATCCAAACCTTTGTTCCATATCTTTTTCCTCCAAACTTTCATATTTCATCATCTAAAACAAAATATAAACAAACACATTCAATTTAGGGGAAAATATAAATAATAAATATAATTTTATAAGTCCTATCAAATAACCCCATACCTAACCCATGCTGCCTCGAGCATGCACAAACTCCAACATACTCATTATTATCTTTTCATCCCTTTCTCTCTCTTTATCTATCCACAAATAACTCTAAACCATTAAACATTAACAATCCAATTGAAATAATAATCAAAAGCAAGTATTCATAGCATGAATTTTCTAAATAAATCATATGCATCTCATTAATCTCAAAAATTTCATTGAAATCAAATGCAACAAAATTGATACCCTCACATAGAGTTCACTCAATTCTCTCAAGGTGTTTAAGGTTTTATTTAGCACTCAAGTCAAAATATAGTATGTCATTACCATAGGTTTTATATCTCCACCACTATTAACATGAAATCCATGCAAAAATCAAAGGGTCTTTAAAAGGGTTGTGAGGGGGCTTAGGTGAAGGTAGGGAAATGGAAGGAAAATTTAAGTTATAAAAATCAGATTATGAGTGAAATTCCTTGCATGATTCATAAAACCAACATAGATAACACATTGGAAAAACTTCCTTTATTCCAAGCAACATTCATTCTCTTATTACAATTCATAACATAATTGGACATTTTGTATACAGTTGAGAACACTTCACTTGTCCACTCCGCATATTTATATGGGATAAATTCCACTACTTCTCTTTTGACTTTTTTTTTTTTTGACTTTCTCATTTTTCCTTTTCTTTTCCTTCTCCCTCCTACTTGTGTCCATCCAAATGTTTATCATGCAATTCATTCCACATTCTTGACAAAAGTTTTAATGAGGTAAACAAAGACAAAAGGTTGAAGGTTAAACATTAATGTGTTAAAACAAAGAAAGGTTTAGGCTCAACATTGGCTATCTAGGGAATATGTAATGAAGGTAGGCTTTTAGAGAGTTTAAGTTGGCTGAACCTAAATACCCTTATTATTTTAAAGCAAGAATTCAAAAATGTGATCTCAATATACATAATGAGGCAAGTTTTAGAATAAACACACTATGTTCGACAACACTCAACAAAGACAAATGAAAGTAAGAAGAATGAAATGCTCTTAGGCTCAAAAGCTCACACAAGTATTTAAATGTATCAAATTTTGCCCATTCTTACTCAACTCAATCATCAAGACCAATGAGATGCTTAAAATATTTCTAAACAAAATGCTAATTGTACTCTTTTCCTTCATGCATTCCAAAGTCAAACTACTAATGTATATTAACCTAAAATTATTTTAGAACAAGTGTCAAGAAAGTCAAGGATTTCAAAGAGAACAAATCAAAATTTTATGCACACTTAGTTTCAAGCATCATTGAATTTTTTTCCAATTTTTTTTTTAAATATGAGATTTTAGAAAGAGACATATAAGCAATGGAACAATTTTATTTATTTTTTATATGAGAACTTTGAAAATAAACATATAAACAATTCTCTCATTAAAGCACAAGAACCCTTCCCTACACCTAAATCATACATTGTCCTCAATGTATGGAAAATATGCTCATAGGCATAAGAAAGTATGATAAGATAAAAATAAAGAAATCATTGTGAGCATAAGAACTAAGACAGCTAAGGTGAGGGGTTGAAAAGTTGGGGAAACCGAGGCAAACTTTGGCAAGGGGAAAACTGGTAAGGTGAAACTTAGATCAGGCAACGATTGTTGAATGTTTTATATGCGACTAAAGAGTGAGGATGATGGTGGTTGCTTAGGAGGAGAAGTAAAGTCACGCCAAGAACCCAAAAAACCCATCTAAAATGTGAAAAGAAAATATGAGTTTTTAAATTTTTTTATAGCAATTGCCTAAAGGTAAGATTTTAATGCCTAAGATCTGCACGCCTAAGGAATAAAACCTTCTAACATTATTCAAATAAGTCAAGTGTTTAAAGCAGAAGACTATGCTTTTTAAGGCGTGGGCACGCATAATGAGACAAAGTCTTCGGTTCATCAGATAGACAATTCTAATGGTTGCGATAGAAGACTATTATTTTTAAGGTGTGAGCACACCCAATGAAATGAAGTCTTTTGATACAACAAAAAATTTAGGTGAATTACATCTACTACCCCGTGGTTCGTGTAAATTACCAATCGAATTCAAATTTGGTAAAACTACCAATACCCCTTAATTTGATAAATTCATAGCATTTAACCCTTCAATCAACTAAATTATAACATTTAGCCCCTTAAATTCATAGCATTTAACTTCCTTAAGGGGTATTAATAGTTTTACCAAATCTTGGGGTTCGATTGGTAATTTACATGAACCATGTGGTAGCAGATATAATTTATCCAAAAATTTAATTGTGCAATCTACTTTATTTCAAAAAAAAAAATTGCAAGTAAAAAGTTAAATATTTGGGTTGCCTCCCAAAAGCCAATTGTTTAACATCGTCATACTTGACGATTTCACTTATCTCAAGAATCCAAATATTTGGGCAAGGTCAACTTAATATCAGCTAGAGTTGAAATGGAAACTTCTCCATGAAACACTTCTAACCTATGCCCATTTACCTGAAAAACTTTACTTGTATCTAAACTCTTACTTGCAACTACTACACTATAAGGGAAAACATTCGTGATAATAAAAGGACCAAGCCGTCAAGAACGAATTTACCTTGCATGAGTTTTAGGCGAGAGTTATATAATAACACCTTTGCCCAATTTCAAATTGTTTCTCAAGAGAGTATTGTCACGAAATAATTTGGTCTTCTCCTTGTAAATTATCTAATTCTCGTAGGCTTCGATTGCAATTCTTCTAATTTTTGCGGTAACTTCCTTGACTTACCAACTTTAGCCAAATTCATATTACATTAATGAACCGCTCAATAAGCTCTATGTTCAATTGCCAAAACCAATCGTAAGGAGACATCCTATTAGTGTTTTATAGATAGTTCAAGAGGCCCAAAGTGCATCATCTAAAATGGATCTTCTCCAAAATGGACTTTACCTCTCGATTCGAGACTTTTGCTTGTCCATTTGTTTGAGGATGGTACATAGTCGCAACCCGATGATGGATCCATATTTCCTCATCAAGATTCAATTGTCTTGTTGCAAAAATGGATGCCTCGGGCACTTATAATTGCTCTAAGAATTCCAAATCTACTTAAAATTTTAGTCTTTATAAAATTTACAATAGTCTTGGAATCATCAATCTTGGTGGCTTTTACTTCCACCTATTTTGATACATAATTAATAGCCAAAAGTATATAATTAAGATCAAAGGATGAAGGAAAATGTCCTATAAAATCAATTCCCCAAACATCAAATATTTTACATGCTAAAATAGAGAATTGGGGTATCTCATTCCTAGGAGACAATATACCTATTCTTTGGCATTGTTCATAACTTTTGCAAAATAAATAAGTATCCTTAAACAAAGTGTCCCAATACAACCCACTATCTAGAACCTTCATAGCAGTCTGTTTGGGTCTAAAATGGCCTCCATAAGCAAAATTATGACCAAAAGCCAAAATAGACTGATGCTCATTTTCTGGTTCACATCTCCTAATCACTTGATTAGAACAAAATTTCCAAAGATATGGTTCATTCCATATATAATATTTTGCTTCATTTTTTTTTTATCTTTTCCCTCCTAGCTTTGCTAATGTATGTTGGCAAAACTTTGATAACTAAATAATTCACAATATTTGCATACCAAGAAACCATACCTTCATACCAAGAAACCATACCTTTCATTTGGAAAAGTTGCTCATCAGGAAATTTTTTTGAAATTGGCAAGGATTCTTCCTCTTGCACCAACCTATTCAAATGACCATCAATTGAACTCTCTACTCCCTTGCAATTTTTTATTTCTCAGTCAAACTCTTGAAACAGCAAAATCCATCTAATCAACCGCGACCTAGACTCCTTGGCCAACAAGAATTTTAGAGCTGTATGGTCAAAAAACACAATTACCTTAGACCCAAGTAGGTATGGTCTAATTTTATCTAAAGCAAAAACAATTGCTAACAACTCCTTCTCAATGATAGTATAATTGCATTGGGCAGGACTCAATGTCCTCCAATCATAATAAATAACATGACTCTTTTTATCAATTCGTTGACTCAAGACAACACCCATGGCATAGTCGCTTGCATTACACATAATTTCAAATAGGAAATTCCAATTTGGAGGTTGAATGACTTGTGTAGTTGTCAACAAGCTCTTAAGCTTGTTAGACGCCTCCTTGTATTCCTTCCCAAATTCAAAAATCACATCCTTTTGAAGCTAATTGGATAGAGGGTGAGCAATTCTTGAAAAGTTTTGGTAACCCTACGAGAAAAACTTGCATGTCCAAGAAAAGCACGCATTTCCTTAACATTTGTAGGGTAAGTTACGCTAACAATTAGGTCAACTTTGCTTTATCAACTTCTATGCCTCGGGAAATTACATGACCCAAAACGATGCCTTCATTCACCATAAATGACCCTTATAATAATTTAAGACCAAATTTGTTTCTATGGACCTTTTCAAATTTTTGTCAAATGATTAAGACAATTATCAAATAAGTCTCCATAGATCGTGAAATTATTCGTGAACACTTCAATGCAATGTTCTATATAATCGTAAAAATGCTTAACATGCAATCGTTGAAATATATCCGAGCATTACATAGACCAAAAGGCATTTCTATAGGTTATTTCATTGTCTCATAGTATTTCATTTCTAGAGGGTATTCATTTCTATATATAATCAGAAAAAATGCTTAACATGCACCATTCATCAAAAGCACGACATAATTGAATCAATAACATCAATAGATTGAACCGAATGAGATTCTCTAGGTATTTCATTGCATAAAAATGTTAAATTTAATAATCTCTCAGTTAAACCCTCATCCACATTTATTTTTGTCTTTATAGTCTTCATGAAAGGCCTTCGTAATGGATAGGAGCTGAATTTGATGTGGTATCTTCCTCCATTCTTAAGATGTAAAATCCACCGAAAGATAAATTCATTAACATGCATTAAAACATTCTCAACAATATCTTCCAAGTAAATATCGATCGATCGACAAGTTGAATTACTACTCTAGTCTTTTTAAGCGACCTAAATGCAAATTAGTATAGATTAAATAGGGCATGACATTAATAGATGCTCTAAATCAAGCGTGGCATGCTGAATTCTTTTGTTACCAATCATATAAGGTATTGAGAACATACTTGGATCCTTACACTTTTCTGTAAAGTTCTTTATCATAGCAGATACATTCTCCCTACCTTTATTTTTCATTCCACTTCAATCTTCTTTTGTTTGCACACAAATCTTTCAAAAATTTTGCATACCTTGGAATTTGCCTAATAACATCTAATAATGGTATGTTTATCTTCACATTTTCAAAGGTTTCCAAGACCTCTTTTCATACTCCTCCCTTCTTGATTTTGCCAATATGCTAGGAAAAAGTAGACCAATCACATTAGAAAATTTTGGCTCGAATGAGAAGAGGTTACCTTTGTTGGGAACTCAAGTGTAACTTCTTTCTTATCCGTCATCTTGTTCGGTGATGAATTTGTATTGATTTCTTTCCCACTTCTTAGCTCAATTGCGATTGCATTTTTCCTTGGGTTCACCATTATTAGTGAGGGTAGCTTCCCATAACTTTGTGCCTCTTACTTGCTAATGGATGTGGCTAACTACGTAATTTGGTTCCTCACACTTGAATACTTGCTTTGTTTTCTGAATACTAGCCATGTCTCTGGAATGCCAGCCCTTATTTTTTGTATGTTAGCTTTTGTTTTCTATTGAAATTGTTGAGTATTATTAGCACGAGCCTTAGCAATATCTTGCAAAGACATACTTGAATTTGGATGTTGAATCAATGGTGAGGGTTGTTTACTGTTGGATTGCGATGAAAATCGTGGTTGTGTCCCTTGATTCCCATAACTGAAGTTTGGATGATCTCTCAATCTAGAATTGTAAGTATTAGAATAGGGATCATATTTCCATTGAGGTTGATGAAGGAACCCTCCTACTGCATTTATGTGTAAGTACAAATCTTCATGAGAGGTGAGAGATGTGTCTGTAGGGGGGCCAGGTATAGAGCATATGTCATAAATACTAGTTGTTTGTACCTGACTTGCAACCATTTGACAAACTAAAGTTATTAAATTAGAAATCGACTTTCAATGTCGTAAGTATCTACCTCATTAACTCATTTGGGAATTCCATCAATCATCATCCCAAACTATTGAGAATTTTATGCCATGTTGGAAATCAATTTCTAGCTACTTTTGGTGTTTTGTTCATTAAGGCCCCCACTAATCTGCGCCCATCATAGTCTTATCCATCAGTAATCTCTTGTAAAAATATTGGATAAGGGTTATTTGAGTATTTGGTGGTGGGGCAATTGACACATAATCGCTTGAATATTTCATAGTACTCATGTAGCCTTCTAACTAAATTTCCGTATTCCACATATATCCTTTCTAATATTTGCAGCCCCAGTTGTGGGGAAGAATTTTTCTAAAAATTTCTCTTCATTTTGTCCCACGCTGTGATTGAACCCGAAATAAGGTAGTATAACTAGTCTCTCTCATTATCTCCTAGGGAGAAAGGGAAAGATCTTAATTTAATCGCTTCTCCAACACTCCTTGAAGTTTTATGTTAGAGCAAACGGCATAAAACTCCTTTAAGTGCTTGTGCAGATCTTTGATCTTCACTAGCAACACCACAAAAAGTAAGTAATAAATGAATTAGTCCAAATTTTAATTGAAACCCAACATGTAAAATAGGAAATTGTATGAAAAGGAGTTGTTGGTTTAAATCAAGAACACCCAACTCCAACGTTCTATCTCATTCTCCCATCTCTTCTTTTTGAGATTCAATTATCTCTTGATCTATCCTTTCAACCTCTATAATCACTTTGAAGGATGAACCTCTATTTCCTTTGCCTAGTTTCTTTTCTCAAATGTTGTGTTGTATTCTCAATTTTAGGGTTATATTCTAAGTCACCTACCTGAGAAGAATGGGTAATAAAAAAACAAAGAAAAGAAGAGACTATTAGCACAAATAAATATGTACAATTAAGAAATTAAGTAGTTCCCTGTCAATAGCGCCAAAATTTTGATAGGTTTGTCGAGACCCACAAAATTAATCACTAGCATTGTAGTTACTACAAATTAATTTTGCAGTAGTAGTGACCAAGTCAAATCCCAAGAGAACTAGTGGTTGAATTTCTTACTTGTAGTGAAAGTAATTAATAGGGGGTTTTAGAGATGTAACTAATCTAATAACACTAATAATAATTGAAATAATAAACTAACACTAGAAGAAAATTGGCCTTTAGTCACACAACAAAATGGTCAGTAAAAATATAATAGTCGTCACAAATGGGGTTTGGTTGACCAAATCCTTGTCGTCACATAGTGGTGAAAGATGCTTCATTACTAATACATGTTCATGACTAGGGTGGTCAAAAATTGGTGCTGGCTGGTGACTAAAAGTTGTCGTCACACTCTTGGTGACAACATAAAGTGGTTATCAAAACATGACAGTTTCGGTCATTGATAGTACATGGTGGTCACAAAAAAATAGTGATTGGTGACCATTTTTGGTCACGACATATGGTGGTCAAATTATGTAAGAAGGTAAACACCATTTGTGACCACTTAAATTAATCAACAAATTGTGGACAAACGACCGTAGTTAGTGACGAAATATTTTTGTCAAGTATTGCCATATGGACAATTATTAGTAACCACATTGTTTTCTCACCAATTTGTCACTAAATTTATGATTTGTGACTAATTGTCCATGCCGCAATAGTTGTCATTATTGTTGAAGTAGCATATAATCTCATAATTGTTGATGACGATTTTTGTGGTTAATAATAATGTGTTGGTGATGAAATTCAAGTCGCTACTAATCTTTGAATACAGATCAAATCATCCAAACAACATTGCCATTAAAATATAGCATTTCCCAATTTTTCAATCCAAACAAGATCAACATTAAAATGCAAGATCAAACCATCCAACCTCTTAAATGCAATATTAAATACAGTACTAAATGAAATAGAACATTTCCCAAATTTTTCGAATCTTGTGTTTTCCAATACACCTATCCAAACAATATTGACATTAAAACTAGCAATACAACACTAAAGTATGCACAACAAATCAACATACCCACATAAAGTATTCATCAATAGATAAAACTAACATATCCCTACAAAATAAGACAATTATATCATTTACACGACAAAAGAGTTAGGACAATGTCAACCTAATGATGTACTAAAACAAAAACATAAGCATCCAAAGTTAATGATACACCAAAACAAAAACAGTAATTCTTATTCTACAAAAGTACACAACTAAAGTTTATTATCTATCATATGTCATATATAATCAAAAGGAACCCTTTGAACACCAACCAAAGCTAGCATACTCTATGCAAATAGTCCAAATAGCATCCACTTCATGTTGTGGAAGTGAGTCACTACAAACATTCCATAGAAACATCAATGAAAATCAAATAAGTAAGCACTTAGCAAAAACACAATATTGAATTTAAGAAACACCAAATACAAAATAATATTAGAAATTATGAAATTACTATTGAATAAAAAATGTTTCTAGCTTCTTCGCTACATCTATAGTGGAAACAAAGAAGCTAGAAAAATTTGCAAAAGCCAAAAGACAAATCTTGACAGATGAAAACAAAATGAAAAGTCAAAAGGAGTCTTAGAGTAATACTCTCACTTGAAGGGCAATATGTATAGTTATATACTAGTACTACTTAGTAATTGCAACTCATTGCATTTACTTGGGGTTTGTTCCTTCCATTTTTCATCCAATCTAAGATATGTAATGGAAACAGAAACCAAATCCATTTGAGAATTGAGATGAAATGTAATGAAGTGGGTAAACAAATATATAAGCGACAAAATATCAGCAGTGTTTCATTTGCCAAACTATTTCTACATAAACTAATAGACTGCCTTTGGCCCATCACGTTTAACATTATCAACATGAACATGAGTCCACTAAAAACATAAACAATGAAGAAGGGGTCACATCACATTAACTAAACCTAAAACATTATTTGTGTATTGATATACATACACACATACAGATATTAACAATAAAGGAATGATCATCAAGACATTGTCCAAACCCATTAAAATAAACATATGATACTCGCAAAAGCTTTAACAGCAGCAACTATAATAATCAAAATCAGATTTGATTCAGCAACAAAAAACATTTACACAACACTAGAAGTGTGAGAGTCAATCGATACTCGAAAATCAAAAGCAGCAGTATTACAATAATGCGAGCACATGGGCACCTACAACAACTTAATTTTCAAAGATATAAGAGCAAATATTACTTCAACTATATATCAACCTTTGAATCTAACAAACACCAAATACAGTATAATAGAAAGCAGACTTTATAATGGAAACTTTTGAAATTCTGCCATCTTATTCTTTTAAACAAAATTTCATCAAACTCTAAGGCATGTTGTCTCAAATTTCTATATATTTTTACATGAATATAACTGCTTCCCTTATGTTCTAACTTTGGATACTATAACTAAAGTTGTTCTTGATAACTAAAACTGTGATTAATCAAGTGTAATATTTAGTGTGTACATAAATGAGTAGAAGATTGGGAATTGACTTATTCATTGTCTCTAATTTTTTGTCAATCAAATAAAAATCTTTCCTTTCCATTAATTATTTTAAATATTTATTTATTTATTTATTTTTTGAGACAGAGCTATGAAAAGGAACCGTTGCCGAAAGTATTAGCAACTTCGACTTCAAAATCGAAGTTCATAGAAAGTTGGGATGATTGTGGTGTGGGGGCAGATGGTGATGAGTGCAAGGGAAAGCATCAATTTTGTGAGTGCAGACCCAGATGAGCTGCGGCTGAGAATTCTCTGATGGCGTTGCGTGCAGACGGTCTAGAGGAGCAGATCCAACCGAGGATGACCTGAAGGGGGGACCTATGGTCCACTAGTTGAACCACGATGAGCTCCAGAGGAGCAGATCCAGCTGAACCTCCATGAGCTTGGCGACTGAACGACCGAGGATAAATTCATTTATTCTTAATTTGGCAATAGCTAAAATAGTTAATACTATAATATTACTCATACATTTTCCCCATTTTAATCCTACAATAAATGCAATTTCATTTAATAATATCTTCAAAATATATTTGTTTATTTCAATTGCACCCTTAATAGTTTAATACAAAACTTAGCCAATAAATATAACATTTTATATTTTTAGTTAATATGATCAATTTGTAAAATAGTCGTGATCAGAATTTCCAAATGAAAATAGTGAATAATTGTTAATTTGTCATGATAAAATTTTATAGTAATGTTCATTTGTTGTAATGATGACTAATTTGTCAAGACGGAAAAAATTTAAAGTAATCCCATACAATAAATTTCAATAAATGAAAAAGACAAAATTGATTAGGTTAAAAGTCCGACAAAATTTTAAAAGGTGTAGTGCAAAAATATTTGTACTAACTACTGCTATAACTATATTATATACTAGGTAAATTACATCTACTACCCTTGTGGTTTGTAAAACTACCAATCAAACTCCTAGATTTGATTTATTACCAATACCCCCTTAAATTTGATAACTTCATAACATTTAGCTCTTTAATTAATTAAATTCATAACATTTAGCCCCTTTAAGGGGGTATTGGTAGTTTCACCAAAATTTGGGGTTTGATTGGTAATTTACCCAAACCTCGAGGGTGATAAATGTAATATACCCTATAAACTAAGTACTATACACATGCACATACTAATGCTACAGATTCTAGTTTTTCTTATAAACTACTTATGTTATAGATTTTACATCTAACTATATATGTATATGTATTAACCAATACTTATGTTATAATATTAGATTAGTGGCTATAATTATTTTGAAACTATTTTTGATCCGTGATTTTCTTATAAAGACATATAGTCCATAATCAATGTTAAAAACAATTCATTATCATTAATCAACAGTATATTTAATATTGAAAAATTATGTGCTTAAGGTAATTAAACTTATGTGAATAAATTCATAAATCTAAGAGCTTGTAGTAGAATTATTTTACATTAATATAAATAAGCTATTGAAGCTTAGTCCAATGAAAAGATGCTTAGTCCAATTGTTATTCTTAACCAAATAAACCCAACTAGTACTAATGAATAGTGTATTATAATGCTAAATAGACTATGTGATTAAAGTAAAATCATATGAACCAACATAAATATTAGGTGTCCTAATACGCTTATTATAAATTAAGAGTCAAAATATTAGTAAACTAAATTTGACACATTGAACAATATGCTTAGTTCAATATCATTATTCTTACTAAAAAAGCCCAATTATTATAAAGAAATATAGTTCGTAATCAAATGTCAAAACTTTTGATTACCATAAATCAATAGTGTATTTTACTACTAACAAAATTATGTGTTTAAAGTGATTAAATTTATATTTGTAAATTCATAAGTCCAAGGTGTCTTACGATCTTAGTGTAATTATTTTAAGTCAAGATCCATAACATAAATAAGTTAATAAAGCTCAAGTGAACCTAATGAAAAATATACTTAGTCCAATTGTTATTCTTAACCAAAGAAAGCAAACTGGTACTAATTAATAATGTATTGTAATACTAAATAGATTGTGTGATTAAAGTACAATTATATGGACAAACAAAAATATTAGAGTGTCTTAGTACAATTATTAGAAATTTAGAGTTATAATAAAGCAAGCTAAGTTTGGCATAAGAAAGAATATGCTTAGTCCAATCATTATTCTCAAAGAAAAGAAATCCAATTATAATTAGGTGATAGTGTATCTAAAAGAGACTCTATTCTTAAAGTCAAATAATGTAGGCAAATTTATATATATTAGGTGTTTTAATGCAATTATTAGAAATTAAAAACTATAAATTTAAAAGTTAACTTTGGCTCAATGAATAAATTACATATCTCAATCATTATTATTAACCAAACAAGTCCAATCATTATATAAGTTGTGGCCCAATCAATTTAGCCCAAAACATTTTATCTACTCTATCCAAATTATATGGATTAATACAAATCTTCTTCTTAAAATTTACAATATTTAGTTCCATTACACACTAAAATAAATATTTTATATCTCCATATTTAATAATATTATACACTAAAATTTAATAATATCTCCATATATTAATAATATATTTAATAATATCTCTCTCTCTCTCTCTCTATATATATATATGAATTAAAGGATTATAACTATTTCATTTTTATTGTGACTATTTTACTACTTAAATTTTCCTTTGAACTAGAAAATTCATTTGTATAACACACTAACAAATTTTTTTCTCTATTTTTAAATTAATGATATTTCACATATATCTATATAATTAGGAATAACATACAAGTATAAGTTACATATATAATAAGAAATTGGTGACGTCAAAAATGGTCATTAAAAGGCATTAAAATTGGTGTTGACAAAAATTTTATCACCAATGAATAAACTTTACGCTTATAGTGACGATAGTGAATCTCGTCACCAATTTCTCATCACTAATTGTGTCCAATTTCCCCACCACACTCTTTAGTGACGACTTCCGATGACTCGTCACTAAAATTGAGGAGTGGACGCAAAGTTGGTGACGACATAATTTTTTGTCACTAATGGGGGTTTTTGGTAACGAGAATTTTTTTTTGTCACCATATTTTCCGTCACTAAAGGCCAATTTTCTTGTAGTGTAAACAAATAAAACAACAAAAAAATATAGAATGAGACACTTTTGATTCAAGGGCTTAGATCCTTGCAATTGCATCATCGATCATAGGTCACCAATACATATACCTTACCAATTTAAGTATTTAACTGAAGATTTGTTAGGATAGTCATAACAAATTTTCTAATTTCCTTAAATATTTGACCGAACCTAGCATCCGAATTTAAAACTTATCACTAATTGATTAGGCACGATAGCGTTCCATATTAATTAATGATAGCATTTAGATCTTTGGAAAAGTTAAACAAAGATTGTATAATTGAGATAACTGCAATTACACAATCTTGTCTCGTTGATTCCCCTAGATCAATTATACACTTTGCTACTTGGTCCACTCATCTATGACAATTATAAATCACTAGACTCATGGATAGCAATAGAATGAAGAGTGTTAAATTAAATTGTTAGATTGACTAACACAATTCATCCACAAAAAGGGAAAGTAAGAATCAATAAGTACTTGAATTGAAAGTAAGGAAAAAGAATTAACCTCAAGACCTCTGATAAGTGAATTAAATGATAACTTCTAGGTTAAGATATCTCTATTATCTTATCCATTATTGGGAGAATTTAGCCTTATCTAGCTTGAATTGCTATTTTGTAGGAGAAAACTGCTTGGAGAAAGAAAAGACCAAAAGATTGTTTGCGTCAAAAGAAAAGTCACGATTTTGTTGGAGAAAAGAAAGACTTGGATGCTAATGCCATGGCATGTAACTTTTCATGCCACAAAGATTGAGTAAGTTGATAGAGTTACGGAAAAGAGAAGATTACGCAAAATGCGGATCATTCGGATCGTAAAATGAGTTCTACACAACATGGACTTCTAATCTTCATGGACCAGAACAAGTATAAATGAAGGAAAACACAAGACACACAGGGGACGACAAGAGAATAGGACACAACATACGCACAACAATATAGAATAGAGCAATAGAGATAGTTAGACGTAATTTTATGTTCATGCAAGCCATGTCTAGTGGCTGAAACTCCTTTCTTTAGGACAGGGATGTAAGCATCATTACGTAATTTTCATTCATATAATTGTGGTATTATCCAATATCTGATTTATTTGGTATTATTTCTTGTAAATGCTTGATCACCATTTGCATGTTTAAGGTATTGATGAAGAGGCGACAGCTGACATCAATATTAGTTCATGAATTTTTCAGACTTAAATTGTGAATTACGATAGTAAATTCTCAATTTCTGCAACATAATATTCTTTTGTGCGTCATGCATCCATAGTAATTTTGGAGTCACGAAAGTAGTCCCATAATTATTATTTGAATAATAATATTATACTCTGAGAGGAGATAATGTTTAATTATGTGAATAGTTGTGAGGATGTTTATCACAAAATAATTATATGAATGGAATTTACAGTTAATGGTTGGTGAAATCCCAAGTCCTAAAGTTTGTTTATCTGAATTTTTTTTGTTGAACGTATTGATATTGCCTTTACTTGATTTTTATTATTACATCCACTTTTCTTTTACATGTTGATCTAGATAATAGGTATTAATATTGCTCAACCGGTAGTTGTTCACTCCCTGTGGGATGATACTCGTAATTATATTACAATTACAGGACTTGTAATTAGTGGTTAAAAATAATCTGAGTCAAAATTTAGCGCTGCTACGGAGGCGTATTCAATATCAACTTAGTAATATTTTTCCTATTAATTTAGATTGTAGTTTATTACGTTTACTATTGTCAATTAATTATTGTTGTGTTTTATGCCCAGGAGAACACGTGATTTAGTACCATATAATCCTGAGATTGAAAAGACTTGCAGGCATTAGCTAAAGAAACCAAATAAAGGAAGGAAGCTCTCAAAATGGCGTAAGATAATCCAATTCTGCAAGAGTTACATACGTGATTTTGCTATGCCTACACCTGAAGGAGCACGTGCAAGTATCTCAAGACCTGTGGTAAACGCTAACAATTTTGAGTTAAAACCTGCACTTATTCATATGGTTCAGCAAATTCAATTTGGAGGAGAATTGTTTGAGGATCCAAATATTCATTTGTCAAATTTTTTAGAAATCTGTGATACCATAAAAATGAATGGGGTAACCGAAGATGCCATTAGATTAAGGTTGTTTTCTTTTTCATTAAAAGATAAAGCTAAAGCTTGGCTCACTTCTTTTCCATCTGGTACTTTTACCACTTGGGCGGGTTTATCTCAAGCATTTTTAAACAAATATTTTCCTCCCGTAAAGCTGCTAAGCTACGTAATGACATTGCTAGTTTTATACAATTAGATAATGAATCATTATATGAGGCATGGGAAAGATATAAAGCGCAAAGAATGTGTCCTCATCATGGTCTTCCTGGTGGCTAATTTTACAAACTTTTATAATGGATTGAACCAATCTATTAAAACTTCAGAGATCTAAAATTAGTGGTACTTTAATGGGTAAATCATTAGAGGAAGCATATAATTTATTAGAGAAATGTCTTCAAATAATTTTCAGTGGTCTAATGAGAAAAATCAACAAAGAAAGGTGGCTGGAAAGTATGGAGTAGATAAAGTAGATTTGCTGAGTGCAAAAATTGATTCCTTAACTAATATGTTTGAAAAATTAAGCAGTGCAAATGTTATCTCCAATTCTATTTTATGCTGTGAAAATTGTGGAGGATCTCACACCAACTGAAAGTGTTTACATGTAGAAAATGTACAATTTGCTCAAAATTTCAATGTGCCACAAAGAAAGACAACCCATATTCCAACACGTATAATCCAGTGGAGGAATCACCCAAACTTCTCATGGACAAATCAGAATTCTGCCGGAAGCAGTAACGTGAGACAATTCAACCCAGCAGGATTTCAGCCAAGACCACATCAAGTTGAGGTAAAACCATCATGGGAAGTAGCCATTGAAAAACTGACCGGTGCAACTTCGGATAAGTTTGAAAAACTGGAAGCAAAACTGGATCAAGTTGTGGCAGTAAACAAAAATCTGGAATTTGGATAGGCGGATAGCTAATTCTATAAGTGGTAGAGACAAGGAAAGCTACCTAGCTTGCGGAAATAAATCCAATGAGCAGCAAAGTAATAACCTTGCAATGAAGCAATTGGGAGAAGAGAACAAGAAAGAACAAGAAGAAGAATCGTGACAACGAGAAAAGATAAAAATTAATAGAGGAAGAATCGAGATTGGAGGAGAACCCTTGAAGGAAGCTCTGAAGTAGTGAAGGAACTGAACCTTATGTTCGCCAATACCATTTCCTCAAAGATTGAAGAAATTTAGAGACGACAAGCAATTCCTGAAATTTATTCAAGTGTTTAAGCGATTACACATCAACATACCTTTTCGATGCTCTTGCTCAAATCCCCATATCCTAAATTCTTGAAGGAAATCATGTCCAACAAAAGAAATGGAAGATTTTGAAACAATACTGTTATCGAGGAAACAAGTGCTCTAATTCAAAATAAATTACCTCAAAAGCTCAAAGACCTGTGGAGTTTTTCTATTCCTTGTACCATTGGTGAATTAAATTTTTCTAAAGGATTATGTGATTTAGGAGCTAGTGTTTCTTTAATGCCTTTATCTGTTTCAGAAAAATTAGGATTAAAGGAGTTGCAACCTACTAATGTGATATTACAATTGGCTGACAGGTCTTTAACACATCCAGTGGGAATTCTGGAAAACGTTCTTGTCAAAGTCAATAACTTCTTCATTCCTACAGATTTTGTAGTATTAGAAATAGATGAAGACGTTGACATTCCAATTATTTTGGGAAGACCCTTTTTAGCCACAGCTGGTGCAGTCATTGATGTAAAACACGGTAAACTAACATTTAGTATCGGTAAAGAGCAGGTAGAATTCAATGTTTTTGAATCTTGCAAATATCCGTCTTTTACCGATCATGTTTATTGTATGGATATTTTACTAAGCTTCTTGATGAGTTTGTTAGAATAGACAAGTCAAAGGATCTTTTGGAGGAATGTTTGGTCAGTGCAGGAACTGCACAGGATGAGGATGAAGAAATTTCGTTGATGGCCAATGCATTGGAGGGAGCCGAATTCAGTCCCAATCAAAGAGGTAAAATTCATGTTGAAGAATTAAAGAAAGATAAGTTATTATCGTCTTCATCCAATAATCAACTTACAGGTACGGAGTTAAAACCTTTACCTTCTCATTTGAAGTATGTATTTTTAGATGATGATCAAAAGTTACCTGTGATAGTAAATGCAAACTTGACTGACTTGCAATTAGAAAAATTATTGCGTGTCTTGAGATCCAAGAAAAAGGCTATAGGTTGGTCTATAAGTGATCTTAAGGGAATTAGCCCTTCATTTTGTATGCATAGAATCTTAATGGAAGAAAATTATAAACCCATTGTGGAAAATCAAAGAAGACTGAATCCAAACATGAAAGAAGTGGTGAGATTAGAAATTTTAAAATTGTTAGATCTTTGGAATAATTTATCCCATTTCGAGGGCTTTATGGATTAGTCTGTACAAGTGGTACCAAAGAAGGGAGGATCACGGTCTTGCTAAATGAACATAATGAACTACTACCCACAAGAGCGATACTTAGGATGAAGAGTGCAGACAGACATGATAATTAAATAAAGCCACTAGAAAGGATCATTTTCCTTTACCTTTTCTTGAGCAAATTTTAGAAAGACTGGCTGGTTATGCATTTTATTGCTTCTTAGATGGGTATTCAGGATATAATCAAATTCATATAGCACCTGAGGACCAAGAAAAACAACATTTACATGTCCATATGGTACATTTACTTTTAGTAGAATGCCTTTTGGATTGTGTAATGCTCCCGCTACTTTTCAACGTTGCATGATGGCTATATTTTCCGATTATGTTGAAAAAATTCTGGAAATATTTATGGATGATTTCTCTGTTTTTGGTTCTTCATTTGATAACTGCCTAGCTAACTTATCTCAAGTTTTGCAGCGTTGTGAAGAAACAAATCTGGTATTAAACTGGGAGAAATGTCATTTTATGGTAATGTATGGATTGTTCTTGGCCATAAAGTGTCAAAGAAGGAATCGAGGTGGATCGTACAAAAGTTGGAATTATTGAGACTCCACCTACATCTGTTAAGAGAGTGAGAAGTTTTTTAGGACATGCTGGTTTTTACAGACGCTTTATAAAAGATTTTTCAAAAATTGCAAAACCACTGTAACTTCTTGAATAAAGATGTGGATTTTTATTTTGATTCTAGTTGTTTAGAGTCTTTAATAAATTGAAGCATGCTTTGATTTACGCCTATTATGCATTGCACCGATTGGAACTTACCTTTTGAACTAATGTGTGATGCTAGCAATTTTCTTGTAGGTGCGATATTAGGACAAAGGAAGGATAATAAGTTGCATGTGATCTACTATGCTAGTAGAATGTTGAATGACGCACAACTAAATTACGCAACCACGAAAAGAACTACTTGCCATTGTTTTTGCGGTTGACAAATTTCGTTCTTATCTTGCAGGTTCCAAGGTGATTGTGTTCACGGATCACTCCGCCATCAAATACTTGTTGTTAAAGAAAGATGCTAAGCCTAGATTGATTCGTGGATATTATTGTTACAAGAATTCGATCTAGAAATTAAAGATAAAAAGGATTAGAGAATCTGATGGTGATCATCTTTCTAGACTAGAAGTTAATAATAAAGAACTAGAATTGCCTATTAATGAAAATTTTCTGATGAAAAAGCGTTAGCATATTCCATTTTACCTTGGTATGCGATTTAGTTAATTATTTAGTAAGTGGAATTGTGCTCGCAGATTTCAACTATCAACAAAGAAAAAATTCTTTTGGGAGGTTAAACACTATTTTGGGAGGAACCATTATTGTTTAAGTTATGCGGATGGGATAATTCAAGATGTGTACCTCAAGAGGATGTCTCGGATATTCTAAGCCCTTTGTCATTCTTTGGAATATGGAGGACATTATAGCACATAAAAAAATGGGTAAAGTATGGCAACTGGATTTTATTGGCCTTCAATGTATAAGGATGCAAGGAATTATGTTATCTCTTGTGATAAATGCCAACGAGGAGGTAATATTTCAAAACGTGATTTAAATGCCTTTAAATAATATTTTGAAGTTGAATTGTTTGACGTCTGGGGCATAAATTTTATGGGTCCATTTCCATCCTCTTATGGTCATAACTATATTTTAATTGCGATAGATTATGTGTCCAAATGGGTGGAAGCAATAGCCACTCAAACTAATGATTCCAAGGTGGTAATGAGGTTCATCAAGAAGAATATTTTCTCTAGATTTGGCATTCCTCGGGCCATCATAAGTGATGAAGGCACCCATTTCGCAACAAATCATTGGAGGGACTGCTTAGAAAATATGGCATCACTCATAGAATTGCCTTGGCATATCACCCACAAGCTAATGGGCAAGTAGATTGGCTAACCGTGGAGTGAAAAGGATTTTAGAAAAGGCGTGGGTAGTTCACGCAAAGATTGGGCAAAACTGGATGATGCACTCTGGGCATATAGGACTGCATTCAAGACAAACTTGGGGATGTCACCTTATAGGCTAGTATATGGGAAATCTTGTCATCCGCGTTGAGGTGGAGCACAAATCGTCTTTGAGGTACATTAAGGAGTTAAATATGGACTTGAAGGTTGCTGGAAATATGCTGTTCTTGCAACTTAGTGAACTTGAGGAGTTTAGATTAGATGCTTATGAGAATACCCGAATCTATAAGGAAAAGATTAAGTTGTGGCATGATAAGCACATCAAGAGGAAAGCGTTTGAAGTGGGGCAGAAGGTTTTACTTTTCAATTCACGGTTGAAATTGTTCCTGTGTAAGCTACGATCTAGATGGTCCGGACCATTCACAATCACTAAAGTTTTCCCTATGGCGCAGCTTGAAATTCACAAAGTGAGAGGACTGGAGTATTCAAGGTTAATGGCCAAAGACTGAAGCAGTATTTTGAAGGACAATCAGTACCAAATGGAGTTTCATGCTGCTTGTCCAGTCCACAAACAAACTAGCTAATGAAAAGTCGAGCTACAGACTATAAACAAGCACCCTGTTGTTATTTCTTTATTTCTTTATTTCCTTTTAATTAGATATTTAGTTTAATTCACTAAAGTTTGCTTTGTATTTTCATGTTTCAAGACTGAGACAGACATTGACAAAGAAAAGTAGACCAAGATGTGGGAAAAATTTCATGCCCATGCCATGGCATGTAATTTGGAGTGCCATGGCATGACACACTTTATGGCGAAAGGAGGCTTGGACAAGATTTTCACCACCGCGCGCTTATTTCAATGCGGCGGATTCGCTATAAATTTCTTTCCAATGCCATGGCATGTAATTTTCAATGCCATGGCATTCGCATTTCATGGTGAAAGGGCGTTGATTGAAAGTTTTAACCACCGCGGCGCTTATTTAATATTGCGGCGTGCTTATTATACACATATATTCAAAATAAATAAATAAATAATAATAATAATAAAGTAGTATATCCGCTCTTTGCGGTTTCTAATTCAAAATTCAAACTTTTCTTTCCTATTGTTTTGTTCTTTTCTCTCGCCAACCGACGATCGCGTTCCAATCCGCGTTCACCGTCCGTCGCACCTCCTCCTCACCGCCGATCGTCGCTCGTCTCCCGCCGCTCCATATCGCCACCACCACCCATCCGCCGAAGACTCACCACCTCGTTCCCAAACGACCAAGTCGTTTCACAAATCTGGTTTGAATTTCTTCTTCCTTCTCCACGGTAATACTCTGTTTGGCATGCTTCTTGATCGGTTGTTGTTTTATGATTTTCTTTGGTATTGGTTAACTATCTTGTTGGGTTCCTTGGTTTTATTCAATTTTTAAATCCCTAGTGTATTCTATAATCCCACAATTTGAATATGCCAACAAAGAAACGAACTAGAGAAGGACAACAAATTCACACATCAAACTTTGTAAGTAGACAATTTGCCACTAGGCATGGGCCTATAATAACAAACGTATGGCTATACGAAGAGGGTTGAATGTTCTGGACCTATTAATGATGAAATTCAAAAGCGGCATTGGGAAAAATTATGTTCCCAACCCACTTGCTAGTTTACCCTTAGTAATGGAATTTTATGCTAATGCTAAAGAAGAAGGAGTTATCGACCTTTGTTTTTGTTAGGTAAACAAGTGTGCTTTAGTAGTTTGGCTATTAATGATTCTATGAGCTGCCCTGAACCAACTAAAATCGAGGATTTCCATGAATTCTTAAATAACAATATTGATTGGACAGATATAATCCGTGGTCTTTGCAAGGAAGCCACAACACGGAAATATTGTAAAATATCGGAGATGTTTGTTTTCCTACCAAACAATTGGCGCTTATCCACGCGCATGGTTTTATTTATTTCGCTACTTTAATGCCTACATCTCATTTAAGTTCGGTTCATAGGAATAGAGCGACTTTAACTACGCCATTATTAATGAACTTCCTATTAACATCGGTAAAGTAATACATGAGGCTATTTCATCGCATCCAGGATGAAAGTTTAGCTTTGTATGTCCCAATCTCATCATCGCTTGTGTAAGCGGCAGGAGTTCCTTGGAACGCAGATGAAACATTCTTTGCTGCGAAGGAATTTTGATGCTCGAGCTTTCCATACGATGAAGGATTCGCAGAGTGGATTCGGACTGATCTTGAATATGAACAACCACCTCCACCTCCACGACGGCAAAGCATAGGCGAAATTGGAGCAATTAGAAAAAATGGTAAATGATCATATCACTACATCCTGCACTAACTTTCTTGACAATCAACGCAGGATCAAGAGGTTTGAATATCAAAGGCGATCAATGAAATCCTTCACCAATCTTTGGTTCTACTTGCTAAGAGCGGGCAAAAATCACGTGGTGTTACCTCCGCTACCAAGATTTCCGCACAAGGAAAGCGATTCGAATGATGATTCTACATGATTCCAAACAGAAGTCCTCCTTTTATCGTGGTTATTACTTCTGCTTTTTCTTGTTTTAGAATCATTGAGGACAATGTGTATTTCATTGGGGGTACTTTTGTGTTTGCTTTTGCTCTCAAGTTTTCTTTGATTCAAGTTGGTATTAGTTTTGTTTAATCATTTTGTGTTAGTTTTGATTTTGAACTTTTGTTAGTTTTGATTTGAAAAAGAAAAAAATGAAAAGAGAAAAAAATGAAAAAACGGTAAAAGGTATTTTATGATGGAATTATTTGTTATGATCTATGATGAGATTGGTTTAAACCTCAAGTTCATGGGAATATAAAACGCTAGGAGAATGTGTAACTCAATCTTTTGAGGTGACTTTTACCTTGTTTTAACATGACTGGAAATTCTTTTGAGCACAATTATGATCACCCATTGTTCTATGTGAAAAGTCTGTATAAATCAAAGGTCTTTATCCTTTGAATACCACAATTTGATTTGATTTGATTTGATAGGCAGTTCTTTGGCCGCTTGAACCTTTCAAGCTAACCCGGTTATGTATCTTATCCATTGAACCTATTTTGAGCCTAAATGATAGAATGGAAAGAACCACCATTCAAGATTATTATTTTTTTCTCATAACCTCATTTACTAAGATAGCCTTATTCATGTTAAATTTTTATCCTTCTAAAATCCCTTAAAAGAGTTTAATTGCACTTTGGTATATATGATACAAGGGAAAGAGGGAGACATGGAGTCTAATGTGAGGTACAAGTTAAAAGTGGGTAGAAGAAGGATAGGTTATGGGTTAAAAGATAAAGTCCGCTTGGTGCATGGGGTTGAAAGAGTTCTTATTCGTTATGAATAATGTTCATTTATTGTTATTTTGTAAAAGAAAAAGAAAAAAAGAAAAAAAGAGGAAAAAAGAAAGAGAAATGATAAAAGAAAAAGAAGAAAGGAAAAAGGAAAAAGAAGAGAAATTATTCATTGTTCACCTCAAAAATGCTTGTTTGGTGTACATTGCCAAAGAGACTAGAGTACAATAAGTTGGGGTTGTGATGGAAGGTGCTACAATTTAAAACGATTCGTCCAATGTGCTTACAAGATTTAAACTCTTTTCTTTGATTTTATATCCTTTCCTTCTTTGATAGCCAATCCTGAGCCTAACGTTACAAGCTAAAAGTCCTACCTGATCCAAGTTGAGTTGGTTGTGTTTATATAAAGGATGTGGATATTTGTTTTATGCAACTGGCTTTAATCTGGAATAATGGGATGTGATTCATAGCACACACACACTCTGGTGATGTTAAGCAGGTTTAGGTTGCCCTTTTGATTGGTCTTACTCATGATTGTAGTGTTTTAACTTTCCTGTGGGTGTTGGTTGGAATCTCTGAGATTTTGTATAATAGCTAATTTGGATAATTATTCCTTTTGCTTGAGGACAAGCAATCGCTCAAGTTAGGGGTATTTTGATAAGTGAATTAAATGATAACTTCTAGGTTAAGATATCTCTATTATCTTATCCATTATTGGGAGAATTTAGCCTTATCTAGCTTGAATTGCTATTTTGTAGGAGAAAACTGCTTGGAGAAAGAAAAGACCGAAAAGATTGTTTGCGTCAAAAGAAAAGTCACGATTTTGTTGGAGAAAAGAAAGACTTGGATGCTAATGCCATGGCATGTAACTTTTCATGCCACAGCATTGAGTAAGTTGATAGAGTTACGGAAAAGGGAAGATTGCGCAAAACAGATCATTCGGATCAGAAAATGAGTTCTACACAACATGGACTTCTAATCTTCATGGACCAGAACAAGTATAAATGAAGGAAAACACAAGACACACAGGGGACGACAAGAGAATAGGACACAACATACGCACAACAATATAGAATAGAGCAATAGAGATAGTTAGACGTAATTTTATGTTCATGCAAGCCATGTTTAGTGGCTGAAACTCTTTTCTTTAGGACAGGGATGTAACCATCATTACGTAATTTTCATTCATATAATTGTGGTATTATCCAACATCTGATTTATTTGGTATTATTTCTTGTAAATGCTTGATCACCATTTGCATGTTTAAGGTATTGATGAAGAGGCGACAGCTGACATCAATATTAGTTCGTAAATTCTTCAGACTTAAATTGTGAATTACGATAGTAAATTCTCAATTTCTGCAACATAATATTCTTTTGTTCGTCATGCATCCATAGTAATTTTGGAGTCACGAAAGTAGTCCCATAATTATTATTTGAATAGTAATATTATACTCTGAGAGGAGATAATGTTTAATTATGTGAATAGTTGTGAGGATGTTTATCACAAAATAATTATATGAATGGAGTTACAGTTAATGGTTGGTGAAATCCCAAGTCCTAAAGTTTGTTTATCTGAATTCTTTTAGTTGAACGTATTGATATTGCCTTTACTTGATTTTTATTATTACATCCACTTTCTTTTACATGTTGATCTAGATAATAGGTATTAATATTGCTCAACCGTAGTTGTTCACCTCCCAATGGGACGATACTGTAATTATATTACAATTACAGGACTTGTAATTAGTGGTTAAAAATAATCCGAGTCAACCTCACAATGATAGCAATTGGATCACAACGCCCCTTGAATCAGAAAGAAATTGTTTAGCCATTCATGTTGGACAACATACTATCACTATTATATTGTCTCCACTTGTTGTCTGGAAAGACAAATGGAAGGGTTCTTAAATAGAGTAGGTACTTGGAGTGATAAGGTCTAGATAACAAGGATAGGATAATAAAATGTTTAAATTCAAGTTCATAATTTAAGAATGGATAAATTAATCTATTTAAAACAAATTTATAATTATATTAACAACCTAATTTTCTTGATTTGCAGTAAAAAATTGTCTTTATCTTGATAACCAACTCTCATCAACTCCCTTTTTTGAAAGTCAAACTCATCTAGCACTCCTTCTGATAAAGCATGCCCACGCCTTACGTACGGAAGTCATCTGCTCATGGTTTTGGTTTGTTGGATGTGCTCACACCTTGCAGGAACAAGTCTTTTGCCTTTAAAACTCAAAATTCCCTATCCAAACCTTTGTTCCATTCCCTTTTCTTCCAAACTTTCATATTTCATCATCTAAAACAAAATATAAACAAACACATTAAATTTAACATAAAAATCAACCTATAATAAGGGAAAATATAAATAATAAATATAACTTTATAAGTCCTATCAGTGTACCATGATCAATTGCAAGCCAGTCTCTAGTTTTCTGTACATCCATTAATCAAAACTACAATAGAATATTATCACATAAGATTAGGTCAATTAACCCCCAATGCTATTAGATTTATATAAGGTTCATTTTCCTCTCCAAGCTACACTCTGTTACACTTAGCCTTCCTTTGTTTCAAAGGCATTTTTATTTGAAAAATAATGTTCAAGAACTGAATTGGTATCATTTTGCTAAAAGAACTTCCTCCGCAGTTATCATGAAAGGCACCTATTCCTAGATTCATGAATGGAAATACAAATTCTTTTCTACACATTGTTCTGGAGTACAAAACACTTAATTGAAATTGATTGGATTAGTCCTGTCTTTAGTGTGGATGTAGCAAGCTATAATTTGGAAAAGCAACGGGTACACTCCTCCATTTTAGGCGGAAAATGTCCTTGTTTTACATTTTCCCTTCTCTTATAAAAAGAAACCTATCTTTTACAATTTTAAATGAAATTCTTATAATAATTATTTGTATAATAGTGATTATTTATGGTCCACAATTAAAATGTAACAAAAAAACTTTCATATTCAATGACTTATTTAGTGTATTATATTTTGTAATTTTTAATAGAAGTGAAAGAACGTACATATAGCTAGCTTTCTTGAGGAGAACTAATTGTAACAGTTTTTAATCAATCAATTCATCATTTCAATTTTCGGTCCGAGTTTTAAAAACATTGGTAGCTGCACAATCAAGCTAGATTGGGTTATATTTAGGTTCCGTTCAAGTTTTTGTTTTTATGTTTTGACTTATGAATTTCCTCTATCTAGTTTTGTGACTTGTGAAAATGATTGAATATTTTAAAGTGAGAGGTGAATTAATATTTGTGTTAATTGTTGCTCTTCTTATTCGCCGACAAGGTTTAAGTTTGGAAGAGTTTGATGGTAGTGCAAAAGTATACTCTCTTATAGTTTTAATGTTTTAATTTTAGCTTTGTTCAATTTAATTACTTTTTATTTAGAGGAAACATCTGTTTGTGTGGTAGACCCTACTTCGACTTGCTCAAATTGACAGACAATAATTACATGTGTTTTGTGTGGAATTAAGTTTTTAACTTATTGTATTTGTGTTCAATTTGTCATTGCTTAATTGCACCACAGTAATAGGACACACCACAACACACACAGTAGTTTTATATATCAAAAGTTATTAACCTATCCGGTGAATAATATTCGCAACACAATTACAAAATAGTTATCTAGACTTACAAAATTCATGCAGCATATCATTCCCAAATAACAACCATCATACCAAGTGTGTTTTAAATAATTTTTAACACCTAATACATAAACATCAAAGGTTATTAATCTATTCCAACAAGAGGACAAGAGGAGACAATGTGGTCCTTAGATTGAATATGGGCAAGGCATATGATAGGATCTCATGGATATGTCTTTATTAGTGATAAGAAGGTTTAGTTTCAGTGAGACATTTCTTGACATAATACGAAGGCTTATTTTAGGTTGTCATTTCTCCATTTTGATAAACGGTCAACTGCAAGGTTTTTTCTGATCTCAAGAGGGTTGAGGTATGGAAATCTACTGTCACCAGTCCTATTATTATTACATCTGAAGTCTTCTAAATCATTCAATTTATTGTTTTAGCATCCTGAAATCATGCTATAGTCTATATCACTGAGATACTCATTAATCATATATTTGGCATACGCAGATGACATGTCTATTTTTATTTTTGGGGATGCAAAGTCTTACGATAGGTCATGTAGGTTATTTTATCATATGAAACAATGTCGAGTTAATTAGTGAGTGTAGCTAAGTCTTGTTTCATGATGGGGTTGAGAGGATCGGGAGGTCGGAGGCAACGGCGGAGAAGATAACCAGCTTCAAAAATAAAGATTTGCCAATTCAGTACCTAATGTATCCTTTGTATGTGGGTAGGAAAACTAAAGGATTATTTGTTTGTTTGATTGATGGTATAAAAGATAGGATTATTGGTTACTTCAAAAAGTGGCTATCAGTGGGAGGGAAAATGGTCCTAATTAAGCATGTTCTTTCGTTCATTCAAAATTTTCTTTTGTTTGTATTGCATCCACCAAAAGGGTAACTGTAACTTTGGAGAAGGTGTTTGTAGATTTTGTATGAGAAGGAGATCATGGTTGGTGCTATCATTGGAGGATACTTATGTTTTCGGAAGGAAGAAGGAGGAGGTGGATTTCGCCATTAACTCGTTTGGCTAAGGCTTTTCATTGTAAGCTTTGTTGGTGCTTTCATCAACAAGACTCACTTTGGTCACATTTTTTTGTGGGATAGATATGTTGGGAATACCATCCTAGTACATGCAGATATTTGGGAACATTCTCTCACACTTGGAGGTTTATGCTTAAGGTACGGGATTTAGTCGAGATGAATTCAACTTGTGATATCAATTTAGATAAGGTCTCCTTTGTTACTGATAATTAGTTACGGATATGGATGTTAAGAGAGACAGTTGATGTTCAGAGTGATTGGATGGTAGATTTCATTGGATGGTGGTAGATTTCATTCATAATAGAAGATGAGATATGTATATATTGCTGAGGAATTTGCCTGAGAGTGTTGTCAATTTGGTGAAAAGATTTGTCTTTGAGCTATCATTGGAGAAGCCTGATTGAATGGTGTGAGGTTGACTAGTTTAGGTGATTTCACGGTTACATCTGCTATGATTGCTTCAGAAAGGTGAGACTAGAATGTGTCTTAGATTATCAATAGGGGCATTCGGATGTTCCACTCAAAATGCCATTTTTTGTTTCTGTGTTGGTAAGGGGAAGAATTCCTTTGGATACTGTGTTGCATAAGTTTGGTATTAAGGGACCTTCCATATATTTCTGTTGCATGCAACATGAAGAGGAGGTGGTGGATGATGATGATGATTATTATTATTATTATTATTATTATAATTGGTGAATATGTGGATGTCATGTGGTTATATTTTGAGGGGCCGATTGCTGTGAGTTTCATGGATTTCCATTGGGGAGAAGAATTTTATCTTGGGAGTAGACAATCATATCAACCGAACGACTCGGCCTTTAAATTTGGTTAGTAAGATATTGCCAATGTTGATTTGTTGGTAAATATAAAAAGCAAGAAATTCATGGAGGTATGATAGACAGAGGATACCAGTTTTGACAATCATAAGCAAGATTTTGTTTTATTTGAATTTCATCAAAATCATGCATTTCTGAATGAAACTTTGAGAAAGGAGTTGGATGGAAATACAACATAGGTTGGAAGGCTTTGTAGGAAGGTGGATGTCATGCCAAAATTTTGAAAGATGACAATACTGTATTTCTAAAGTATTTACCTCAAAAATGTGTAGTTCGATTTCATTAAAGTTAATCAAGTAAAAATAATCTCATTCTATAACATACAAAAATAAATAACATAACCTATAGGTTAAGCATCAGTCCGATATAGAAATCACAAACTCCATAATATCAAATATCAAATATTAAATATTAAATATTAAATATTTTTAGGAGATAAGTCTCAAAAGATTAAAAACATAACTATAACTATCCCAACATAAACATTTATTCCAAACTTTATTCATAATCTCATAGCAACACTCAATATCAAAAGTTCACATATTCAATTTCAAGTCTTACTTAATTTGCAAAAATGGTTAGTAACATAACATGAGCGAATTTTTGTACAGTAAGTAAAATGGGTATTTTCTTATGAGATTGAGCTTGCTTATCTAAAAAACATTACCAGAAATAATTTATCAAAATATAAACTTTGAAAAAAAAATCACAATTTCAAAATAAATATTATAGATAGGACATCTATAGAAAACTTGTGGCAATAATGTAGATAATACTCATTCGCTTACTCATGCATTCATAAAGATAAAAAATAACTTAAATCACATTTGGTTTAATTTGATCGAATCCTAATTATTTATCCTATTAGGTAGGCCATTATATTTGGGAAATTTGCAAATATAGCACATTTTTTAGTTGACTTTGCAAATATAGTACCTCCCTTTTTTTGTTTGCAGTTGTAGCAGGTCAAGGCTATTTAAAACCCAAAATGTCCCTCTCCTTTAAAACCCAAAGAAATAGTGAGATAAAAGAAAACATAAGACTTAAACCGTTGTAATCCATAGAGTGAAATCGTTCTTCTTCATTTCTTCATTACAATCCATAGCGCAAACAAGCATTTATCAGCACCCGTTCTTTTCTTGTTCAGGTTGAGAAGTAATGGAGACTTGACTAGAGTGATATTGGTTCCAATGGCACGTACGTAAGAAGGCCACGATGTTTTCGTTTACATTTGAATTGGGTTTGAACGAGAAATTGGTAAAGCATACGTAGTGCTGGACCTAGGGCTCAACCTAACCTAGTGCTGGACCTAGTACTCGACTTAATACTAAACCTAGTGCTCGGCCTAATCCTTGACCTATGCTAGACCTAATACTCAACCTAGTGCTCGACATAGTACTTGACCTAATACTCGACCTAGTGCTTGATCTAATACTTGATCTAACCTAGTGCTCGACCTAGTGTTGGACTTAGGACTCGATTAGTTTCTCCTTCAAATTCACAAACCCAATTCAAATAGGCAAAATTCTACTAAACTCTCACTGATGTGATTTCTTCTCCACAGTTGCGGACTTCTTACTTGAAGATGATGGTCTAATGGGGTGTGCGAACAATGGAGTGTGAGAACAAATTTTGTTGAATCGATAAAACAGGAAGACTAATCGCGAACAAACAGCCTTGAAGTGCTATTTCTTTGTATTTTAGAAGAGAAGACAATGGTCATTTTGGTCTTTATAGCAGGTCAAACAGCCTTGACTTGCTATAAGACCTGCTATAACTGCGAACAAAAAAATAGAGGTGCTATATTTGCAAAGTCAACTAAAAAAGGTGTTATATTTGCAAATTTCCCATTATATTTAGATCCTATCTATTTATCCCACTAGAGAGGTCATCATATTTGGTTTAATTGGATCTAATCCTAACTGTTTATCCTATTAGGTAGGCCAATATATTAGGATCCTATCTATTTATCCCACTAGAGAGGTCATCACATTAAATGGAACATGTTCTTACCAACATGTTTCTATTAGGCATTCATGAGCTTATATTCAATAAACATTCATAAGTCATATTATACACTTTTACGTATATAGCAACAAAATATATATATATATATATATATATATATATATATATATCTGCCCATCCCAAGTTATCAATAACAAAATAGAATTTCAAATATAATTTTTGGAAAAATTACAATTACAAAACAATAGTAATAAGTCGAGATTATTGAAAATGATTTAGAAACATTTCCAACCATATAAAATATTAAAGTTATATTCACTTATCGATAACAAAACTAATGATAACAAACCTGAATTGTTCAAAATAATTAGAAACATTCATAATATCATAAATTAATAAAATCATTTTCAGTTGATAATAATACATTAAGCTTTTTTCTTTTAAACAGTTTAAAATTTTTTGAAAAATATAAGAAAATACTAAATTTACTTAGTCATCAATAGTATTGTAAACCTAACTTGATAACCTAAAGTAGGTATTCAAATAAATCCTCATTCCTTTTGCCTAGAATAAACCCAATAAACCAATTACATCAGAATAGCAATAAATTCTCTAGATTTCCTAATCTATTGATGAAATCTCATAACATATCGGATCCTAACAATTTCCTAACAATATATAATGTACCCTTACCTCTTATTATTTTGGACAAACTCTTGTAGCTATCACTCCCAATAATCCAAAAATTTCCTTCTTGCTTTCTTTCTTGTTCTGTTTCTATGAATACTAATACCGATTATATTATTATTGTTATTATTATTATTATTATTATTATTATATATGTGTGTGTGTGTGTGTGTGTGTGTGTATATAATTAAATGTGTGTGTGTGTGTATATATATATATATATAGATAATTACTGATATAAAATTGGTTTGGGTATTATAGTGGAGGTCATAGGTAAAGTGGAACTTTTCAGCCTTTTTTTAGCTTTACATGTATGGTAGCTCATTTAGTAATCCTGGTCTAGATGGTAATTGGTTTTTGCATATGCAAGATATTTTGGCTAGGTAACTAGTTTTCAAGCTGAAGTTAGGGTTTTGGTACTTGGAGTATTATTTTGTTATAGATATGGAGTGGTAAATTACGAAACAGAGTGTGATTCTAAGCTGCTGGTGAGATAGTACAAGGAAAGCATCAATTTTGTGGCATTCTAGAGTTTGGTTTACAAAGCTATCACAAGGTATTTGGGTGTTGTCTAACGGGTTTGTCGAAATTCGCAAAATTAATCACTGGTTTTTGAGTGATTAATGATTAAATTTGTAACAGTAGCGGACCAGGTCGAATCCCAAAGGAACCGAAAATATAGTTCTAAACCTTGAATAATAAATTAAAAATAAATAAAACAAGGGGGAGTTTGAATGATTAACTATTTTACTTAAATCTAAAATTAATAAAAATAAATATTAAAGTAGAAAAAATAAAAAATAGCTAAAATTACCAAATTTACCGAGTTTCCAATCCAAGAGTTGATATCATTCAATTGTATCATTGATCATAGGTTAGGAAAAATAATCTTGCAAACTTAAATATTTAACTTGAAACTTATTAGGATAACCGTAATAAATTTTTAATTTTTTGATATAATTGACCGAGCCCACCACCCAAATCAAAACTTGTCATCAATTGACTGGGTACTATAGCGTTTCATATCAAATTAATAATAACATTAAAATTTATGAAAACAGTTAAACTAAGATTAAGGAACTGAGATAGTTGCAGTAAATTAATCTTGTCCTATTAATTCCCCTAGGCTAAGCATGTATATATCAAATCATAAACATATATAACCTAGTTGTTACTTAGACCACTCATTCATGACAATTACGGATCACTAAACTCATAGATGCAATAGAATAAAAAATGAAGAATTAATTTATTAGATTAACCAATCATCAATTATTCATAAGAATTAAATCGAGAATTAATAAGTATTTGAATTAAAAGCAAGAATATAAAATTAAGAACATAATCTCATAGTGATTGCAATTGAAATCAATCATTCCCTTGAATAAGAAAATAGAGTTTAGCCACTCATGGTGGCATACATGAATCCTGGAATTTTTTAAGAGAATTACTAAACTAAAGAAAAGAAGAAAAATGTGAGTTCTTGGCGAAGAAGGGAGGTGGCTTCTTTATTGTATTTTTCTTGTACATTTTGGCCCCTCTAGGGTTTTCTTTTTATAATAAAAACTAACTTCTAAATTATAGTAATGATAACCATTACTAAAAACCAATTCTACTCTAAAAAGGAAACATAAGAAAAACAGGAAAAATACTCCTAACTAAAATAAAATATTTGTTTTCTAAAAATTTGCTACAATATCTCTTTTCCTTCTCATAATTCTCTTTTCTTGATTGAAATCTCGCCCATACATTCTTCCTCTTGATTAAAAATTCATCTAGCCCAACATTGCCTTAGGTGTAGTCAAGCCTAATAACCAGAAATCTTCTGAATTTTTTTTTCTTTTTGCTTCAATTTCTCCCTTTTATCTTCTTTTCTTCCAAGTCTCTAATTTCCATACTTAAAATATAAAGTATATTAAAACCAAACAATTTCACCTTATAATCAAGTTAATATTGAGAAAATATTAAAAACAAATATATACATTTTAACCTCTATCATTGTCAAAGGCTTCAAATATTTATTTAAGAGAAGGGAATGCAGTGGCGGATTCTCTAGCTTAAGTTACTTAGAGTGCGCCTGGTTCATGGGTTTGGAGAGGTAGGGAATGGAAATGAAAGAATATCTCCTGCCTAGTTAGAGGGAATGGAATGCAAATAGTAAAATTCATTTCCCACTTGAGGGGAATTCTCATACCTCCCAATATTGGGGGGTATGAAAGTTAGGGAATGCTTTCTTTTTTTAATTAATATTATAATTAATTAATTAATTATTATAATTAATATTAATTAATTTATTATTAACTTATTTTTATTAAAAGTAATAATAAGTTAATTAATCATTTATTTACTTAATATTATAAATTAAATAATTTCATTTATTAATAGTAATTATTATAATTAATATTAATTAATTTATAAATAAATAAATAATAATATTAATTAATCACTAATTATTACTAACTAATACTAACTAATTAATTAATATTAGTTATTATAATTAATACTACTTAATTAACTAATACTAATTAATTAATTATTATTAATTATTATAATTAATATAAATTAATTTATTATTAACATATTATTATTAAGTAATAATAAATTAACTAATTAAGATTAATTTAATTAATCATTCATTTAATTAATATTATAATTAATTAATTAATCTCATTTTATTAATATTAATTATTATAATTAATGTATAATTAATTTATAAATAATTAATTGTTAATATTAATTAATTACTAATTATTAGTTAGTTAATTAATTAATCTCATTTTATTAATATTAATTATTATAATTAATGTATACTTAATTTATAAATAATTAATTGTTAATATTAATTAATTACTAATTATTATTAACTAATTAAGTAACTAATACTAATTAATTAATTCAATTAATATTAATTAATTACTTAAGATTAATTTAATTAATAATATTTTTATTAATAATTAATTAATTTAATATTATAAAAAAAAAGAACTAATACTAATTAATTAATTAATATTAATTATTATAATTAATATAAATTAATTTATTATCAACATATTATTATTAAGTAATAATAAATTAACTAATTAAGATTAATTTACTTAATTATTCATTTAATTAATATTATATTTAATAATTAATTAATCTTATTTACTAATATTAATTATTATAATTAATATTAATTAATTTATAAATAATTAATTGATAATATTAATTAATTTATAATTAATTAATTACTTAAGATTAATTTAATCAATAATATTTTTATTAATAATTAATTAATTTAATATTATAATAAATAATTAACTAATAATAACTAATTAATTAATACTAATTATTATAATTAATTTATAATCATTTCCAATTCTCAGCACAAACCAACCACTATTATTAGTAATCATTCCCATTCCCCGGCACAAACCAACTAGTAGAATTATAATGAAAGACCCCATTATCATTCTCCACTACTATCATTTCCATTACCTTTCCCATTCCCCCACGTGAGCCAAGCGTACCCTTAGTAGCTTTTGGGTTTTCAATTTTATCATTCACTTCATAGTCTACCCAAGGAAGTTTGTGCTCATTTTCCAATGGATCAACAGCAAATTACTCATTTTAGATTTCAAAGGATATAATAGGGGGTCCATATATTAATATTTCTTCCTTTTCTGTAATTTTCTTTATATACGTTTTGCATCTTCCTTCAATTTTTATTAAAGAGGTCAAATATTATGTTCCTCTCTTAATGCATGTACTTCACTAATGTTTGTTTTGATATTAATAAAATGATAACCAACCCTGCCATCGTGTGTGTGTATATATATATATATATAAGTTACCCACCATTATATAGATTACTCTTATACTATTAATGGAATAATTCTATCATTGTTCACCTCCCAACAGCTCCAACCGCACAACCCCCTCCAAAAAAAATAAAAAACAGAAAGAATGTCAAGTTATGATGAAACGTGAAAATGAAGGCATGGGTATTTTGTCACAATGGACTTGGAGTGAGAGGGGACACAATCATTTCACTGAATATGGTTCCATGACAATTTTAAGCATATTAGATATCTCGTTAGATTTAAAATTGGTTTAAAATTGAATATGTTGGTTAGAAATTTATAAAAATTTTCATTAATTCTAATATATATCTAATAAGACATTAGAAATGAGTTGGGATTATAGAGAAAATTCATAACAACCGAAATCTTATAGAAAAAAATCCATTTTTATGACCATGGTAATTCTCATGCGGCACCAAATACGTCAACCTAAATCCCATTATTTTTGCCACAGATTCAAACTAGATTTTTTTTTTTCCTGTCGTTAAATTATGTTGCATTGTGCTAGGAATGGAATCCATGCAATATCTAGGTTGGGTGGGAGAGGGAAGAAATATGGGCCGACTGAAACTGTGGGACTTTCATAAAGACAAGAAAACCGCCTTGGATCCATGCATTCACCGTATACTGCTGCGCTTCTCTGGTGCCGTCGCCCATGTGGAGGGACCCTTTTCCCTATACCAAAGATTACGTTGTATCTTGAAATCTTCATGTTTTCTTGTCCCTAGTCCCTAGTGATGAAATAGAAACTTGACGTTTTCATTTTTCAAAAATTAATTCTACTCTCACTTTTTTGGTGGAGGGCCGGAGCAAAATTTAGGGTTATGCTCTCTTTTGGAACACCTAAAACAAAAAAAAGAAATACGAAAAAATCTTTTATTCTGTCTTGCTCTGAAAAAGTATATTTTTTAAATGTCTTGCCCTTTTCATAAGTTGCTGTACAATTATTGTTCTCTTATAAGTTCCATGCATGCACCTTATCATTTTATATATCAATTTTGTTATTTATTTTACTACTACTAAGTCTAATTAATATTTTACCATAAATGCAAAGCCAAATTATAATAGTATAACTGTTGCTAGCATTTATGTCCAAAATGTCTATCAGTCACGACAATTATTAATTTCAATTCAATTAGGGATGAGAAAAAGTTGTATGGATTGGAATTACATAAGATTGATTGTGCTTCTTTCTTTGCAATTTTGGCTGTGGTTGGGCATGAACACTGACACTGCTGGAGAAGCTAAAGGAATAATAAAGAAAAAAAATCTTGTTTAAAATGAGAATTAAAATACTTTATTCAATTAGGGATCAGAAAAAGTTATTGGATTGGAATTACATAAGATTGATTGTGCTTCTTTCTTTGCAATTTTGGCTGTGGTTGGGCATGAACACTGACACTGCTGGAGAGGCTAAAGGAATAATAAAGAAAAAAAATCTTGTTTAAAATGAGAATTAAAATACTTTATTCTTTATTAATTTAATTATTAAATATACTTTTGTACTATATTTATTATTCATTAAAAAATGAAAGAATTAAATTAGATGAATATTGGTTGACACCAGTGTCTAAACGATTTTTCTATGACATTCAATAAGGAGTCACATTTTTCAATCTAAAGTTACTATAGGACACCTCAATCATGGATTGTCTATGAGAATTTGGCGTTACAATTTTAAGTTGCAAGAAAAAAAAAAAAAACCGTAAAGTTGGCTTAATCTATGGTTAGCGTTACTATTAACGGTTAGATATGTTTAAAATATAATCCAAATAATATGTTCACATACAAGTTCAATAAATGAAAATTTGAACATTAAGGCCCATGTGGTGTGGAGTCCAATAGCTTGCATATATATTTTAAAATAATCTAGTTGGAGGTAATATTGTTGAACATTCCAAATTTGATGTTTCAAAATGTAATACTTTAAGTCACCAAATTCGCTCAAACCAAAATACTTCCAACAATCTTGAAGTATTATCAGTGTATGTCAAATTTGAGCAAGTAAGATATCTACTTGAAACTTTTAACGAGAGGAATTCAATGGTGCCATCAGATTTCTAATCCGAAGGTGGAGTTGGCCGGAGTAAGGGTTTGAAGTTCCTGTGGGCTGAAATTCTTCTTTCTAGATCTCAGAAAATATAGTTAATTATAACATGCGAGACTACTTGGGTTTTGTTTTACTCGTCAAGATAAACATTTTGAGTAATCACCGGCATCAAATGGAGGTCCAACTACGAAGATATAGTATTCTGAAGTTTCTGATGAGTCACTTACCGAGTTAACACAGGTGAGTCGAGCAAGTTGACTCCAACGATTCAGATATAAGTCAGATTGCTGATTGGACCGTTGACGAATAGTTTGACCGATTGTTGACTTTTTTCAGTGGGTTCCCGATGGCAAAAACAATCCATCTTAAGGTTTTTGGGTGTTCCAGATCCATTTTTGAGGTTTATTTTGGCTAATTCCTCCTCCCAAGAGCAGTTTAACTAAGGTTAGAGGCTTTGTAAGTTAAGAGAACTCCCAAGTGCACTCTTTTTTGCTCTTTGCTCTATCCAGAATGGAAAAATATAGTTCTTATGATATTATCAAATTGCAATCATTTGATGCTACTAAATTTCATGGTTGGAAATTACGTGTTCAATTTGGCATGAAAGAATGTGAAATATTTTACACTGTATTGAGTGATTTTGCATCTAGTACTGAAAATGTTGATGACTATCAATGCAAAAAGGATGAGAATTTTTGTAGAGATTACTTGTTAAATTCTCTAAATCCTCATTTAGCTGTAACTTATAATGAGTATAAGACAGCAAAAAAGATATGAGATCGTTTGACTGCTCAATTCTAAAAGTAAGAGGAGCTATCTAAAACTTTCTTAGCGGAGAAATTTTTTGATTTTAAATTCAATACGAATTCGAGCATTACTTCTCAATTGATTGAATTTGAGAACATGAGGAACAAATTAAAAGAGAAAAACTCTGATTTGTCTAATAATCTCTTTGTCAGTCTTATGTTGAGTAAGTTACCTGCTGAATGGAGTTCTTTCAAGACTAAAATGCACAGACTGAAAGAACAAATGGGACTAGATGAATTAAAGAGAAATATTTACATTGAAAATAAAAACATTGCTAGGAAGGATTTGGAACAAGTTGGACAACAAAAGTCAGTTGCCAATTTAGTTTCACATTCTAGGTAACCTCCCAAAAAGTCTAAGTCACCAAAGAGTGAATCCTCATCATAGTTAGAGGCCAAAAAGACTATCTTTTAAAAAAAAGAAAAAAGAAGGGCAAATGCCATAACTGTAGAAAGTGGGGTCACTAGACAGCGGATTGTAAGCTATCAAAGAAGCCAAATATTGACACACCACAAAAGGAGGCTAATATGTTAGTTGATAAAGTTGAGTCATAATTCTTTATTGCAATGATAACTGACGGAAAGACTAGTGCTTCCTCTGAGTGGTGGTTAGATGGTGGCACTATTTGTCATATTGCAAATGATAAGAACTTACTCACGGAAATCACTGAAATGAAAAACACCATGGAGAATTGTAATGGTGGTGAGGCAGAAGTGACTTACACTGAAACTGCAAATTTGGTACTTTATTCAGGTAAATTACTAACTCTAAAACATGTTAAAGTAGTAAGTTTGCTTAAAAAGAATTTGATATCTATGAGTTTACTTGATAAAGCTAGTATGTCTTTTTCAACTATGAATGGTAGAGTAACTTTATCTGTTAACTCATGTTATTTTGGATGTGCATTCATGATTAATGGTTTGTATAGGTCGAGTTTATCTACTGATAGCATATTCCATGTGAATTCTACTTTGATTGATCCAAAATTGTTGCATAACAGACTAAAACATGTAAATTACAGGAAAATGCTACAACTTGTTAAAACTCATAACATTCCATTAGACATTTCAATTCGCTTTGACAAATGTGAAGTGTGTGCACAAACTAAAAACACTAGAAAACCTTTTAAATTGGTTTATAAAAATACACAACTTCTTGAGTTGATATAGTCTGACCTTTGTGACTTCAAGAGTTACGTTACTAGAGGTGGTCAGAAGTATCTAATAACATTCATAGATAATTTTTCTAGATATTATCATATTTATTTGTTGAAATTGAAATATGAGGTTTTTGAAAAGTTTAAGATTTTTAAGTCCAAAATAGAAAACCAACTTAACTTGAAAATCAAAAGGTTTAGAAGTGATAGAGGAGGAGAATATATAATGATAGGGTTCAAGAAATTTTGTGCTACAGAGGGTATAATACTTGAAACTATTATTCCTTACTCACTCCAATCAAATGTAGTTGAGTGTAAGAATAAGACGTTAACAAAAATGTTAAATTCTATGTTACTTACAGCTGGCTTGCCTTTCTCCTATTGGGGAGAAGCAGTTGTAACTAGTAATCACATTTTGAATAGGTTGCCTCACTTTAAATTGTCTTCAACTCCTTATGAGATATGGCATAAGCATCTTTGTAGATATGATACTCTTAAAACTTGGGGTTGTATTACTTATGTGAGGATACAAGATCCTAAACGACCAAAGATGGGGCCTAAAACAATAACTTGTGTATATTTTGGATGTGCAGAAGATAATGTTGCTAACAGATTTCTAAACATGGCTACTAATGCCATTATAGAGTCTAGAGATGCTTTTTTTTTTTTTTTGAGAACAAGTTTCTTAGAGATCATGGGTTGATTGTTCATGGCTCTACTGAGGTGTCTACGGAATTATCTAATGAATCTGAAACAAGTTTTCAAGGCACTAGTCTGTCTAAATTAATACCTCTTAGAGTATATACAAGGGAAAGAGTACCTAAAAGCTTTGGTGAGGATTTTGTCACTTACTATCTAGAGGATGATCCATTCTCTTATCAGAAAGTAATAAGATCTAAGGACTCTTTACTATAGGCAAAAACCATAGATGATGAAATGAGTTCTCTATTGCAGAACCACACCTGGTAGTTAGTCGATTGCCAAAGGGGCTAAGGCTATAGGTTGCAAGTGGATATTGAAAAAGAAATTGAGTAGTGATGGATCAATAACTAGGTACAAAGCACGCCTAATAGCTAAAGACTATAAACAACAGAGTGGAATAGACTATTTTGATATCTACTCACCTGTGTGTCATTTATCAACTATAAGAATTCTTCTTGCGTTAGCATCTATGGAACACTATGTAGTGCATCAAATGGATGTAAAGACAACTTTCCTAAATAGAGAGTTGAATGAGGAAATCTACATGGAACAACCTGAAGGTTATGTCATGAAAGGTTTCAAGGACAAGGTTTGTAAATTGAACAAATCCTTGTATGGTGTTAAATAAGCACCTAAGATGTGGCATCTTAAATTTGACAAAGTGGTAAAGAACTATGGTTTTCAATCCAGTTATTCGATAACTACATTTACCATTGGTTTATGTATAATAATTTAGCCATCATTTGCTTGTACGTAGACAACATGTTGATTCTTAGTTCCAATCATTCTGAAGTGAGTGATGTGAAATTTGCTTCAGTTAAAGAATTTGACATGAAAGATCTTGGTATTGCTAATATTATTGTTGATATGAAAGTAAGTTTTAAAATGCAAGCCATCTCCCTTAGCCAGACTCATTACATTGAGCAGCTACTTTCTACCTGGGAATACAGTGAGTGCAAATCAAGTGAGACACTATGTGACTATAATAAACTGAGTTCTAATGAAGAGACTAGCGTGGATTAATTAAAATATTCAAAACTAATTGGTAGTCTCATGTATGCTATGAGTTGCACTAGACCTGATATAGTTTATACGATTGGCATGTTAAATCATTTCACTAGTAATCTTAGTAAAGAGCATTGGAATGCCCTCAGTAAACTGACGAGATACCTTGAAGGTACTAAAGATCATTCTCTATGTTATAATAGTTATCTTCCAACTATGGATGGATACTCTGATGCCTCATGGTGCTCAAAAATTAGAAACAGTAAGTCTACTAGTAGATACGTATTCACTTTGGGTAGAACTTCTGTTACTTGAAAATCCAAAAGATAGACTTGTATTGCATTGTCATCTATGGAATTAGAAATTTTTGTTTTAGCCTTAGTCAGTGAAAAGGCAAAGTGGATAAAGAATCTGATAATAGATATTCCTTCGATTCAATTAAAGATTAACTCTTTAAACTTGTTCTGTGATAATCAAGCAGTTGTCCAAGTTGTCAAGAACTCACTCTTTAATTCGAAAAGGAGATATGTGAGACTAAGACATGCGTTGTTGAATTATTTGAAAGAACATGGAGTTATCACCTTGATCAATGTGCGATCAAAGGATAACTTGGCCGATGCTCTCACAAAGGGTTTGCTTAAAAATTAAATATTCAAAACAGTGGGGAAAATGAGATTAAAGACTGTGTAAACAAGTCTTAATCATCATTTAATTGTGTATTTTGAAATATTGATCTTCCTTTGTTGTCCAAAATGATAAGCACAGTTAAGTGTTTCATCCAAAAATGATAAGCACATGTCTTACTCAGGAAGGTTGTGTCATTCCAAACTTGATGAATATAATCCAATTGGGTCGGACTATCATCTTTGGTTAAATGGTCTAATTCCAAACTTGATGTTAGACGATTTGACTTAAAGGAGTTAGTGGTTGTGACATTCCAAATTGAAACACATAAATAGTTGTTTTGCATAAGAAACATATTGGTCTTGTTCTTCATTGAAATTTGACGTCATTTGGCTAGATTGTTTGTAAGTGATTTGACTATTGATCTTGTTCTTTAAAACTAGACAATTGGTTATTCTCTTATAAATAAACTTAAGTTGCTGGCTCTTTGTAAATCAAACTATTTTGGCCTTGTTCATAATTTATGAAACTAGGACTTGATGCTTATGAAGATGATATTTTGATGCTTTATGACATTAATATATGCTATTCTCTGCCTGATGCAATGGTGCTAAGTTCTTTTAATAGAGTTAGACACTCTAATGGATTATTCAAATGATTGAATTCATGTCAATATGAAATTCATGTTTGACAATCTACAGGGGATGGTGGAGATAGAGGAGAGCTTGATGCGTGGGATCTTGAACCAAATGAACTACTTGATGAAGATATCATCTAGAGATTGTGAGGGCCTTATCAATCCACTTGCATTTTGCCCATTTTTTGAGATCTTGTTATGATACTCATTTTGTCCATTTTTCTTGTGAAACCATTATATTTTTCTCATTATTTGTTGAAACTATTAATTTTCTAATATGGTTCACACTTATTTGTGAATGTAAACATTTTTTGTTTTTTGACTGTTCTTGAGACTCTAACTTTGGACATTATATTATGATCTGTATTTTACATTGATTTCATTGAGTTGAGCTCTAAACTGATTTGAGATATTTTATTGTTTCACTTTTATATAAGATGGACTGTTGATGAAGTTTCTAAAAATTTCATTAGAAAACTCTATGTTCAAATTCATCTAGGGGTTTTTTTTTTGTTTTTATTTTTTGTGCTTGCATTGCTTGGATAATTTGAAACACAGATGTGGATAATTCATGTTTGTTTGGACATTACACTAACCACCGTATTGGATTGTGTTGTATGGTGAACATAGAAGGAGATTGTAAGATAAATGTAAAATATAGTCCAAATAATATGTTCGCATATAATTCCAATAGGTGAAGGGGGCTCATGTGGGTTGGAGCCCAATAGCTTACATATATATTTTATAGTAATCTAGTTGGAAGTAAACTGTTAAGCATTCCAAACTTGATATCTCAAGGTATAATATTTCAAACTACCAAATTTGCTCAAACCAAAATACCTCTAACATTAACTACTCCCTCCGTCCTAAAGAGTCTATTTTGGTTAAAATATAATTTTTTATTAGTTATTAAATACAATTCATTTAATACACCACTAAATGTATAATTTTACATTTTTATCCTTACTTTTAAATTTTGAGTATACATAATTATTATTAATAAAGATATTTTAAGAATTTGGTTTGAAAGTGGACTCCTTTTCTGAGGACAAGAAAAAGTTTTTAAAATAAACTTTGTTTTGGGACAGAGGGAGTAATTAGTTAATTGAAGTCAATCTGAAACGTGAATTGGGAATTGATCATACTTTGTAAGAATTACTCTCAAACTGCTACTTTGCATTTATACTTAGTTTTGTTCAAAGTCAAGCATTGATGATATCGGGATAAAATTTACTTTCAGGGTTTGAAAAAGCACAACTTAGATCAATTAACAAGTGTCATTTAAATCCTTAGATAGTCCTTACAATTTATGAAGGAAAATATATACCTATGAAAGTATAATGTTTAACTTCCCATATCAAATTAATTTAAAAATTAGTTTTTTACTCACTCATTTAAAGAGATTTTATGTAAGTTTCTAATCTATTTTGTAGTTTTAAATTAAAAATTTATAAATGATTTACTTTGTAAGAATTACTCTCAAACTGCTACTTTGCATTTATACTTAGTTTTGTTCAAAGTCAAGCATTGATGATATCGGGATAAAATTTACTTTCAGGGTTTGAAAAAGCACAACTTAGATCAATTAACAAGTGTCATTTAAATCCTTAGATAGTCCTTACAATTTATGAAGGAAAATATATACCTATGAAAGTATAATGTTTAACTTCCCATATCAAATTGATTTAAAAATTAGTTTTTTACTCACTCATTTAAAGAGATTTTATGTAAGTTTCTAATCTATTTTGTAGTTTTAAATTAAAAATTTATAAATGATTTACTTTTGAAAATTTATTTTTTGTTAGTTCATAACTATTTGGTAACATTATATTTGTAAAAAACATTAGAAAACACATGCATAAGAAATTAACTACATTAGGTCTATGTTAATAATAATAATAATTAAATAATGAGTATTAGTTTTATATGCAATAAAATTACAAAAATAGTTTAATAAATGTTTAGTGGAAACCATTTAGAAAATTTGAATTAAAGTAAATCAAGACGAAAGAGTAAAAACAATACAAATAAATTTTGTTGTGGCATTCTAATTAAAGTTAATCTTGAATTTGCAATTGAATCTTCTTTCATGTCCATTTAATTAATTAAAATATAATGTAAAAATATGAAAATATAAGTTTTAATAGAATTTGTTGATTGAACAAAGATTGTGTTATTTGGTTGGCTAAAGAAAGCTAACTAGCGTCATAATTGAATAAAAAAAATTATGATTTGTCTTTTCTCTCTCTCTCTTTTTCCTCCAAAGAAATGGTAGTTATATTTACTGTCAAAATTACCACATATACAATGTAGCCCACTAGCTATGAATTTCTTAACTCTTGCATTGAGGTTAAGTGTGACAATATGTGGTTTTCCCATTCTTTGATAATTCTATACATCTTGAAGGCTATCACTATATTTTCTAATCTAAGAGGCAAAAAAAGAATGAAATATCAACATCTTCATCAAGTAAAGACAAAAACCATACATCTTGCTTGATCCTTTTGCTTCTCATTTAACTATGGTGGATAGAATATTCTAAACTCATGGTGTCTAGATATTCTTGCCATTATAGTTATTGTCTTAGCCTATCAATTACCTTCTTGTCATCTTAGTGACCACTGAACTCAATTAGTAGTTTCTAGTCGCTCCTCTTAGCTTGGTCCTTTCTCAAACTTGCTAATATCTTGGAATTTCATGCATTCCTCCAAAGCAAGATCAACCACTACTTTTTCTTCTAGCTATTCTTTTTGGAAGATCCATAGATTTCTTGTTTTCCAAAGCATCCATAAGATATATACTATTAGTTCAATTCTATCTTGCTAATGATTTTCCTTTCTCCCATAGAATATCTTAAACCATCATTGTTTAAAGCTTAAATCTTCTCTTTTGGATCTTCCCACCTTACTGTAGCCATTTTTCATAAGTTTTTCGCCCTTGAGCTGTATAGCATAACATGCTCTAGGTTCTCTTCCCTTTCCCCACACATGTTGCATATAGGATCAGCATGATTGCCTCTCTTCAACAACTGATCTTTTGTTGGAATAATACCATGCCAACATCTCCACATGAAGTGTTTGAGCTTCCCTTTAATGCCTAGCTTCCAACTACTTTTCCAATCCATTCTCATTGCTCTTTTGGCTGAGCTACTTTCGGGTTGGTTACGCATCTCCTTTTGTCCCTTAAAAGCATCTTGATAGGCTGACTTTACCGTGTAGTTTCCTTGTTTTGTCAATTGCCACACAAGTTTGTCTTTATTGTCTCTATGGCCTACATTTGAGCGGGGGATGCCTACTATAGTTTCAGCATCTGGTTGGTGAAAATTTCAGTGCACTAGTTCTTCATTCCGCTTATCTCCTTCTTCGTTCAGCAGCTCACTCACCCATGTAGCCTTTTCTCTTTGACTGGAAAAAGTTGTTGGGATAAAATGTGGTCTTCCTAGAATCCAAGGACTCTCCCATATTCTGACTGATTTTTCATTCTCCATTTGGAATATTGCCCCTCTTTTAAGAATATATCTATCTCCCATCTAACACTTTCACAGCCATGATGCATTGTTTTTAATCGGGGCTTGCAAAAAACCACCTCTGGGGCTTTCATTGCCTTGCTCATAAGGAGGTTCGACTGTGTAATGAGTCTCTAGAGTTGTTTTGATATGAGTGCATTATTAAACAGTTGTATATTTTTTAAACCCAAACCCCCATTCTCCTTCGGCCGTGTCAAATTCTTCCAAGCTTTCCAATAGATTTTGGATCTACCATCTTCTTTGTCTCCCCACCAAAAGTTTGTAATCTGTCTGATAATGTTTTGGCATACTCTTTTTGGAAGTTTGAAGCATGACATCACATAAGTGGGAATGGCATCGATTACCGTCTTAAGGAGTACTTCTTTTCCAACTAGGCTAAAAAACCTGTTTTTTCCCCTTGTAACTCTTTGTTGCACTTGCTTCCATACATAGTTAAACACCTCTTTCTTTGACATTCTTATTATCATGGGGAGTCCGAAATACCTTGCCTTCTGCGTCTCTTTGATGCCATCTAGTATCTTACATATGGCTTCTTTCTACTTCTTTGGAATGTTTTTGCTGAAGAATATTCAAGATTTGTCCCAGTTGAGTAGCGGTTATAGTTTGATAAAAGAGACTTGATCCTACTTGCTTGTTCCAAGCCTGCTTCACAAAAGAGTAGTGAGTCATCTGCAAACAATAGATGTGTAATTTGAGGACCCTTTTTGCTAACCCTTATGCCCCTATATTCCCCCTTCAAGCTTGTTTGCTTAATCATGTTTGAGAATGCCTCAGACACAACTAATAAAAGGTAGGGTGACAACGGATCCCCTTGTCTAATTCCACTCATGGGTTGTATATACCCACTTTTTTTCCCATTAATATTTACAAATAACGTTGAGGAACTAATGCATTGCCAAATCCAACCTATAAAAGTGCTAGAGAACCCTGTTCTCCTAAGGATCTCACACAAGAATCTCCACTCTACAATGTCATACACTTTAGCCATACCAAGTTTAATAGCCCTCCACCCTTGTGCCCTCTATACATAGCATTAATTGTATGAATACACTCATGCGCCACTACCACATTATCTAATATTTGTCTCTCATGAATGTATGCGTTGGCAGTGGCTAATGCATTTGTGGAGGCAAACTTTCATCATTTCAGCCAATATTTTAGAGATGACCTTATACATTATATTACATAAGCTAATTGACCTATAATAGCCAACATATGTAGGGTTTTTAATTTTTGGGACCAATGTGATTAGTGTATGATTCACTTGTTTAAGCATTTTCTTCTGCTCAAAAAAGTTTTTAACAGCATTGCACAGATTGACACTAATCACATTCCAATAGGACTAGAAAAAAATGGGAGTCATACCATCGGGCCCAGGGTCCTTGTTGGGATTCATTTTTAACAAAGCATATTTGATTTTAGATTCTGCCACAAGTCTCGTTAACCTTTGGTTCATTGCTTTTGTGATTGATAGTGGGATACTATCCAAATCTTCATACTGGAGACTCGGTCTGGAAGTGGAGAAGCGTTTGTCGTAGAATATTATGATTTCCTCTTTCATTTCTTGGATGTTTGCACATGGACTTCCATTTTCCTTCACCAATCTTTCAATAGTATTTTGCCTCCTCCTATTGATAGCCATGGGATGAAAGAACTTCATATTTTTGTCCCCTTCTTGAAACCATTGGATTCTTGATTTGTGTCTCCAATGTATCTCCTCATCTCTATAAGCATCATGGAGCTCTCTTTCCAGTTTTTCCCATTCTTGCCAAATCCTGTTACCCCCCTGACTAGACAGGATCTATTTGTGTTTTGATCCTTGCTATTTGCTTGGCTGAATTATTCATATTCTGTTGGCTCCATTTTAACAACTCAACTCTACTTTCTCCAATTTTTGCACATGGTTGATACATTGGGGTTCTTTTTTGCTCCCTTTCCCATGTAGTTTCCACTAGTCTAACCCCCTCCTCTTTTTTGGCCCATTTTTTTGTCAAAGATGAATCTTTGCTTAGCTCTTTGCTATTTCGGTTTGGTGTCCATCAAGATGAGTGAATGATCCGATGATTGTCTCTCAACATGATAAGCCTTTGCTCTTGGAAAGCTATTCCCAGCCAAAGAATCTAGCTAGTCTTTCTTCCATAAAACCTTCCCCTTTTCTATTGTTAGCCCATGTGAAACTCCTTCCCACAAAACTTACTCCGTCCATCTCCATCTATTGTTTTGTGTCTTGCTATTTTTACTATAGGTAGAAGACTTAAAGGTGTATCCTACTAATAGATCTCTTGAACCCCTAGTTAAGTAACTTGGATACACCTAAAATCATGATTTCATTTTCTATGAGTGCAAGCTTCCTGAAATGGAATACATTCCTAATTTGATTTATTGTTTTCCCACTCCTTAAAAAAGTTAAATTAGATTTCTGAAAGTTAACTTTATTACCAATTGATTCATGAGATTTAAGATATTATAATCTTCCATTTTGACCATCCAAATATCAATCTTCGATTACAAAATTAATAAAATGTCTAGTAATCCAAGCAAAACATAAGCAGAAAATATTCTCAAAATAAGTAAAAAATCAAAGTAGTGAAATGACAATAGTCCCGATAGCTACACATCCAAAAAAATCAAATTGATATTCACTAACACTTACAATAGTCTTGGTATATTTCAATCTACTCATGATAGCAATTCTACTACTTTTGTTATATCATCCAAAATCATAAATACACTCGGATATTGATGGTACTTTAGTCTATTAAAAATTTATTTGGTTTCTAACACAAACATTTAAACTAATCCTCCTTACTGGAGAGGTATGTATTAAACATTTAGACTGCCAAAAAGAAAAGTCATAATAATTACAAATTTCAGTGAGTAATAACTATCTAAATCAAACCAAAGGGAAGATAGATTTAATTTATCTAAAATAAAACGAGATCCTATCCGGCCTAACGACAAGTATTATTAAAATTTTCAGTAAAATCTTAAAATAATCTTGCCTCAATATATTCAACAAGCTACTGCTACATCTATTTCATTAGGAATTGATGATCTTTTAACAATACCTTCAAAGGGATGCCTAGTTCAAGATGCTGAACAACAAAGTTTGATTTTTGAAAAACACCACCATTCTGGAAATGTACACGCAGTAGAAAAACTACGTCAATCCATTGAAATCTGGTATGCTAAAAGTGTCAACTAACCAGAAGATAGTTATCAAGGAATAATTCAGAAGTGTGAAAATAGCTACAAGACTTTTTTTTTTCAAGAATATAATAGAAGGACAAAAGATAAATTGTCTTTGGTACAAAGCTAGTGCAGATTGCTATGAATATATAGTTCGGAGATGTTGAGCTGCGAAAATATATTATAGTCCATGCATAGTTGAGAGTTGTTTGTAATTTACCATATGAAATAAAATCTAGTCATCTGTAGTAAGCTCTTAGAGTACAATTATGAGCTTTAACATTTCAAACACGACACTTAAAAAAGAAATTACTCTTGCGAGATCAGGGACAATAATAATGATCAGTTTAATGCAACACAACCAAATAGTAACCTTTAGAAGAGGACTCTGTGTGTGTACATATATATAAATAATCTGAGCAGCATAAGTTACAGGTGAATCCTCAAGCATATACAAAAAAACAAAGAACGAAAACAGAGATTTTTGGCTTTTTAGCAATTTGGAGATGGGATACCACACATCAATCTTGCTCTTACGTATTCCCTTGTCCCATGTTTTCCGTTGCTTTTTGAGAATCAATCTTCCTAAGGGCAATCGTACATTCGAATTTAAAATATTTGTTAACTTGAAGTGTCATGAAATTTAGAAAAACGTTTCATTTTGAAATGACGTATTGGAAGTAATTTGTATGAAAATTTTTATGTGACAATGGGAAAATAGATAAACGATAACTGTTGAGAGCGGGGATGATATATATATATATAATTCTTTTATGCAAAAAATGATTGAGAACAAATTAAGAACTTACTTTTTATAGGAGAAAGTACAATTCTAAATGTAAATTATATGTGGATGCATGGATTGGATTATCCCTGCACCTTACCTTTAATAATAAATTATCATGCTAGAAGAAAATATGGCTGGTTGATAACTGTATTCAGTAGTAAATGCGTCCACCACAGTAATAAAACACCAAGCTATGTACTAATAACCGTATATCATATTAGCAACATAAATTCTTTGTAATTAATGTATACCATACTTTTACTATCTCAAAATATTTAACATGAGCAGGAAAAAAAAATCCGTCGAATTCTCTAATGTCAAAAGGACAGGTCACGCATGAAATTAATTTACTTCTGTATAATGTCCTAAGAATTAGTACATAGAAATTGTATTCAAGGCAGAAATTCAAGATGTGCCAACCTAGCTTAGAGGTGAATGCTTCATAACAAAATAAACTAAATTCCTCTGGAAAAAGATCTATCTAGCTAGAATTCATGTGCTTTAACCCGGTGGTTTCGCCCTCGATCAAATTCTGGCAGTTTTCCTGCGCATCAGAAGGGGCCACAAGTGTTCCTTTGCTGTACAATGTGCTTAACTGATGAAAATAAGGACATGTCCTGGATTCAAGTGACCTTTTCTTGATGCTATCTTTCGTCTTCCTGAAATACTTGTTTATGTTCTCCCATTTCTCTTTGCATCTTTTGGCACTTCTTTTGTAGCCCAACTCTAGCATTCCTTGCGAGATTCTCTCCCATAGCGGACCCTTTGTTCCTTCCTTGTTGTCATCACCATTATTGGTGTGACTACACTTGAGGTTTATCAATGCTTGCACTTCATCTCTTGGCCATCTTTTACCAGCAACTTTCTCCCCTTTCTGATCATTTGGTGTATAGACTGTTTTCTGGGATGTTTTATGGGCGAAAGGTGTAGTAGATGATAAAGGGTTCTCGTGGTTTTTATTAGAATTTTTATTAGGGATTTGGGAGGCTTTGGCGGTTGCTTGTGGAGTATTACTATCAGCCACTGGAGTGGAATAATGATGATGCTGGGGTGATGGGGTTGTTTCACTAGATGAAGTAGGCGGCAAAGTAGGGTTTTGATGAGAAATGTTAGACATGCTTGATGCAGTTTCAATGGGGTTACGAGGCAAAAGTTCAGATGATGAAGTAACAGAACTCGAACTCTTTGTTACCTTACAAAAATCTTCGATTTTCCTTATCAAGTTTTGATCTTCATGAGAACCCGAAGTGAACTTCTTCAAGAGATCAATTATTTTCGCTTGTCTATCACCAGCAATGATTTGTTCTTGAGCCCTCATCTCAATTTCCTTGTTGATCCTATCCATTTCTTGACACTTCCAAGCTTCCTCTCTTGCAATGCATTCCTCATCCCTTCTGAACATATCTTCAATAAGTTTGTTGTGTAAGTCTTCCTGTTGAGCAACAATCCTCTTTACCACTGCTTCACAAAAACCCTTGAACATTTCAAACTTGTATTTCCTTTTTCTCTTCTTACTTTTCATTGATTCCTTCACCAATTTTGCATTTTCTTGAGAAGGGTTGGCAGTGACTACATTTTCTGTCTCCTCTTGTTGCTGACTCAGGTCCATCTTGCCTTCTTCCTGCTGATCCTTTTCCTTTCCCAAATCCTGGTCCTTTTCATTTGAGACCTGTGGATTATCATCATGATAAAGCTCATCAAGATCACTGAAAAATCTGTAGTTCTTGTTGTAACTTATGCTGTTAAAATGTCTGCTTTCTTCCTCAAATTTCTCCTTGCACTTGTCAGCACTCCTTTGATATCCAAGCTCTCCAAGCTTTCTGCATCCATAATTAATATGCATAAACTTCAAGGCCCCAACTAAGCAAAACCACATCACCTCAGTAAATTACTGCCGTAAGAATTAAAGAGTAATAAAAATTTGAATCTGGGGTATTCTTTATTATTTTATCACCTACGCACGGACACACACTCTCTCACACACAGAGACACAATTTATCTATTGAGTTGGACCCCAAAAAAATTGAAAAGATCCAGGCTTACTATGCGTTTAGAGATTGAAATTGATATGCACTCCAAAAAGATTCTGGAAGTTAGTGCAATTGCATAAAGGGTACAAGCATATGAGTACAAGGACAAAGATAAAGTCAGGTCACTTTTAGAATCAATCACCGAAACAGCTCACTTTTTTCATCATACATATCAGGTATATTGCATTCATCCGTGCAAAATGATATTGATGTTACATAAGGTACCTCGAAACATGTTCCCAAGTGAATTCAGGGAACCAATTCTCCATGCTAGATCTGATTCTCAACAGTGCAAGAATTTCATCATTTGACCATGGATCAAGTGGGATTGCGGCTGAGATTGAGCCCTCCTCATCCATCTCCAAATTTCTTTCCTCATCATTTTTGCTGGTGGCGGTGGTTGGTGGTGACTGGTGGTGCAATTGGTTATGAAACCCACCATGGTGGTGCTGGTGGGGTTGAACCACTTCAAGTATTTGATGAGACGAAGGGTAGAGATCAAAACAACCAAGAAACGCTGGTGTTGGCGTTGGTGTTGGGGATATTACTGGTGGTGGTGCTGCCGGTGCTGATGAGGGAATTGAAACCCCATGATGATGATGAAGAGGGAAAGAAAGAGGAATAGGAAGTGAAGTTCTTGAAGAGGCTGCTATGAATTGATGGAATTGGTCAGCTGGTACACCATCAAACATGTTTGTGTTTCTCTTCTTTAAGCTTTACCCTTTTTCCTCTACGCTCGCATCAAACCTTATAATTTGCTTTTTCTTTTGCTCTCACTGTAAAGTAAAATGGCTAACCAAACCAACAAATTGCTATGTTAAAACAAACCAACACAGCAAGCCAACAAAAACCTCACACACACACACACCAAGCAAAATCCCTCTTTCTCTCTCTGTCAACTCATCAACAATTTTGTCTTTTATTGCAGGGAAGTAATGCGGTTGTCCCCAAATACTTAAAATTTTGGTAAGTGATGCTACACTCCAATGTGTGCAGAGGCAAGTCAGAGCATGTGATTGGAGGGTGCACTGCACGTGTCACACGCTTCACTGACACACGTGGGGTGGGCAGTGAAATCTAGGGGTTGGGGGAGGGGGAGGAGGAGGAGGAAGGGCAGCAGGAGGAGGAGGAGGAGGAGGGAGAAGTGAAGTCGGGGACAGTGGGTGACTAGAAACTAAATTTAAATTGTTGGGTTCCACTGGTCCTTAGAATCCTATGCAGATGGAGGTGCTGATGATGGTGTAATTAACAGCAATAGATAGCAGGACACGTGAATGCATGCAGAGAATGGGACCAATTATTTATGGGAGGATTTTCGTTCAGGCACACCATGGTACGGCGTAAATTATTGTTGCTTCCACACCACCCCACCGACTCCAAGGGAGAGAACCGACTTTCCGGTTGAGTGACGGGTCAAATTTTGATTCTCATCTACTATGATGGTATGAAATAGACACAAGCGATATTTACCTTTTCTTTTCTTTTCTTTTGGCTTTCTAATGTGTGCATCGCATGAAAAAAGGGGTTGGATGATTGAAAATTGAATTAGTCACCCATAAAAGTGTCATTTCTTGTCTATCAAAAGTTTTATTTCAAAAATCATTAAAGGTATATTTGGTTTCTAATTAGAATAAGAATTGTTTTAAAATTAGATAATTTTGTTATTATATTTGGTTAAATTTTATAATTTTTTCTTATTTCAAGTCATTTGTAATGTCTATTTTGTAATGTTTACCAATTGTTAAAATTTTTATAAAATTCAAACTAAAATCTATATAAACTATATATAATTTTAAAATAATTTTAATTCTAATTAAAACAAAATGGACCCTAATTTAGATTCATCAAATGACTTGAGATTCCACACCAATATAGTTATTTTAAAAAAAAAAAAAAGAAAGAAAGTTGGATAGTTGCATTGTGTTGAGAATTTGTTTGTTGAGGAAATACCAATAAAACCTAGGAAATTTGCAAAAATAGCATATTTGACCATTGATTTTATGAAAATAGCATCTCCCTTTTTTTCTTTGCTGTTATAACACTTCAAAGTTGCATAAAAACCAAAATACCTCTCTCTTCTATTCTAAAACCCAATGAATATCACTTCAGTTCCTCATTACACTCCAAACTTTTAGAAACCGAATTTCTACTTTTCTCTCAGAACCCATTGTTCTCATACCACACCCCCATTGTTTACATACTCTATTAAACCATCATCTTCAAGTAAGAAAACTGTCACCGTGGGGAAGAAATCGCATCAGCGAGATGTTAGTTGAAATTTGTACTAGTTGAACTGGGTTTGTGAATTTGAACGAAAAACTGGTCGAGCCCTACATCTAGTTTTAGATCAAGTACAAGGTTAAATTGAGTTTTAAGTCAAGTTTTAGGTCAAATTCGACCTAATACTCGACCTAATAATAAGTCGAGTTATTTTAAAAAAAAAAAAAATCATTCAACCTAGTACTAGGTCGAGTATTAGGTCGAGCTCGACCTAAATTTGATCTATTTGACCTAAAACTCGACCAAACTTAGTGCTCAACTTAAAATTCAACTTAATCTTGTGCTTGATTTAAAACTCGACTTAGGTCTAGACCAGTTTCTTATTCAAATTCACAAACCTAGTTCAACTAGTGCAAATTTCAACTAACATCTCGCTGATGCGATTTATTCTCCATGATTGCAACTTTCTTGCTTGAAGATGATGGTTCAATTGGGTGTGCGAATAATGGGATATGCAAATAATAGGATGTAAGAACAAATTTTGTTGAATCGATAAAATTAAAGACTAATGGGTTTTGAAAAAAAAAAAAAAAGTAGATGAGAGTGAAGTGCTATGTCTTTATGTTTTAGAAGAGAATATGATGGGTATTTTGGTTTTTATGTAATTTTGAAATGCTATAATAGCAAAGAAAAAAAATGAAAGTGCTATTTTCGTAAATTCAATAGTCAAATGTGCTATTTTTGCAAATTTCCCATAAAACCCACTGTAGACTGCCTTACCCGTAAACATCATCCAAATTAAGACATAATTTTGGGGCTTACCCCTATGTTGTTTAAGAAATTTATGGCATCCAATCTTATTTTTGGTATAACAAATTAATTAAAATAATAATATATAATATTAACCTCTTAAATTATACATACTTTAGCGGAGAAATTAATAATTACATCCAATATCTTTTCTCATATAGAAATTAATAAGTTAATTAATCATCATATTGGATCCAAAAGGTTATTAACCTACCTTAATTATTAAATAATCTATACCACTTTCTAAAATTGTGAAAATTTTGATACCTATCTAGGAATCAGAACAAATTGTTTATTAATAAAATTTGAATTTCTTGTTGATCTTAAAACTTGATACAAAAAATCAGCAATTCAAAATTTAGCAAATGTTTCATAAATCGTAACTAATTTAGTGATTAACTTTTAATTTATTACTAAGATATTACGTCGTTTATCCAAAAAACAATACTTCAATTGGGCTCTCTTTACCATTAGATAAAAACACAGTAGACTGTTCTCATTCAGGGGAAAAAAACACCCTACGTTCGAGAGCTAGGGAGAAAGACATTTACAAAATTTGGAACGTGCACATTTACAATTATAATAGTTAAGCTCTATTTATTATCTAATCTAATACATAATTAATTGTACAATTTTATTATATCTATAAGGAAAAGAATTAATTTGCTTGTGCATAACTATATAATCTCCTCTCGTTAGTTTGTCACGATGCGGAGTGCTAGAAATGCTTCAATAATTAAAAGAGTAATAATATTATTAATGATTTTTTATAGTGACTGATGTGATAAGTATGAAAAAATAAAATCATTCTTTGTTAATTTGTATTTTTTTTTAAAAATAATAAATGAAATTTGTCTTTTTATATTTGCTATATCAGAAAGTTATAAGAAGTATTGTTACTTTAATTAAAATAGGGGATGAGAGTTGACTCAATTAGTAGAATTATGACATCATTATTTAAAGAGAAATTAATTGGGAATTGTGTTACACGTGTTGATTGAGAATCGAGCAGTACTACGTTAATTTCAAAGGAAAGAAAGCTATGATTGGATTGTGATGTATTTTAAAAAATTTATATTAGAATGTGTAAAAATTTTAATAGGAATTTTTTAATAGAAAAAATATTTTAGGGGGAAAATAAAGAGAAATTTTTTTTAAATTATGTTAGGAGAGTTTGAGAAAGAAATTTTAAATTTTGAAATAAAAAAAATTAAATATTTCAGTTTTATTTTAAAAAATTAATTTTTTATTAATAAAACACAATCCAGACACAGTAACAAGGTGTTTTTAGTGATGAGAAAGAAGGGAATATTCCTACTCCTATGTGTCATCAGGCCTTTTCTTTGAGCAAAATCTCGTGATAAGATAATACAAATTCAGGCCGGCCCAAAAGGTAATTTTTTATTTTAATGTTTTTCCTTCAGCTTGGATCATCTTTCAAGAGTAAAAGTAGGGTCAAGGTCAAGTCATTTTCTTTTAGCATTTAGTAATTTATGTTCGAGTAATGATAAAGATAATGACAAATCATAATAACTTTATATAGTAACTGACATGATAATTATAAAAAGATAAAATTATCACTCCATCTTTATTACAAAATACAAAATAATGAGATATAATTTTATCTTTTTATAATTGGCACGTCAGTTACTATACAAAATTACTATAATTTGTCACTATCTCAATCGGTAGTCTTTATGTTCACTTCCTTTGAAGTTTAGCATTATTATCAAACTGATTCTACAGTTTAAGAAAGCTATTATTACTTCTCTTTAGTAGCCAAACGGTTACTTTCAGTTATCAAATGTGTAAATTGATTTTTTAAAAAAAAAAAACTAACGCAATATACTCTCTTTTTTTTTTTTTCTTTTTCTTCCTTTTTAGTCGAAGGTTTCATTATTTCCTTGACGATGTCACCTCCATCTATGATCAATCCCTAAAATTACCATTAGTACCACAACTTACTCATCCTTTTATTCATCTAAATCTCATTCACCAAAAAAAAAAAAAAAAAAGCTTCAAAATTTTTCTTTATTCAAAAGAATTTATTTTTTAATAGAAGTCTATTAGCCTTTTAATAGTAATTATATATGGGTTACAATTAAAGAGTAATGATAAAAATAAGAAATTATACATTTATTTGTACATAAAATGAGTTGTAACTCAACTAAAAAAACGAAGTTATATCAAGACCAAAATAGACTCTTTTTTTAATAACAGAAGGAATATAATTTTAGTTTATGAGATATTTTAAAGATTAAAATTTATATATAACAAATTCATGAGACAAAAATATCCACAAAATAAATATTTTTTTTGTTAAGATTAAATATGTGTATATTGTATTCTAAATTTCTTTTATTTTAAGTAACAAAATGAATATTACTGCATCTGTCCCAAAAAAAGAGTCCACTTTAGTTTATGTACAATTTTTTATTAATTATTAGGTATAACACACTCCATGTATTAATTAAAGGGATAATATATTAAAATGTCCTGAACTTACACGCTTATAACCGTTTTGACCTGACCTTTCAATTTTAACAACATGATATCTGAACTTTACAATTTGTAACAATAGTAGCCTCTGACTGAAAAAAGACAAAAATACCCTCCTTAAAGACATAAATGACAAAAAAATTGATATAGTTAAATTTTTTTATTAACTTTTTAAAAGAAAATTTAATGATAAAAATTTAATAAAATTATGTAAAATTTTGTTAAAATTTTTAATGCAAAAAGACAAAAATTCATTATATGATACTTTTAATTTTTAACCTCAAAAATTTTTTTAATAGATACTTTACTTTTTAACCTCAATTTTTTTGTCATTTTGTCTCTAAATTTTATTAAATTTTCATCTTTAAATTTTATTTTTTAGTTTAAAAAATTTATTATATAGTGTAAATAATTTTATTAAATTTTTGTCTTCAAATTTTATCTTTTTTGTCTTTTTAAAAATTTATTTTAGAATTTTAAACTATATGCTTTATTAAGGAGGATATTTTCATCTTTGTTTTTTTTCAATCAGAGGCCACTATTATTACAATTGTAAAGTTCAAGTATCATGTTGTTAAAATTGAGAGGTCAGGTGAAAACGGTTACAAGCGTCTAAGTTCAGGACATTTTAATATATTATCCCTTAATTAAATGTATAATTTTACATTTTTATCCTTATTTTTTAATTCTACATATACACAATTATTATTAGTAAGGATATTTTAAGAATTTAATTTAAAAGTAGACTTCTTTTTTTTTTGGAATAAAAAAAAATTGAAATTAGACTCTTTTTTTTGGATAGAGGAACTACATGATAGTTATTGTCGAATATGTATGGATTTAAAAGAATAAGCCGTCTAGTAGTAATTGTAATGCCTTAGGCCAATAAATTAATCCAATGACTTTTTGATTTCATCTACACTAGTTCAAAATATTTAAATTAAATTATTAATAATCTATTAATGATGGTCTTATATACACTTCTTTTTTTCTTTAACATTTCCGATGTTGGATGGATATCACATTATTTCCCCCTTAGGGTCTTTGCATTCTCACAAGATTCAACCCATTACTTCTTTAACCTAGTCTTCCTTAGGAGGGGACTCTACAGGTGACTTCTGTAGATAACACTTTAACTCGGTTACGGGTTAAGAGGTGGCTCCTGCATATAACATTTATTTTCTAAATTAGATCGATTCTTATACCAACTGTAACGCTTCAACCTAATGGATTGTCCCAATAATTTTTGGACTTCATTCTCAATAGTCTAAAGTGTTGTCAGGTTATTAATAGTCCATTAATTAAGATTTATATACATTTTTTTTCTTAACTTTTTGATATGGGATTGAAGTATCATAATAATAGTTTTGAGTGTATAAATGTGTTGATTTGGATAATTTAGTGAAAAGGTAGGGGAAAATATATATGTGCATGTCTATATATATATATATATATATATATATATATATATATATATATATATATATATATATATATATATATTGTTTATTCCCTGTAGTTTTACAATAGCTATGATTAGGTGTGGTCATTCAAAATGTGAGTTTGTAATTCCAAGTCATATATTTTCGATTTGTGTTAGGAGATCGATGATAATAGATGAGTTCTTGGTGTTATTTTTTTTCATGATTCTAATGTTCGTCATTTGTTTTTTTTGTTGCTTATGATGGTTGTATAATGCAATGAATGAGAATAATTTGCTCTATATGATGCTAGATGATTTGCTTGGTGTGAAATTGTGTCCATTTATTTATTGCATGTTAAGCATTTGTGTTCCGTTTATGTAAGAATCAATTGCTTTTGGGTACAAATAGAAATTTTATTTTGGTTGCACCAAAATCATGATCCTTCTCTCCAACACACATCTTTTCGTAAAAGAGAAACTTTTTGACTTAGTTGCGAAAATCATGAACTCTCTTGAACCCACTGAACTATTGTTGTGATTATTCCCAAAATTGTTCAAAAACAGAAAAGTAAAAACAAAAAATAAATCAAAATACACAAGTTAATGTAATTTGACTCGACAATTCAAACCTACGTCCACGACGAAGACAATGATAATATTATTAACAAATTTAGAGATTACAAAGATTTTCCAAACCTTAAGAAATACCTCACGTCTCACTAATCTTGTATACATCTTCTCACCCTAGATCTTTCTCTCAAGCTCTTAAAGCTTTATTTGAAATCTCTACTCTTTATTTCTCTAAGAAAATACCTCTACTACATATATATTTATGGGCACCAAGTGGAGACCCAATTCAAATCTAATTTAGATCAGTGTTACAAAACATAGTAAGATTACCTAAAGATTCTAAATCCTAATTGAATTATGAAAAATACCAAATTAGAATATTACATAAAATTATTGAATCCCATTCTAATTTGGAAACAAGGCATAATCTAACAAATCTCCACCTTGACTTGTTTCCCATCATGACGTCTTCGCACATTCGAAGCATTCATACTTCAAATTGCACATGCGTATAGAACACAAGACATACGCTCCAACTCCTTCTCAGTACTAGGTGACATACTTGTTGAAAGTTTAAAGTGTTCAGCAAGAAGTGTACCAATAGCCTTGGAGTTTGCATCCCAAAACACTGAAAAACTTTTTCGATATAACTCTTCTGCGATAGATACAACTTCCCTGCATGTTGATCCCTGGTGATTTCCATTCCCAAAATCTTCTTCGCTGCACCAAATCTTTTATCTCAAACTCACCTCTTAATTGAGATTTTAAAGTGTTGATCTCCAATATGTCTTTAGAGGCAATCAACATATCATAAACGTATAACAACAAATACAATAAATAACTACTATGAAGTTTCTTATGATAAACACAACTATCATAATTGCTTACAGAAAATCCATTCCCAATCATGAAAGTGTCAAATCACTTGTACCATTGTCTAGGTTATTGTTTTAAGCCATATAATGACTTCTTCAACAAACAAATGTGGTCTTTCTTTCCAGAGACTATGCACCCCTCTTGTTGTTGCATATAGATTCTTTCCTCCAACTCTCCGTGTAAAAAAGTTGTCTTGACATCTAATTGTTCTAGCTCCATATCAAGTAGAAAAACCATAGATAATAACACATGAATAGAAGTATGTTCCACAACAAGAGAAAATATTTCATTAAAGTCAATATCTTCCCTCTGTGTGAAACCCTTAGCAACTAATCGTGCTTTGAACCTTGCATCTTTAACCCCTAGGATTCCCTCTTTTTTCTTGAAAACCCTCTTACACCCAATAATTTTCTATCATTTAGGCAGTACAACTAGCTCCCAAGTCTTGTTCTTATGAAGAGATTCAATTGCTTCACTCATAGCAACTACCTATTTTGACAATTCAAAACTTGCAATGGCCTCCCGATATGTAGCAAGTTCTAAAGTCTCGACATCATTTGCCATACTTAGTGTGTAAGACACTAAGTCTACATATCCATATTTCTTTGGTGGTTTAATCTATCTTCTCTCTCTATCCCAAGCAAGACTATAATCTTCATGTTCTTGTACTTGTGGTGCATCCATGCCAATGTTGTCCACCACCTTTTTAACAGGCTCTTCTAGAGTTATTTGGAGAACTTTTTCAAAAGTTTTAACCTCAAACTCCACCTGCTTCTTAATGCTCTTATCTTTAGCAATGTCTGTTTTCTCTTCTTTCTTTGTTAATAAAGCAGACTCATCAAATGTAACATCCCTACTGATAAAAAAATTAGATAACTTGTCATCAGAACACCATAACCAATAACTCTTCCCTTCATCTTCATACCCTAGAAATATACACTTCCTTGCCCTTGGCTTAAGTTTACCATCCTTAACATGAGTATATGCAGGACAACCAAATACTCTTAATTCAGAGCAATCTGTAAAGGAACTTGGCAATCTCTCTTCTAGAGTCTGACAATTAATTGTTGTGGATAGAGGTCGATTTACCAAGTAACAAGTTGTGTTCACAGCTTCAACTCAAAATTCCTTAGTTAATCCAGTATTAGAAAGCATGCACCTTACTTTTTCTGTAATGGTCCTATTTATCCATTTTGCAACTCTATTTTGTTGTGGTGTGTATGTGACTGTGCAGTGCCTCACAATCCCCTCATCCTTGTAGAATTCATTGAATTCATTTTTACATAATTCCATGCCATTATCCATTCTTAAGCATTTAATCTTTTTATCATTTTGCTTTTCGATCATGATCTTCCAACGCTTAAATGCCACAAAGACTTCATTTTTGTGTGTAAGAAAATACACCCATACCTTTATTGAATAATCATCAATGAATGTCAACATGTATCTGACACCACCTTTTGAAGAAACTTGAGAAAGGCCCCAAATATCAGAATGAATATAATCCAAAGTACTTTTGGTTTGGTGAATTTATGTACTAAATTTTACCTTGTGTTACTTGCCGAATACACAATATTCACAGAAATCCAACTTCCCTATCACTAGCCCACCAAGCAAACCCCGTTTGCTTAATTTAGACATCTCTCTTTCGCTCATATGCCCTAATCACATATGCCATAATTTGATGGTATCCATGTTAATATCCGAACTAGAAGAGAAAACAGCTACAGCACCTGTCACTGTGTTACCTTGTAAAATGTAAAGACCAAACTGTTTAATTTCTTTCATGACCATTAGTGCATCTCTAAAGATATTCAGAACTCCACCTCCACCTTTTTAGTGACAGTCAATTACGTCAAGTGTTCCTAAAGAAATCAAATTTTTATTCAAGTTTGGTATATGTCTGACATCTATCAAAATCCTCACCATACCATCATGCATCTTAATTCTTACTGTACCTATTCTAACAACTTTACAAGCAATATTATTGCCCATGAGAACTTTATCACCATCAATAAATTGATAAGTAGTAAACCATTCCCTACAGGAACTCATGTGAAAAGTGTAGCCTAAATCAATAATCCACTCTAAACCCGAGTAACCAACAGTAATAGTGAGAACATCTGTACCCTCTGACTCACCTTTAGCAATTCCAGCATTTCTTGTAGAGCTTTCTATTTTCTTCCCTTGGACCTGATAGGATGTTTAAGTATATAGTTTTTTTGGTTAATTTTCTTGTATTTTTATGCTTAAACTACTTATTAAATTGTATTTTTAGAGAAAATACAAAGAATCTACAACAAATGTTGGCTGCACAAAATTGGAAGCAAGAAAGGACAAAACAAGAGCAAGACAAAATCAAAAGAAAGCAATTTGCAATCTGTGCATTTTGATAGTCAATTCTGGCGGCTGCACAAGGTAGGAACAACAAAGGAAGAAAGAACTCCAAGTGAATTGCTGCAGCCGAAGATAACTTCTATAGCCTCAAGAACCGACAGCTGCACATGAAAGAAAAGTCAGCAGCATGTAAGCAAACAAGAACCGTGCAAACAAAGAAAAATGGAAACAGAAACGAACGCCAAAGACAAAAGGGAAGCAAGCAACTGAATTGGGAAACAAAGGCTGAAGAAAAAGAAAAGGCCGAAGAAAACAAGACCGAAAGCTGAATTTGGGAACAAAGTTGCAAGCTGCACAACGGAAAACAAAAAGGAGACTTTCTTAACATTAAGCTGCAGCAAAGTGGAAGTAGAAGACAACCGTAGAAAGGAAAGCTTAGCGCAAATAAGAAACAAAAGTCTGCTACACTTCGGGCAAGAAAGAAAGATAGGAAGCTACTGGAATTTGGAAACAAAAGTCGGCTGGGATTTGGAAACAAAAAGGACCGATGACAAGTTGAAGACAAAGAGCAAAACAAAGAAGGATTTGGATTTGTAGAATTTAGAAATAGACAACCAATCTTTTGCTCTATAAAAAGCACACAACCGAGAGGAAGAAAGACAGAACCCACTCTTCTATTCCTTTGTTTTTCTTTTCTTCTCATTAGTTTAGGAGTAGTAGTAGCACATCAATCCAGTTTTTCGTTTCTTCCTTTAGTTAGCTTCAGTTTTAGCCAAGCTCTTTTTCTTCTTTCTTGCATTAACTTAGAGCACCAACTTTCTTCTCGCCGTTTTACGTTCTTTGCGAGTTTAGTAGGATTTCATGACTTCCTCTCGGTTTTCTTGAAGACAATTTGTCTTCTTATCCTCGGTTTTCTTGAGCCTTCTTCCGGTCTTGGACTTGATTTCTCTTCTCGGGTTTTTCTTTTCTTAGCGAAATTTGATCGTCTTCTTGTTATTCTTCTTGGACTTCGATCGTTACATTTCTTGTTTTCTTTAGTTAGATAGTTAATAAGTTGAGTGAGCAGCCGCCAGATTGGACTTGGGTGCAGAGAAGACAAAAGTCAGCAGCCAACTCCGTTCTCTTTGGGAAGCTTGCGGGCAGAAAAACAAAATACAGCAGCAAAATTTCTGTTTTGACTTCTAAGTCTTCGGTTTTTGTTTCTTTCTTGTTTTCTTTAGCTTAGCAAATTTAGTTTTCTTTCCTTGTTTTTCTTTAGTTTAATTTAACAATTTTAGTAATTTAAGTTTTGTATTTTGTCATGAAATTTTTGGCTAAGTATTATTTTTAAGTACCAATCATTTACGGCTTTTGTTGGATTTTATCTTTTATTTTTTTCTTTTCAATCATGTTTGAATTTTTGGTGATATTCTTTTATATTAATATGAACTAAATTCTTTTTCTAGGGTTTCGATGTAGCCTAACTATGAAGTCTTAATATTTTTCTATTAATATAATTTGATTTAATTTTCCATGGTTGAGTATTTATCTTTGTGCTTAATGCTTCTAATTACTTGATCACTAATTAGATGATTTGTTAATCATAACGAACTGGAAGGGGAGTTATGTGTCAAGTTCATTGAGATAAATGCCATGAATTGCATGTAGGATAGGAATATACCTGCATGGTTTGTGTAGTCGCTACATGAGAATCCATAGAAATTAATGACTTCATAATTGTTGTAATTCACATAGGAATATGATGAGTTAGCAATTAGGAGGATTTTTATTAGATCTCGGGAGGGACTAATAAATAAATTAGGGAGTCTCGACTATCAACCAGGAAATTAAATTAGATTATAGAAATAGATTAATATTAGGATGGATTAGTTAAGGTGAAATCGAAAACCCTAGATCTTTTGTCAATTTAATCCATTAACTTGCTTTGGTTAGTTTTTAATTTTAGTTTTAATTAAGTTTTAAAAATTACTTTTAATTTAGCTTATTCATAAAATATATTTTTTTTTCTTCAAATAAAGTTAGAACTATTTTAATTTCGGTATTTAATAATTCATTAGTCTCTGTGGGAACGATAAATTATATTCACTCTATATTACTTGTTAACGATCACGTGCACTTGCGTGTAAAATCGCAACAAGTTTTTGGCGCCGTTGCCGGGGACTAATTTGATTTTATTAATATCGATACCAAGTAGTTCGAGCTTTAATTTGAACTTTTATTATTGTAGTTTATTTATTTACTTGTGTTCTTCTAATTTTCAGGATATTGTTCTGAAGTGCATGAGAAGGTTTGGAAGTGATAATCTCCTCCCATTGGATCAAGAGCTAGAAAAGACTTGTCGTTTGAATAGAAAGAAGAGAGAAGCTTCTACACATTCTCATAACACTATGGCTGAACCTGAAGAGAACACACTCCCGGTCGCTAATGCAAACACTAGAGCATTACGTGACTATGCCTTGCCTACTGCCACATATGATCTCCACAGTGTCATACCTCCAACTGTTGCTGCAAATAATTTTGAATTAAAGTCAGGCATAATCCGGATGGTTCAAGCAAATCAGTTCTTGGTTTGGCACATGAGACCTAATGCTCACATAATCAATTTTCTTGAGATTTGTGCCACATTGAAAATAAATGGCGTTTCGATGATGCCATTAGTGAGGCTTTTCCATTCTCACCGAGGATAGGGCCAAGAGTTGGTTGCTTTCTTTGCGGTATGAGCAATCACCACGTGGGACATGTGTAGGCAGAAATTTTTGACAAAATATTTTCCACCTACCAAGACGGCAAAGATGAGGAATGAGATCACCACATTCACTCAGAATGAGATGGAATCACTTTCTGAAGCATGGGAGAGGTATAAAGATTTGCTAAGAGCATGCCCTCATCATGGTATCCCAGTTGAATTCTGATTGCGGACTTTTTATAACGGGTTGACTCGATCAACCAAGATACTTGTCGATGTTGCAGCGGGAGGTTCTTTAATGGGGAAGACATATGAGGCAGCACATGCACTTTTGGAAGAGATGGCATCTACAGATTATCAATGGTCTTTAGGGAGATCCACACTACAGAAAAATAATGGCAAGTATGAGGTTGATGCCCTCACTGCACTATCAGCCCAAGTTGCTACACTGTCAAAGCAACTTAGTACCCTTAATGCAAATGCCATTCATGCTCATCCAGAAGCTTGTGATATTTGTGGTGGACCTCATCCTAGTGTTAATTGTCAAGTGGGCAATCCTTTCGCTCAATCTCAGATGGAGCAAGCTCAGTTTATAGGGAATTCAAATAGACAGTATAATCCCTACTCCAACACATACAATCCGGGACGGAGAAACCATCCTAACTTTTCGTGGAGAAATAATCAGCCTGCTGATAAACCCCAAGGATTTCAGCCTCCACAGCAACTTCAACCGCCAGCAAAAAAAGTGTCTTTAGAAGATGCTCTTGCTCAATTGAGCTTGAACACATCACAGTTCATGACTAAGACTGAAGCCACATTGCAAAATCAGTCAGCATCCATTCGAAATTTGGAGGTTCAGATGGGACAACTTGCTAGTTCATTAAATTCTAGACCACAAGGGTCTTTGCCTAGTAACACAGAAATCAACCCTAAGGAACATGTGAAGGCAATTAAACTGAGAAGTGGTAAAGAGTTGCCTGAACCGGAACCACAGAGAAAGCCAGAACAAGAAGCAGTGGAAGTGCAAACCAGAAAATCTGGAGAACAAATTGAAGAAGTCGTGAAACCCACATCGAAGTTGTTTCCAGATAATCCACCCCCTTATGTGCCACCTGTGCCATATCCTCAGCGATTCCAGAAGCAAAAGCTAGAGAAGCAATTTTCTAAATTTCTTGATGTTTTTAAGAAATTACATATTAATATTCCTTTTGCTGATGCTTTGGAACAGATGCCTAGCTATGTGAAGTTCATGAAGGAGATCCTCTCCAACAAAAGAAAGCTAGAAGAGTATGAGACTGTTGCACTTACTGAAGAGTGTAGTGCCATCCTGCAGAAAAAGCTTCCTCCTAAGCTTAAGGATCCAGGGAGTTTTACTATTCCTTGCACTATAGGAAATTCTAATTTTAATAAAGCCTTGTGTGATCTTGGTGCAAGTATTAATCTTATGCCTCTCTCTGTTTTCAGGAAACTTGGCTTAGGAGAAGCCAAACCTACTACAGTCACGTTGCAATTGGCAGATAGATCATTCAAATACCCAAGAGGTGTTATAGAGGATGTGCTTGTCAAGGTGGACAAATTTATCTTCCCGGCTGATTTCATTGTACTTGACATGGAAGAAGACCAAGAAATTCCTATTATTCTTGGTAGACCCTTCTTGGCTACGGGAAGAACCCTAATTGACGTGCAAAAAGGGCAACTAACCATGAGGGTTCAAGATGAGCAAGTCACCTTCGATGTATTTAAGGCACTAAAATTTCCAAATGAGATAGACAATTGCATGAAGGTGGATACAATTGATGGTTGCACTAAAGAAAAGTTTCAGGAAAGCCATCCAAAAGATCCCATGGAAGCATGTCTGATGGGGATAGAAAATTCTGAAAATCCAAAGGTAGATATATGCTCCAAACAACTCGAGACCTTGGCACCTGTGTTCATTAAAAGGCCATTTGAAGACCTTGGAAAAGGTGGGGCCAAATCAATACCTTCAGTTGAGAAGCCACCACAGTTAGACCTCAAGCCACTGCCCAAGCATCTGAAGTATGCATTCCTAGGTGAGTCCTCTACTCTTCCTGTTATTATTTCTGCATATCTGAATGAAGAGCAAGAGGATAAATTGCTAAGAGTGTTAAGGGAGCATAAATCGGCATTAGGATGGACTATAGCTGACATAAAGGGGATTAGCCCTTCAATTTGCATGCATAAAATTTTGATGGAAGAAAACTATAGGCCATCTGTAGATCACCAACGTAGATTAAACCCTAACATGAAAGAAGTGGTGAGAGCTGAGATATTAAAACTTTTGGATGCAGGGATTATTTATCCTATTTCAGATAGTGTATGGGTCAGTCCTATTCAAGTAGTACCTAAGAAATGAGGGTTTACTGTAGTTGAGAATGAAAAAAATGAATTGATCCCTACTAGGAATTTATTCTGGAGAGTATGCATTGATTATAGGAAGTTGAATGCAGCCACTAGGAAAGACCACTTTCCTTTGCCTTTTATTGATCAAATGCTTGATAGATTAGCTGGTTACTTTTATTATTGTTTTTTAGATGGCTATTCAGGGTATAACCAAATTTCAATAGCCCCAGAGGACCAAGAAAAGACCACCTTTACATGCCCCTATGGTACATTTGCATATAGGAGAATGCCATTTGGTTTGTGTAATGCACCTGCTACTTTTCAAAGATGTATGATGGCAATTTTTTCTGACATGGTGGAACGTTTCATTGAAATATTTATGGTTGATTTTTCTGTGTTTGGTTCTTCATTTGATTCATGCTTATCTAACCTTAAACTTGTGCTTAAACGATGTGAAGACACTAATCTAGTCTTGAATTGGGAAAAATGTCATTTTATGGTTCAAGAAGGAATTGTGTTGGGTCATAGAGTGTCTGTAAAAGGTATTGAGGTTGATAGAGCTAAAATTGAAATCATTGAAAAATTACCACCACCTACTACTGTTAAAGGGGTAAGAAGTTTTCTAGGACATGCTGGATTTTATAGAAGGTTCATAAAAGATTTTTCTAAAATTACAAAACCTTTGTGTAATCTTCTTGAAAAAGATGTGCCTTTTAAGTTTTCTGCTGATTGTCTACGAGCTTTTGACTTGTTAAAAAGTGCATTAGTATCGGCTCCTATTATTGTTGCTCCATCTTGGGATTTACCTTTTGAGCTGATGTGTGATGCAAGTGGCTATGCGATTAGTGCGATTTTGGGTCAGTGAAAAGGTAAGATTTTTCATGCTATATACTATGCTAGTAAAACTCTCAATGATGCACAATTGAATTATGCTACCACTGAAAAAGAGTTATTAGCAGTAGTATTTGCTTTTGATAAATTCATATCATACTTAATTGGCTCCAAAGTTATTGTTTATACTGATCATTCTGCCATTAAGTATTTGATAGCTAAAAAAGATGCAAAGCCTAGGTTAATCAGATGGGTCTTGTTGTTACAAGAATTTGATCTGGAAATCAGAGATAAGAAGGGTAGTGAAAATGTAGTTGCTGATCACCTATCTCGTTTAGAACCTCAAGCCAAGATTGATGAACCACAATCGGTGATAAATGAGATCTTCCCCGATGAGCAATTGTTCAATATTGCTACAGGTAAGTTTCCTTGGTTTGCCGATTTTGCAAATTATTTGGTCACTAATGTGCTTCCTCCAGATTTATCTAGCCAGCAGAGAAAGAAATTCTTATCTGATGTGAAGCATTATTATTGGGATGAGCCCTTTTTGTACAAATTATGTCCTGACCAAGTAATACGGAGGTGTGTTCCAGAAGAGGAAATACAAAGCATTTTGCAGCATTGCCACTCTTCGGAATATGGTGGTCATTTTGGAGGCAATAGAACCGCAGCTAAAATTCTTCAATGTGGCTTTTATTGGCCAACAATATTCAAGGATGCACAATCTTATGTAGCTGCGTGTGATCGATGCCAGAGAACAGGGAATATTTCAAGGAGACATGAGATGCCTCTCACCAACATTCTGGAGGTTGAACTATTCGATGTGTGGAGTATTGACTTCATGGGACCATTTCCTCCTTCATACAATAATCTCTATATTCTTGTGGCTGTGGATTATGTATCCAAATGGGTTGAAGCGACTGCCTTACCTACCAATGATGCCAAAGTGGTAGTAAATTTCTTGCGGAAAAATATTTTCACTCGTTTTGGGATTCCTAGAGCAATCATTAATGATGAGGGAACTCACTTTTGCAATAAATTGTTAGCTGCTCTTTTGGCTAAGTATGGGGTAAAACATAAAATTGCCACTGCCTATCATCCCCAAACCAGTGGCCAAGTGGAGATATCTAATAGGGAGTTGAAACGGATTTTGGAGAAGACAGTGAGTTCTAACAGGAAAGATTGGTCTCGGAAGCTTGATGATGCTTTGTGGGCATATAGAACAGCTTTTAAAACACCTATTGGTATGTCTCCGTATCGATTGGTGTATGGTAAAGCCTGTCACTTACCTGTGGAGTTGGAACACCGTGCATATTGGGCCATCAAGCATCTTAACTTTGACTTGGCAGCCTCAGGTGAAAAAAGATTACTCCAATTAAATGAGATGGATGAATTCCGTCAAGGGGCGTATGAGAATGCCAAGATGTATAAGGAGAAAACAAAGGCTTGGCATGACAAGCACATTTTGCATCGAGAATTTCATCCAGGCCAGAAGGTACTCCTATACAACTCAAGGTTGAAATTATTCCCTGGGAAACTTCGATCGAGATGGTCTGGACCGCTTTCTGATTGTGCAAGTGTTCCTATGTATTTGTTGAAATTCAAAGCGAAGATAGAAGGTTCAAAGTAAATGGTCAGCGACTCAAGGCTTATATTGAAGGTGGAGTGGACTTTCAAAAGTGCACTATCACCCTAGTGGATGCAAAGGGAGGCGAACAGAGAAAGTCCGGCTGAAGACTATAAAGCAAGCGCTAATTGGGAGGCAACCCAAGTTCTTTTATTTTTTTTTATTTTAGTTTGTGTGATTTTTATTTTTATTTTTATTTTTATTTTTTTTAACTTATTTGTTTTTTAATTAATGTTTCTTTTTATTTTATTTGTTTTTTAGAGAAGAAGAGAAAAAGATCTATTTTTATTATGTGAAATTCTGCTTCACCTTTTTGCTGCACCAGTCTGAAGAAAAATCCGGTTCAAGGCCTTCCCATTGGAATTTATTGCTGAAATTTTACAGAGAGGTAGAAGATTCCACCCGGTTTCTCTCCACAAAATTTCAGAATTTTTGGAGCTGTTTTGGTACCTAAAAGAAATTCCTCTTCGAAGCTATTCAAAACAGGGCAGTTTCCTAACCCTTCGTTTTCTTATGTCTCTTTAATTGCTATACTTTTGTTAGTTCTTTGTAGCATTGAGGACAATGCTAAATTTTAAGTTGGGGGTGGGGTACATGAAGTTTTGTGCTTAAATTTTTGTCCAAATTTTGTGCTTAAATTTGATTGCTAGTTTCAAATTTTATAAGCTTGACATTTTGATATCTTCTTTGACATTCCTCACTCTTTTGATACTCATCTAGAATAATTTTAAGTTATATGCATTAGTGATTTGGGTTGGAATGTATGAATGAGGCAAGTATGATTAGTCTTTGTTTTAAAATTTTTTAAAGCATCTTGTTGATTTGATGATTGAGTTGAATGAGAATGTGCAAAATTTGATATAATGAACCCATTGTGAGTATTTGAGCCTATGAGCATTTTATTTTCATTGCTCACATATTTCTTTGTTGAGTGTTGTCAAATATGGTATGTTCATTCTAGAACTTGCTTTGTTATGCATGTTGAGATCACATTGTGGATTTATGCTTTGAAATGATAAGGGCACTTAGGATTAACCATTTTTAACTTTCTAAAAAGCCATCCCATTACATATACCCCTAGTCAACCAATTTTGAGCCTTAACCTTTCTTTGTTATAATACCACATTCTTTAGCCTCAAGCCATTGTTTTTGTTTATCATGTTGAAACCTATGTCAAGAGTATGTGGGAATTAATTGCATGATAAAATGTCTATTGATTCCAAAGAAAAGAACCACTGGAAAGAAAAAAATGATGATGAATGAAAAGTGTGAAAAAAAAAAAAAAAGAAGAAGAAGAAGAAGAAAAGAAAAGGAAAGAAAAGAAGTGAAAAATATTCCCTACAAAGATTGGACAAAGTAGATGTTCTACAAAGTGGATGTTCTTCATTGTGTACAAGATGGTCCAACTACATGATAAAGTTGCAAAAAGGGAATGCATTTGGAATAAGAAGTGGTTCTAATGTGCTATTTTTTTGTGCTTTTGAGCTATGCAAGAAAGTTCCTACATACCTTGATATGCTTAACCTAAATTTTCCTTTCTTTTTACCTACCCTTACCTAAGCCCCGTTACAACCTTTATAAAGACCCTTTGATTATTGCATGGATTCATATTTATTAGTGGTGGAGATGTGATATATAAGCAAGCCTATGGTAATGACATGCTATGTTTGATTTGAGTGCCAAATGAAACTTTAAACACTTTGAGTGATTAGAGTGCAACCTATGAGAGGGTATCAAATTTTGTTGCATTTGATTTCGATGAAATAGTTGGAATTAATGAGATGTGTATTTTGTCTAGAAAATTGGGCTAAGAATATTTGTCTTTGGATTATTATTTCGATCTTCATTGCTAATGTGTGATAACTTTGGATTATTTGGGGATGGGTTGAAAAAAGGGTATGGAATGGAGAGAAAGATGTTGATCTAGTGCAAGCTTGAGGACAAGCTTTGATCCAAGTGTGGGGGAATTTGATAGGATGTTTAAGTATATAGTTTTTTGGTTAATTTTCTTGTATTTTTATGCTTAAACTACTTATTAAATTGTATTTTTGGAGAAAATACAAAGAATCTACAACAAATGTTGGCTGCACAAAATTGGAAGCAAGAAAGGACAAAATAAGAGCAAGACAAAATCAAAAGAAAGCAATTTGCAATCTTTGCATTTTGATAGTCAATTCTGGCGGCTGCACAAGGCAGGAACAACAAAGGAAGAAAGAACTCCAAGTGAATTGCTGCAGCCGAAGATAACTTCTATAGCCTCAAGAACCGACAGCTGCACATGAAAGAAAAGTCAGCAGCATGTAAGCAAACAAGAACCGTGCAAACAAAGAAAAATGGAAACAGAAACGAACGCCAAAGACAAAAGGGAAGCAAGCAACTGAATTGGGAAACAAAGGCTGAAGAAAAAGAAAAGGCCGAAGAAAACAAGACCGAAAGCTGAATTTGGGAACAAAGTTGCAAGCTGCACAACGGAAAACAAAAAGGAGACTTTCTTAACATTAAGCTGCAGCAAAGTGGAAGTAGAAGACAACCGTAGAAAGGAAAGCTTAGCGCAAATAAGAAACAAAAGTCTGCTACACTTCGGGCAAGAAAGAAAGATAGGAAGCTACTGGAATTTGGAAACAAAAGTCGGCTGGGATTTGGAAACAAAAAGGACCGATGACAAGTTGAAGACAAAGAGCAAAACAAAGAAGGATTTGGATTTGTAGAATTTAGAAATAGACAACCAATCTTTTGCTCTATAAAAAGCACACAACCGAGAGGAAGAAAGACAGAACCCACTCTTCTATTCCTTTGTTTTTCTTTTCTTCTCATTAGTTTAGGAGTAGTAGTAGCACATCCATCCAGTTTTTCGTTTCTTCCTTTAGTTAGCTTCAGTTTTAGCCAAGCTCTTTTTCTTTCTGTTTTCTTGCATTAGCTTAGAGCAGCCAACTTTCTTCTCCTTCGTTTTCTGTTCTTTGCAGTAGTTTAGTAGGATTTCAGCAGCTTCCTCTCGGTTTTCTTCAGTACAATTTGTCTTCTTATCCTCGGTTTTCTTCAGCAGCTTCTTCTCGGTCTTCAGACTTCAGTTTCTCTTCTCGGGTTTTTCTTTTCTTAGCAGAATTTCAGTCGTCTTCTTGTTATTCTTCTTGGACTTCCAGTCGTTCTGTTCTTGTTTTCTTTAGTTAGATAGTTAATAAGTTGAGTGAGCAGCCGCCAGATTGGACTTGGGTGCAGAGAAGACAAAAGTCAGCAGCCAACTCCGTTCTCTTTGGGAAGCTTGCGGGCAGAAAAACAAAATACAGCAGCAGAATTTCTGTTTTGACTTCTAAGTCTTCGGTTTTTGTTTCTTTCTTGTTTTCTTTAGCTTAGCAAATTTAGTTTTCTTTCCTTGTTTTTCTTTAGTTTAATTTAACAATTTTAGTAATTTAAGTTTTGTATTTTGTCATGAAATTTTTGGTTAAGTATTATTTTTAAGTACCAATCATTTACGGCTTTTGTTGGATTTTATCTTTTATTTTTTTCTTTTCAATCATGTTTGAATTTTTGGTGATATTCTTTTATATTAATATGAACTAAATTCTTTTTCTAGGGTTTTGATGTAGCCTAACTATGAAGTCTTAATATTTTTCTATTAATATAATTTGATTTAATTTTCCATGGTTGAGTATTTATCTTTGTGCTTAATGCTTCTAATTACTTGATCACTAATTAGATGATTTGTTAATCATAACGAACTGGAAGGAGAGTTATGTGTCAAGTTCATTGAGATAAATGCCATGAATTGCATGTAGGATAGGAATATACCTGCATGGTTTGTGTAGTCGCTACATGAGAATCCATAGAAATTAATGACTTCATAATTGTTGTAATTCACATAGGAATATGATGAGTTAGCAATTAGGAGGATTTTTATTAGATCTCGGGAGGGACTAATAAATAAATTAGGGAGTCTCGACTATCAACCAGGAAATTAAATTAGATTATAGAAATAGATTAATATTAGGATGGATTAGTTAAGGTGAAATCGAAAACCCTAGATCTTTTGTCAATTTAATCCATTAACTTGCTTTGGTTAGTTTTTAATTTTAGTTTTAATTAAGTTTTAAAAATTACTTTTAATTTAGCTTATTCATGAAATATATTTTTTTTTCTTCAAATAAAGTTAGAACTATTTTAATTTCGGTATTTAATAATTCATTAGTCTCTGTGGGAACGATAAATTATATTCACTCTATATTACTTATTAACGATCACGTGCACTTGCGTGTAAAATCGCAACAGGACCTGTGGACAATCCTTTTTATAATGCCTTATTTTTCCACAGTTAAAGCACTTGTTATTTTTCTTGGATTTAGATTTCGATCGGGATCTTCTTTTTAACCTCTTTTCCTTTTTCATTCTCTCTACCTTGGATAATCAATCCTTTTGCACTAACCATATTACCTTGTTCAGTAACTGATTTCCACAACTCGTTAGAGTTCAACGATGCATTTACATCCTCTATGGAAATTGAGTCATGCCCATACAGCAAAGTGGTAACCAAGTAATCATAGGATTTTGGTAAAGAACATAGAACAATAAGGGCTTGATCCTTATCTTCTGTTTTCACATCAATGTTATTTAGGTCTAAAATAACTTTATTCAACACATCTATATGTGTATCAATGAGTGTACCTTCCTTTATCTTCAGGTCGTATAACCATTACTTTAAATACAACTGATTCATGAGAGACTTTGTCATGTAGAGACTCTCAAACTTTAACCAAAGTCTTGCGGGTGTTTTTTCTTCAACAACCTCTTTCAAGACATTATCTGCCAATGACAAAACAATTGAACTATACGCATTCTCTAAGAATTCATCCTTCTCCTGGTCTGTCATTGTTTGAGATAAATGCTTTTTACCCTTTAATGCCCTCTGGAGACCTTTTTTACATAAAGAAGCATACATGTTCATCTTCCACAGTCTGAAATCATTCTTCCCATCAAACTTGTCAATGTCATACTTAATGGTAGCTATCTTGAACTAACCTAGGCTTTTATACAAATTTGTTGTGATTATTCTCAAGATTGTTCAAGAACAGTAAAGTAAGAACAAAGAATAAATCGATACACATAAGTTAACATGGTTTGACTTGACAATTCAAGCCTACGTCCACGACAAAAATGATGATGATTTTATTAACAAATTCGGAGATTACAAAGATTTCCCAAACCCTTAGAAACACCCTACCTCTCACTAGTCTTGTATACATATTCTCATCCTAGATATCTCTCTCTAAAACTCTTAAATTTTTATTTGAAATCTCTACTCTCTATTTCTATGAGAAAATACCCCTATTACATCTATATTTATAGGCACGAAGTAGAGATCCAATCCAAATCTAATTTAGATCAGTGTTACAAACATAGTATGATTATTTAAAGGTTTCAAATCCTAATTGAATTATGAAAAATACCAAATTAGAATATTAGATAAAATTATCTAATCCCATTCCAATTTAGAAACAAGGCATAATCCAACAACTATGAAGTTGGAAGAACGTCTTTTCAAGTGCTCCTTAAGAACCCCCTTTAAATCATACTCTATGATTTTCTTTCTTGCTGTATATTTTCACCTTCTTTCTTAATCCAATTATGCACTAAAAGATCATCCCACAAAAAACCCCCAAGTTTTGCTTTCAAGCATCAGCCAGAAAATTGCATATTTTAGAAGCTACTAAAAGGAAGAAAAAGAATGGCTAGGTGACTATGATGCCAAAGAGATAGGTAGTTGGGTGACTTTATCAACGAGAAAGGAGTAAATAGCTTCTACTTCCTACAACCAAGAAGTAGCATTTCATTTATGAGATGTTGTTTTTATTCTTAAAGTCAAAATTTTCAAAGTGAAAATGGGTGCATGGATGCTCAAAAGCATATATCGATAAGAAAGAAAACTATTGGTTAATACTTGAGTTGAAAATTATATGGATATGTTCTTCCATTTACCAAGCTGTGTATAATTGTTTTTAGTTTAGGCCGTTTGAAATTTTGCGTAGGCATTTGCATTTTGTAAGATCGTAACTTCTTAGAGTGTTTTAAATCTTTGTTATTGGATAAATGAAACTCCACGAAAAAGCTTGTAATTAATCAGTGAAATATTAAACTGAGACTCCCAAGTTAAAACAAGAACTGATTAAGTGTGGTTAAAAAGCCTTTTGCATTTAAGAGAAAGTAAATTAAGAACATCTCATATGTAATAAAAAACTAGCTTCATACCTAAAGCCTCAATCATTTTTTGTATTTTTTTATATGCAAGGAAAAGGTGAAAGCTAAGAAATAATTAGAAAATGAAGGAAAAAAGAGAAGACGAGGATTGAATTTTTTCTTGAAAAAAAAAACTTGTTAAAATGACTCATAACCATGTATTCCATGTATTCATCTACATACAATTTTTTTTTTTCCTTAAGTTTTCCTTGTTAAAAATGACAATTTTTTAGAAAATGCCTTTGGTTGACTCTATTTCTGTGTTTCTTTGGGAAAAAGTTGGTGAAGGAAAGGCGTTTCTAGTTTCTTTTCCAAATTGAGACCATGGGCAGTTGCATTGGCACTCTGTTTGTTTCAGCTTTTTCATTTAATGTTAGTCGTTTTAAATTGACTTGTCTAATTATTAGGAGTCCAAAATGGGGGTTCATTGGCTCAAAAACTTTCAGTTGTTCGTGTCACTCTACTGTGTAATGTTTGAAGGCTAATCATCTCAACACTTGGAGACAGAGTGAACCTAAACTGCTTATTTAACAGGGTATGATGAGTGAATTTGCAAGAATTTGGCAAACTTTGCTGCTGCGAACCAAAAGAACCATGACCTGCTGTGGCTAATGGATGTGACATCTTAACCTTGTAGTTACCTTTTTCACTTGTCTTCATCTTGTTGGTTTTAAACGGGGCTTGGTATGCTCTATAATTCATGCTTCACCTTGAAATATAGTACTTTTATCATCCACAGTGGTATCGCCCTCGTGCTGTTCGGCAGCATTGCTGCTACTAGGAGGAGGCTCTCTGTTTTTTTCTGCTTGTTTTACTTATTGGTTTTCCCCCTCATAATCACACAAATATGAATGATTATGGCTACAATTTTTCTTTTCCTGGTTTTGGTGATTTTCATGTGTTAGCACAGTTATATGTTGGAAGACAGTATGTGTTAAATAATTGACCTTTTGGAGTGAATGATGCATAATTTATTTAAATCCCCTTGTACAGCAGAACCAAAAATGGCCCTCTGCTTCAAAGAAGGTGGAGGCTGAAATTAGAAATTGCCACTGATATTGAACTAATTGAGTTGTTACATGAAGAGTTGCCTTGCGAGGAAAGAACACGTGCACATGATTTGTTTTTTTTAATCTAGCAGCATGTAATACTGTCATTCCTATTACAACTTACTATTCAAGTATGCTTATTTTCTTTTCCATGTCAATTTGTTTTTACTTCTTTCTTTTTATGAAATAAGTTTTAAAATAACTAGTTTATGTATCTTGTGTAGATATTGTGGTCAAAGCAATCAAATCAATGAGGAACATCAATTATTGAAGACTTGGAAGAATAATCAAATCAATGATGAACATCAAATAGCGAAGACTTGGAAGAATAGAAAACTCTGGCGATACTAGAGTTTAGTTTTAGTTTAGAACTTAGTTTTACATTTTTATTTTGTATGAGAAATAAAAAGTTAGATTGTTAAGTAGTAGAAATTTAGCTTTTATTGTGTTATCTTTTACATACATTGAATATGTAAAAGTAGTAATTTATGAATTATCTTTTTTATGATTTTAATAGCATATTATGTTTTTTTTTTAAAGGTTTATAAAGACGTGATAATGTCCTTGTAAAATATGTGTTAAGGCATTAATGTTACAATACTTAAGAAATTACTATGTAAATATAGTGAAAAATATAATTTGTAGACATTTAAAAGTGCTTTAATAGATGATAAGTTATAGCTATATTCGTATAGAGAGCATTTGTTTGAAATGCCTTAATAAGTCAAATGCCTTAATAAATAAGTAATAAGAACATCTTTTAATGTCCTAAAAAGCATTTTTTTTTAGTAGTGATAATATATTGAAAAAATTAATAACTAAAAAGCATTTTTTTTAATAACTAAAAAGAATTTTTTTTTTAGTAGTGATACTATATAAAAAAATTAATAATTTTTTTTTGTACTTCATAGATATGAGTTTTTTCCCCAAATATTTATTATTTTAATATTAATTAAATAACTATTGTTATTTTAATTCAACTTCCATAAATAATGAAGTCGATAATCACAATGTCGACTTTAAAGCTGATATTGTGATTATCGACTTCAGGTTAACATTAAAAAAAAAAATTTGCTTTATTTTCTTCCATTCTTTCTTCCTTCCTCCAAAAGTAGACAATCCTCTCTCCACCACCCAAAAGCGTCTCGCGAACAGCAATAAGAATCAACAATGGATTATCGAAATGCCATTCTACCCCTCCATGATCCTACTGTTGATGATGATAATCCTAGTACAAGTCAGATTTTGAAGGGTGGTAACGAGGTTCCATCTCTGGGCTTTAATGAATTTCCAGAAGTTCCAAGGCCCAGTTCAAGTATTAATAAGAGTGACGATGTTAGATTGTTTCCTCAACCCTCTAAAGGAGAAGGTGTTGGCATTGGGGTTGGGAATGGTGAAGAATTTTAGAATGTTAATTGTAATCCCCTGTTGGATCCTGACATATGGAATATACTTTATGATTCCACTGGCAACGAAGATGAGAATGTCTTGGCTGGTTCTTCTGGAACTCATGGAGGAAGAATTGGTGAAGGAAATTGTGACATTCCACAAAGTATTGGTTTTGGGAATCCAATTCAACTTTTTGTTTGCCCTGTTCCTCCATCTCCACATATGCCTGTTCTTGTTGCCATATACTGAGGGAAATAATCCATACTGATGGTGTGTTTCTTTCCAAACTAAGCACTAATTTTGGAGAAGAATTTCTGAAAATCTAAAGCTGCCTCCAAGCACAAGCACAGTAACAGACAGCAGTGAAGTCGATAATGAGAAAATCGATTTCAACAAAATATGAACTTTATTTAAAATAATAATATTTATTTTTTAAAAAAAAACAATATTCCAAAAATTAACTCTCATATATACATACATCTTGTTTCTAGATCAAGACCTCTCTAGATAAGATGGATGTATACAATTATGTGAAGTTTCTTTCACTAATTTATAAGCAGTTAACTATCCATTTGGAAAGTTAAATCATTAAAATAAACAATTAGAGGTTGGGTTGATTGGGGATAATGAACATACATATTTTTCAAGTTAAATATATCATTGTTATAAATACATTTTCTAAGTTGGCTTAGTAGGGTTTTAGGTAGTATTGCCAAAATTAGAGGAATATGATAAAATAACTCACAAGTAGATGCTAATACGTTTAATATGTAAGAAATGCACATTAATTTTCCCAACACAAATGTTGTTTTGATAAATAATGGTGTCCTCTTTTATGTTAACAAATTTATTGTTATGAATATTTCTGCTTTGTTTTTTATTCTGACAACAAAAAATTTTGGGTTGTTCATATTCTGTTGGGGAAGTTGGTTAAGGATCTAAAAGCAATCTGGTAGAAACTCTAGTAAATTTATAGAACATTTATTTATAATTTTTTTGTAAAAATAATGAAGTTATAAACAATAATTAACACTTTCAGTGACTGATGCAAAATAATGACTTCTTTTCATAAGGTTATATTTGAGTTGATAATAAATATAGGGATAGTTCGAACTACTCAAAATTAGCCGATTTCTAGATATTCATGAAACTATTTTTTTTTAATAAATTCTCTCTATTATTTTTGGCTTCTACAGGTTGAAAAAGCTAAATTTGAAAATAGTCCTTAAGATGTTTAGCTTTTGAAAATAATTTTAATTTTTCATTAAAATTTTCAAAATCTACTTAAAAAGAGCTAAAACAATTAAGAACATGCCAATGGCAAATAGAATTGTATGAATAAATCTGGAAAGTAATAATTTGGACTTCTTCAATGTGTTAATTATCATTTCATTCAGACTTAGATCCTCATAGCATGAGTTTTGGATGGAATGAGTTGTGCTTACAAGTGAGTGAATGAGAATATCTCGAGAAATGGTATTTTTGTTAGATTTGGCTGGATATGGTTTGACTGTCTATTTCTAGGAAGTACTTTGAATCCCCATTTATACTTCTTTTTTTTTTTTTTTGTTAGAATTAGATGTTTATATTAACTTTAGGATGAATCATATTACCTCCATAATGTCCATGTTAGTTTTCTATTATCATGTATATTTTATGATCATTATTATATCTTAAATGTCTACATAGATTTCTCTCTTAGTCTGTACATTTTAGTAGAAGTAAGTCTATCTATCTGTTGTTGAAATTTGATCGCTTTCCTTTCTATGAACAAGGTTTTGTCATGTTTTCCAAAAGATATGTGCATACTAGATAAATTATTTTGCATATGTATTCTTTACAGGTTAGTTTTTGAGTATATAACACTGCTTTGGTAGTGACAAATCGTCTTGAATAAAAAGAAATGTAAAAATCACTAAAGACGCCAAGTTTTTTTATCAATTGAAAACCCTAGCAACCCTTCCCTCCAAAAACAAATGGATCAAAAGCGTAAACAAACCAGCACCCAAACAAAGGTTACTTTATCCAAAAAGATTAAAGCAACAAGCTCCAGGTCGGAATCACAATGGACTCTAGCCGTTTTTCTTGTCTTAATGTTGATCCAGGTAAGCGGGTTGACATAGAATCATTAGTCGTTGAAGGTTTTGACATTATGAAATATACTAAGCCCTATAATTTGGTTAATATTTTGTCAAATAATGATCTCTGTTATGATAAACTAGTCAAAGAATTCTATGAAAATTGTATTGGAAATAGAAACAAGTCTGTAGCACTACAAGAAAAGACTTAATTTCCGACCGAAATCTTAATTTGCCGTCAAAAATTGTCCATCGGAAAAATCCAATTTTCTTGTAGTGTAGTACGCTTTCAGATGAAGAATATAAATATTGAGATTTCTAGTGAGGTATTGAGAGATGTTCTTGGTTTAGTGGATGATGGATTTTATATTAACACTAGTGCTAAGAGGATTGAGGTGGATGAATTATGAATATGATGACATTGAGTTTTTTAGAGAAGTTTTGCAAAACTCAAATGAAAGTTCAAAAATTCATGCATCTGATATGAAAGCTTTGCCTCGATTTTTACATTTGATCATCATCCACAACCTAGTGCCGAAAGCAGGAAGTGTCAATGAGGCAAGCTTGCTTGAAAAAATTATTTTGTGTCACTTGTATAGGAAAAAGCCTGTTAAATTTGGAAGGTTGATCTGTGCCGTCAACTTCAATAGGATTAAAAAGGTTAATAACATGAGAAACAAGAAGCCCTGTATGCACGTCAAAGTTCCTATTAGTAAGAATGATAAGAGATTTTCTTGTAAAACTATGGTAGCTTCATACATGAGGAAAATGGCAGTCCACACTGAAAATCGGGATTGGATTTTAAAGAAATTTCAAACTATTGACAATGGCATTATGATTGGAGAAGAAAAGAAAGAGTTGGATGAGGTGGGGGAGTTTTTTAGATTGTCTTCACCACAAAAAACTTCAGAAATTGAAGAGATTCGTATGCCCATTGATGAGAATAAGGTTGTAGAAAAGAAAAAAAGTTGGATGAGATTGGGGGGATTTTTAGAGTGCATTCACCTCCATAAACTTCAGAAATTGAAAAGATTCATATGTCCATTGATGAGAATACGGATGAAATAAAGAAAGAGTTGGATGAGGTGGAGGATTTTTCTAGAGTGCTTTCAAACTCAAGAACTTCAAAATTTGACAAGGTTTGTATCACCTCAGTTTAAACCCCAAATTAACAAAAGCACTTATCAATGCAGGGGCTAGTTGATTGTAATGTAAATGTATGTTAAAAATGTTCTTTTTCATGTTATTGTTTCTTTTTTTCTTATTTTTTTTCCTGACGTAAGTGTATAGCCTGACTGTTGATTATGTTGATTCCAGATTGACAATATTTTAAAACAAATTTCAAATTACATTGGTCCCTTGGAGCTGCAAGAGACTAGATTGGAACCGTTGGCATTCCTAAAAGAAGACATGTTCCTCATGATTTCTTCTTTGATATTATTATATATTTTTGGGAACCTGAACATACCAGCATGACTTCCATCAATCGTTAAGCGTGAAATGCTTTAAAAACAAGATATAGAACAGCTCGTAAATTGTGTGTATATATTGGCAAAGTCAGGATACCTACGTGAGTTCCATCAAGCAATAAGCGTGATGAGTTTTAGACGAAAAAATATAAAGAGTTGGAAGTTTGCTAACCTTAATATTTAAGTGTGAAAGTATAGAAAAGAACGACATAAACAGTTTGTAGTGTTTGAGTATATTTGTGAGAACAACACGACAAGAGTTATAGAATTTATTATGCTTTGGAAACAAGACATAAATAGCTTGTATGTATATCTTGGGCAAAGTCAATATACCCACATGCCATCAAGCATTGAGCGTGAGGAATAGTGGAAGAAAAGACATAAATAGCTAGTACTTTGCTCTTTTTAGAATTTGATTGTGGTAAGGATTGACCACATAAATAGTTCATAGTTTGTGTATATATTTTTGACAACCTCAAGCTACCAGTGTAACTTTGGTCAAATGTTAAGCATGAATTGCTTAGGAAACAAGACATAAAACAGCATGTAAATTGGATGTATATTTTGGACCAAGTCAGGATACCCACATGAGTTCCATCAAATATTAAGCGTGTTGAATTTTGGAAGAAAATATATTAACAGTTGGTAATTTACTTTTTCAAGCGTGATTAATACTAAGAACGACATTAATAGCGGGTAGTTTGTGTGTATATTTGAGAGAGCAACGTGACAAGAGTTGTAAAAATTTATCGTAATATATCATTTGCAATAGAAAATGAATTTCTAATAAGCAAAGATTATCCACCAAATAAAGACATATTGCAAGAACTAGAAGCATGAATTTAAAATCATGAAAAAACATTTTTTAACCGGAACTCCAAAAAGATTTTATAGAATCATAATGCTGGCATCAAATTAAAGTAACAAATTTAATTTGCTTTCAAAACTCACCACACTTAAAGTTTGAGTTTCCCTAAAGAGTAAACTACTAGCGGTTTATGTCTTTTCTTTCAAAACTTCTCAATGCCCCAAACCGGCCAACCACAAAGAGTAGAATCGAAAGTCATCCAATCAGTTCATAGAGCTATAATATTCATATAAAATCAATAAATTCATATTGATAGCTTATTAGAATAAAAAAATTTATCTTGAGTGAATTTACAAACTTGGTATATACATAAACATGAAATTGTACAAAGATTCTATTAACTATAAATTTTTATAGACTTGGTATACACATTCATGTAAAAAATGAAATTGATCTACAATGTATCTTTATATTCTTCTTCCTCTTCTCTGGTAGACTTTCAAAATTTGTCTTTGAGGTGCTTACTCTAGGGTGCTTGCACTGGTTTAGATTTTTTTGGCCACTCTCCTCTTTTCTTGCTCCATTGCAATACTATTTTTTATTTTTCTAATCTGTACACAAAGTTGGGACTTTTGAAAAGTATAGTAACTAAAAAACCAATTTACTCTATACATAATGTGCTCCAACTTTACAAACAAAATATATATTTTAAGAAGATATGTTATGATCCAATAAATTTCTTTGTAAGAAAATTAAATTAAAACCAAAGAGCTTTGAATAATTGTTGTATAATTTTTTTATGAATCGTTGTACAGTGTTTAGTGTATATTTATAGGCTATAAATCCTATACTAAATATGGTAAGTAGATAATTACAGATTATGAAGGATATACACAAATATGAGATATACACAAATACAGATTATATGGTAGTGCTGATCAATCTTCAACAGATATGTTTGGTATGGTTGATCAATCTTCAACACTCCCCCTCAAGCTGGAGATTTGTACAAGTCAAAAACTCCAAGCTTGGAAAGTAGGTGCCAATGCTGTCCACTGCTCAGTGCTTTAGTAAGCAAATCGGCTGGTTCTTCCTTGGTGGATATGTGGCGGGTTGCAATGACACCTTGCTGGATTTTCTCTCTCACATAGTGATATTCTACTTCAATGTGTTTGGTGCGCTCATGAAAGATCGGATTAGCCACTATTTTTTCTGCAGCTTCATTGTCGCAATAGAGCAAGGCAGGTTTCTTTATATGAAAACCAAAATCTTTGATAAGGCCTATGATCCACACTATTTCACTGGTGGTAACCTGCATGGCTCGGTATTCGACTTCGGCAGAAGATAATGAAACAGTGGGTTGCTTCTTTGTACGCCAGGAGATTAAAGAATCTCCAAGCATTATGCAAAAGCCTGTGGTAGATCTCCTTGTCATTGGACATGTGCCATAGTCTGAATCACAGAATGCTCGTAATTCAAGTTTTGAAGATGAAGGGAATAGAAGACCAAGACCTGGACAACTCTTCAAATACTTGATTACCTTCAAAGCGGCTTCCATGTGGGATTGCTTTGGATTGTGCATAAATTGACTGAGGAGTTGAACTGAAAATGTAATGTCGGGTCTGGTAAGATTCAAATATATGAGTCGACCAACTAATCTCTGATATATTGAAGGATCTTTAAGAGGTGGATCATTAACTTGCTCATCTGAACCAGCATCATATTCAATGGATGTAAACTTCTTGTTTTGCTCCATAGGGATGACTGAAGGTTTAGAACCTGCCAATCCAGCCTCAGATATCAGCTCTAGTGTGTACTTGCGTTGACTAATTGATATACCAGCTGAAGATCGAGCAATCTCAAGACCGAGGAAAAATTTTGATTGACCAAGATCCTTCATAAAAAATGTGGCATTGAGATACTGTTTGAGATCAGCAATACCAGCTCGACTGTTGCCTGTAATCAGTATATCATCAACATAGATAAGTAATGCTACAAAAGAGGTACCCTGAATTTTGGTGAACAGAGAATAATCATGGCGAGACTGATGAAAACCATGCTGGAGAAGAGCATTAGTGAATTTAGCGTTCCATTGACGAGATGTTTGCTTTAAACCATACAAGGATTTCCGCAGTCGACATACCAAATTCTCCCCCTGAGTGCGAAATCCAGGGGGTAGATCCATGTATACTTCTTCGGAAAGATCACCATGGAGAAATGCATTTTGCACATCCATCTGATAAAAAGGCCAAGCATAAATGGCGGCAAGGGTGAGAAGAAGACGGACAGTGACATGCTTGGCAGTTGGAGAAAATGTATCTTGGTAATCAATTCCTTCTCGCTGATTAAAGCCTTTAGCCACAAGCCGAGCTTTATACCTTTCAAGAGAACCATCAGCATTCTACTTGACCTTATAAACCCATTTGCAACCGATTGGATGACGATCAGGAGGCAAAGGAACCACATCCCAAGTATGATTGGCTTGTAAAGCATGAAGTTCAGTTTCCATGGCAGTGACCCAATTAGGATTGGTAATAGCATCTTGAAAAGTTGTTGGTTCGTGAATGGCAGAAATGGAAGCGATGAAATGCTGATAGGATGGGTTACAATTGGACAAGGAAATGAAATTGGAGGTGGGATAAAGGGACGTATGAGATGCAGATGGCAAGTTAGAGTAGAAGTAATCAGTACTCCATATAGGCGGTCGAGAAGGACGGCTTGATCGGCGAAGAGGGACAGCTAAGTTTGGATCTTGTGTGGCTGGTGTTGGTGAGGAAATAGTATCTTCATCCGAAGAGGAGATAGGAGCAGACGAAGGCATAGCAGGGGTAGGATCAGCCGGAGAAATTGGGTTGGCTACAGGGTAAGAAGACAAAGTTGGCGTCTCGTCGAACTGTACAGCTGGAGATGTCGAATCGGACGGAGCAGCAGGGGATAATCCTGAATTAGAGGTCAAAAATGGAAAAACGTTTTCTTGAAAAATGACATCTCGACTAACAAAGAATTTCCCGGAATCAGGGTCATACAGGCGATAACCCTTTTGATGAGGAGGGTAACCCATAAAAATGCAAGGAATAGCACGTGGACTAAATTTGTCACGTGCACCTAATGTGGTGGCAAAACAACGACACCCAAAAACACGAAGATGATCAATGATGGGTGGTTTGTGAAATAAAAGTTCAAATGGGCTGAGACCATGAATTGAAGAAGAAGGCAACCGGTTAATGATATAGGTTGTAGTTAGGATGCATTCACCCCAAAAATGAGTTGGGATTTGAGCCTGAAACATTAAGGCTCGTGCAACATCCAATAAATGACGATGTTTGCGTTCAACAACTCCATTTTGTTGCGGAGTATGAACACAAGAGCTCTCATGAAGAATTCCATGAGTAGCGAAAAATGATTTACACTCAGTAGAAAAAAATTCTGTCCCATTGTCAGATCGAATGCGGCGGACCATGGAACCAAATTGTGTAAACACCATAGATACAAAATGTTGAATTTTGGAAAAAAACTTGGGATTTTGAGTGTAAAAGGAAAGTCCATGTGGCACGGGAAAAATCATCGACAATGGTAAGAAAATATCGTGAACCATCATGATTGATAGTACGGTGAGGGCCCCAAACATCCATGTGGACCAACTCAAATGTGGTTGTGGTTGCATTGGTCCGTGAAGGAAAAGCCTGGCGGGTTTGTTTGGCCAGAGGACAAATGGGACATGAAAAAGACTTAGGGCATGAAATTGAATGACCAAGTGCATGATAAGATTTTAAAGAAGAATGGCCTAGACGTTGATGCCAAATGTCATAACTAATATTATTGCAAAAAGTTGAATTACAACTAGGAAAGAATTTTGGCATACATGATGCATTCTTTTGGAAATTTAAAAAATCTTGAAAAACTAAATAAAAGGAATCTGGAATGGATGAGCATAAAAAATATAATCCCCGATCCGCCCTGCCGAGTCCGATCAGAGCCCCAGTCATACGGTCCTGAAAGACACAAAATTCATCGAAAAAGAGTGCCACACAATGATTATCTCGAGTAAGCTTACGGACAGATAGCAAATTATGTGTAAAATGTGGAGCATATAAGACGTGTGTGAGGTAAAAATTAGGATATGGTCGATAATGGCCAATGTGTGTGACAGGACTAGTGGATTGATCAGGCAATGTAATGGAAATAGGTGCTTGACAGGGAGAAAAAGAATCTAAAATAGATAAATTGCAAGTGATGTGGTCACTAACACCTGAATCAATAACCCAAGCGGATGAAATGGATTGAGAAGGTAGAGTATTACCGGAAAAGTTGGCGGTGGATTCTGAGGTTCCCAACTGATTTAAAAGGGCGACAAGTCGTTGTTGCTGATCTGTGGTGAGGTGTAGTCCAGAGGAACCCCCATAAACATTACCCGGGCTAGGGGTCGCAGAGCCCAAAATACCTACACTTGAAGAAGGATATGGGTTAGTACCAAAAGGAGTGGAAATAGGCCCAAAACCAGGTGAGGGAATTGGCCCATTAATTGCCGCGTGATGGGCTAAAGGCCCGAAATTCGATTGTTGTTTTTTCTTTGGGCCACCTCGCTGCTTGGGCTTCCAATTGAGAGGATAGCCCACAAGAAGGAAGCAGGCTTCACGAACATGGCCTGGTTTTTTGCAATGAGTGCAAAATGGGCGTGGGCCATTTGGCCCATTAATAGTTGGAGCCGAGTTGGGCTCGCCCAGCCCAAGGAAATTGGAAGAGGAACTTGGCCCAAGATGAGATAAGTTTATTGTTGGCCCACAATTTGTTGATGAAGAAGGCAGCCCAAATGAAGAAGCCTGCAATGAAAATGATCCAACTTGGCCACCCGATTGTGTTCCTTCTTTCTGGACAACAAAAGCAGCGCCACCGTCGACTGGAGCAGAGAGTGAACCGTCAATGGAGGTGCGTTGATGGAGGTTCTGTTTGGCAACGGCATGAAGCTTTTCAAAGGACATAAAATCGTCCCTAGCAAGAATGTTGGTCCGGAGAGTGCGAAAATCATCCGGTAGAGCCAAAAGAAATTTCATGGCCCTGTCGGTATTCTCATGAACACGAAGTCTGTCATTTACTTGGCATTGACAATGGCCACAAGAGCAACGGATTGGGGGTTGATAGATGTCCAAATCGGTCCAAAGGTCTTGTAACCGGAGATAGAACAATGTGAGTTGAGAACTGGTCGCACTGGCGGCAAGTTTGGCTTCACCAATGGCTTGCTTGAGGGAGAAGATTTGAGATCCAGAGACACGGCCAAAACTATCCTTCAAGGTGTTCCAGATGGCGGCGACAGTAGGGAGCCGAGAGACCATGGACTCAAGTGAGGGGTCGACGGAGTGAGTCAACCAGGTTTTGGCGGCCGCTTGACATTGATCCCATTTCTCAGCCGCCACCGCGTCATCTAATGGTCGTTCAAGCTCACCGGTGAGGAAGCCGAGTTTGTTTCTTGCTAGGAAAACCGTGCGGATTTGGTTGCTCCAAACCTGCCAATTGCCTTCGCCGGTGAGCTTGGAGGAGACGACGCTGCCGGTCTGAAAGTCGGTGGCGGTGAGATGATACGGGTCGCGGGTGACGGAGAGGCGATGTGGTCGGAGAGTTGATGGTAGTTTCGCCATAGCAGTGGATGGGCTGAAGTTGCAGGTGGTTGCGGGGTTAATTTGGTAATTCGCCAACTGGGTTTGCAAATCAGGATTCGGTGATGAAGAAGGGCAAAACGGGAATTTGGCAGAAAAGGAAAAAAAGGAAAAAAACTCTCACTGATTGGTTTTAAAACTTGCGGCAGAAGCAATAGTGAATCGACCGCTCTGATACCATGTAAGAAAATTAAATTAAAACCAGAGAGCTTTGAATAATTGTTGTATAATTTTTTTATGAATCGTTGTACAGTGTTTAGTGTATATTTTTAGGCTATAAATCCTATACTAAATATGGTAAGTAGATAATGACAGATTATGAAGGATATACACAAATATGATATATACACAAATACAAATATATATGGTAGTGCTGATCAATCTTCAACAGATATGTTTGGTATGGTTGATCAATCTTCAACAGGGACTTTCCGTAGTCGGATTTTTCCCTGAAGTGAATTGGAAGGTATGGACTCAATAAGTTGATCGTACCACCTCTTTCTAACTGTTATAGTATTTACTTCCACATTTTGGAAATCTATCCCACCCTAATATCTCATGATCCTCCTCCTCATCTTCATATTCATTTTGGATGTCTGCCCCCAACCTCATATCCTTTGTGGAGTTCATGATCCTCCTCCTCATCCTTATTCTGAGACCCTCCCCCAACCTCATATTCAACTTCCTCATCTTCAAACTCCTGAAGCCAAATTTGAGCATTTATTCTTTCCCTTCTTACCATCACATCCATATGAAGTTTCTTGCCCCAAATTTCAATATAGTCTTTATTTTCTGTACCTGATACATAAAACAAGAAATTCAAAAAAAAAAATTTAAATTCAAAGTTATATTCAAACTTAGAAGACAATATAAATATAGACAAATAATTGTATCTTTACCTTGTGGGGCTTTGAAATGAAGAATCACATATTTTCTCCCATTCACTTCATCTTTAAACTACGCTCTCGTAGTTGATAGTTAGGTTCTTGTGAATTGATATTGCTCCCAAATGACGTAAAGGATCACATCAAACCTAAACATCGGGATGATGGCTAATTCCATTAGCCTTTGTCGCGTGTAAGCAATGGGCAGATGCAGCCTATCATAGAGATTTTAAATAATATCATCTTGGATATGCAAATTATTTTAGTTTAATAAAAACATAAAAACAAAGTCTAAATTGAAATAAAAAGTAGTAATAGAAACTTATAAATTATTTAAACATTCCTTTAATTCCTGCATCCGTTTATGATGGTAGGAACTCTTCAAAAATGTTTCCAAACTTGTGGTTGATCCACAAAGCAAAGGGAATGAGGTATATAGAATTTGGACATTGAACATCCCTTTCATAGGTTCGATGTAGACCAAAAAAAAAAACATATGCAAAGTAAAAAATAAAACAAAGAAAGGAAAAGAAAATATTAGCCAAAAATCTTAGTCAAGCCAATAGTGAAATAAAACAAAAAAATGAAACTTGAAAATGACCTACCATCATAGCAAGCATCATTCCGCCAACAACTATGTTTTCTCTTAATTTTTCGCTTTTTCTTAATGAATATACCATCAAACTGTAGTGTATTTCAACCAAGCACACTTTACCCCATGTGTATCTTGAAATTTAATTGATATCACCTACAAACTCTCTATATATGCCTCGGACGTGCGTACATGGAAGAACTGGGGAAAAAATAAACATCCTAATAAAAATAAAATCGTAGCTCTAACCCTAATTTCTAATAGATATCTAAAGTCATTTTCTAATGTATTTTCAATTGCTATACATTTTAAAATTTTTAAAATAAAACCTCTTTTCTTTTCATACACTTTTATATAAGGAAATATAGACATTTCTATATCTTCCCCTTGAACTTTTCTGTTATAATGGTTTGCCACTAATTAGCAAACCAGTAATATGTACAGTATTTTTCAAACCAAAATATGATTTAATTTTTCTATTTATACCTAACCTAAATGTTTGGCTAACACTATCATACTTGATTGTAAGAGATTCAACCAAGTAACTAGAATGTAAGTTATGACAACCTATAAACCTGAGCAAATTTTCAAACCCACTCCCCCTTAAAACTTCAATTGCATCATCTCCAACTTTGAACCCCTTGATTATTTTCAAGTGTTCATGAATCTTGATTTTTCCTAAAAGAAGACAAACATTTATCAACTTGTATATGGGTTCTAACCCGAAATTTTTAAAAAAATAAAAAGGGTTAATTGCGTGAATAGTCCCTTATCTTGGGGCCTCTGTTCGATTTCGTCCCTTAAGTTGAAAATGTTTCAATTGAGTCGCTTAACTTACAAATTGGTTCTATTAAATCTCGGAGTCAAAATTGTGACAAATAGGTGCGGTCAAACAAAAGTTGATAGGGGCAAAATTGGAAAAAAAAATTTGTAGACCTTGAAAAAGTTTCAATTGAATCTCTAAACGTACAAATTGAGTTCTATTGAGTTCCGGAGTATAAATTCTGACAAACACGTGCTGTGCATTTAAAGCTGGTAAGGGAAATTTTAAAAAAAAAAATTTAGCAAATTTTGATGAGTTTTTATTTAATTTTTGATAGACCAAGAGTTCAATATCGACATTTTGTGTAACATCTTTACAACAATTTTTAGAAATAAATTATATTTTAGTTATTATTCTTTTAATTTGTCTTAACTCTAATTACTATAATTTTTATCTCACTATTAAATCATTAAATTATTAAAAATGCTCTAAAATCAATCATTCTATTTATTCCCCGTGAAGTGCAATGAATACCAATTTTCATCACACAAAATTATCATTTCTTGTTAAAAAATTATTTATTTTCTTTTATTTTCTCTTTTATTTCTCGTCTTCTCCCTCCCTTTTCTTTCCTTTTCTTTCTTCCTCCTTTTATTTTCTTTCCCAAACCTGGCAAAGCTAAAGTCTTCTTCGACATCATCGGCGGCAAGAATTGCCCAATTGCCCAATTAAACAGCCCTTTGCCGTGGAAAAAACATTGGGCAATTTGGCAACTGCTTCACCTCTAGATCCCATCCGTGAACGCAAATCTGAGCTTGGTGGTTATGGGTCGATATACGGATAAAGTGGACAGGTAAACCGTAAAATAATATTTTTGTGTGATGAAAATAAATTATTTTTTAACAATAAATGATATTTTTGTGTGATAAAAATTGGTATTCGTTGCACTTAACGGGGAATAAATAGAGTGATTGATTTTAGAGCATTTTTAATAATTTAGTGATTTAATAGTGAGATAAAAAAGTATAGTAATTAGAGTTAAGACAAATTAAAAGAATAATAACTAAAATATAATTTATTTCCAAAAATTGTTGTAAAGACATTACGCAAAATGTTGATATTGAACTCTTGGTTTGTCAAAAATTAAATAGAAACTCATCAAGATCTGCCAAAATTTTCCTTTTAAAATTTCCCTTACCAACTTTAAATGCACAGCATGTGTTTGTCAGAATTTATACTTCGAGACTCAATAGAACTCAATTTGTACGTTTAGAGATTCAATTGGAACTTTTTCAAGATCTGTCAATTTTTTTTCCAATTTTGCCCCTATCAACTTTTGTTTGACCGCACCTATTTGTCACAATTTTGACTTCGGGACTCAATAGAACCAATTTGTAAGTTAAGGGACTCAATTGAAATATTTTCAACTTAAGGAACAAAATCGAACAGAGGCCCCAAGATAAGAGACTATTCACGCAATTAACCCTTTTTATTTTTTTAAAAATTTCGGGTTAGAACCCATATACAAGTTGATAAATGTTTGTCTTCTTTTAGGAAAAATCAAGATTCATGAACACTTGAAAATAATCAAGGGGTTCAAAGTTGGAGATGATGTAATTGAAGTTTTAAGGGGGAGTGGGTTTGAAAATTTGCTCAGGTTTATAGGTTGTCATGACTTACATTCTAGTTACTTGGTTGAATCTCTTACAATCAACACTATTAGCATAACTTTTGTCAAACACTAAGCGTGAATTTAGAAATTAGACATAAGCAGCAAGTCATTGATATGTATTTTGGGTGATCTCAAGGTATCAGCGTGAATTCTGTTAAGCGCTAAGCGTGAAATTCTTTGGAATAAATAGTTTGTAAATTGCACATATATTTTAGGCAGAGTCAGACTACTAACGTGAGTTCCATTAAGCATTAAGGGTGATTTTTTCCAAAAGGCATAAACAGCTGGACGCTTGAAGTTCACGGCAAACTTTAATCACGATTCAAAGCCCAGCAACCATTCCCTCCAAATACAAAACCTTCCTTCTAAAAACAAATGACTCAAATTGGCATCCATGTTTGCTGTCTAAGATTCTAATATGCATTCCAATTTGGACTCTAATTTCTCCCATTTATCCTCCAAATTTGATTTCCATCCAAGATTGGTTTCTTCCAATTGTCTTTTCAATTCAGAGGCCACCTCCTACATATTAAGGTTAGGTTTCCTTGATCTAATCCTCCAAGGTCTTTTGCCTTATACTCTCAATCATTGCATTTGAAGTGAGACCACCTCCTCTGATACCAAATGTCAAGATTTACAGATATAATTTGTAAATTTGACAAAATGCAAAAGAAGCGATTGAATTCAGAAAACAAAATAAGAGAGATAAACATAAAGGAATGAGAGCTATTACAGAAGGAGGGAAGAATTGTATTGCACAAGCAGAAAGAAGCACAGTGATTACAACCAAGTCTTATTACACTACACAATTATCACTTATTTATACAAAGATTAACTGTCACTAAAAGAATCAACCGCCAATCTAACTAATAACTACCTTAGTTGAAATGACTGCTACTAAAGGGGTTTGTTTTTGCTTTAATCAAAATGATGTCGTTTGTTGTTCTAGGCTTTTAGTGGAATAACACCTTGTGAGCTTCATGTCTTGACATTTCTATGTTTTAATAGATGAATAGTAAGCCCAAACTTGTTTTTAGAAACACCTTTCACAAAATGGATGCAAGAATTTTTATAAAGATGTACTACAAATAATATGCATTTCTTTGCTTTCATCCAATTATCATAATAAAGATAAATAATAATATCAACGAATTCATCATGTATTAATTTTGAATTGAGCAGATGAAAATTAGAAAAAATTACTATGAGTATAGATAAATTCATCTTTGAATTGTTGTTTTTCAAAATATAAAATTTTATTTTGAAAGCAAATCATGACAAAACCGTGACGATTTTAATGCGACTCACATGCTATAATGAATTATAAAATAGTATAAGAAGTCAAATAAATAAATAAATAAATTATTGCTCATTGAAATGCATTATATTAAAGAGTAAAAATATGAGAGTTTACAGAATTTTTTTGTCTCCACAACTAAGAACTAAGAATTAAGAATGCGCATGCATTGTATTGTATCAATAAAAAATAGTTAAGCTAAATGTCACAAGATTTTTTTTTTTTTTTAAATCTCTACTTGTATTCATTTCCAGAAAATAGTACAACTTGGAGCACGTGGGATGTAGCTAATTTGTGAGCTTCCCCTACTACTGACCTAGGACATTTTGCAAAAATGCATTGGTATGTTAGACTAATATAGTACAAAATATCTAACACTATATCCTTAAGATCCAAGGGAGCTTCCTGTGGATTGTTTAGTAGTTGGATTGCATTGAGTGAGTCTGAGAGCAACACAAAACTGAGCCAACCTCTAGATATCATATCTTTGACTGCATGGAGAATAGCTGCAAGCTCCGTTTGAGTCTCTGTGATGGCCTTGATTTTCCTTGATTGTGATGCTAAAACACGATCCTGAGAATCCTTAACAATCCATGCCATAGCTACTTCATCCTTCCATATTTAAATGATCCGTCGCGGTATACACTGTCATCCAGTCAGGATGCTGATAATTTGACAGCACTCCTGGATTCCAGTCCAAACACTCTTTAAAATTTCCCATGTCACGTACTCTGTTTCTTGGTTGCTGACTATTCTGTTGGGAGTGATTGTTTCTGTCCCAACTATCCTTGAGTACCTTAAACAGCTTCCTGGCCCGATCCCAGATAATTAAAGGTGTCATGGTGTTCCCATTCCAAATAGCCTGACACCTGGCCATCCACAGGTTCCTAATTATACAGCTCGATAGAGTAATGTCATCTGGATTTTCAGCCTGTTCTAGCCACTTGGTAAACAATGTTCTGAATTTTACTGGTTCTTTAAATCCGAGAATAGAACATCTCCAGGTTCTCTTAGCAATTTCACAATCTAAAAGTAGATGTGAAATAGTTTCCTCTTCCACTCCGCACCAAATGCATAATTTCGACACCAGCATACCTCTCTTGATCAGTTGGTCCGCTGTTGGACAAATGGAATGGCAAGTTTTCTAGATTAGAAATATCATTTTTGAACGTAGCTTCATACTCCATAACCTCTTCCAGTAGCTTTCCTCATTTTGTTGTGCCTGATTCCAGGATTGTTTTGAAGTTGAGGGTTATTCCATAACCTTCGAATTGCAAGCCAAGTGGTGACCTAATTTAACTGTGTAATGACCCTTCTTCTCTGGGTGCCAATACTGCCAATCCTCCCTTCCTGTTTGGGTCTTGGATATGTGTACCGCCAGTATTTTTTATACTGCCTCTGGAGGGAACAAAACTCTTATCAATGGCTGCCTCCAGTTCCTGTTGTTGTCAATTAAGTCAGCAATCTTAAGACATAAGCTTTTTGGTTGAAAAAAGAATTTGCTGCTAAGGGGTTGGTGATATTCGGGATCTAGTTTTCTGTAATGTTGATGCTCCTACCGTTACACTTTCCATTTCAATCCTTTGAGGTGTAGTTCCTTTCCACACACTATACTTCTCTAATCCCATGACCAGTTGTGGTCATGATTTATTCTCAAAAAATCCTGCCTTGAACAGTACTTGGCCTTGAAGAATCTTGAGAAAAAAGACTGCCTTTTGGACTGAATCTTCCAAGCCAATTTAGCTAGGAATGCTTAGTTCAACTGTTCGATTGACCGCATGCCCAGGCCAACTCAGAATTTTGACATACACAAGGTTTGCCAGGATTTCCAACGTATTCTACAGCCTTACTTGTCTCCTTTCCAAATAAATTGCCAAAAACTTGTCAATTGACTTGGCTATAAGGACTGGAATTTTGAAAGCTCCCAAAATATATTGTGGCAAAGCTGCAAGAACATGTTTAGCCACAATTATCCATCCCATGACTCATAAGTTTGCCATCTTCCACCTGGCCATTTTAGCCTTCAATCTTGTAAGCGGACCACCAAAAATTGATCTCTTCAGTTTGGAGAAATCCAATGTGTGCCCAAGGTATTTGCCGCTAAATTCCAACCTTGATACATTGAACATAGCTTCCAAAAGTTGCTTCCATTCATTACTAGTATTTGGGCTTAACAAAACAGTCGTCTGTAAACATAAGATGTGACACTTGCCGGACTTTCCTTCCTATTTTGATTCCTTGGCACAAATTATTTGCTGCATGGAGTAATGAAGCTGATAAAGCTTGTTGACATAAAATGAACTAAACGGGAAAAGTGGGCAGCCCTATCTGAGACCATTCCTTGGTGCAAACGGTTCCGACATCCAACCATTGAACTTGACTTTGTATGTGACTCTGGAGACACACTGCATTATCATAGATATCCAATCAAAAGGAAAGCCAAAACTGATTAAGATATTTTCCAAGAAGGACCAAGAGATTATGTCGTATGCTAGTTTCAAAGTAGCTAGACATTTTCCACTATCTTCTTTTTCCTTATAAATTCTAAAGCCTCATGAGCTATTAGGGCATTCTCATTGATAGACCATGCCTAGCACAAATGCTGTTTAATTGGCAGATATCAAGTTCTGCATTATGCCTCTCATTCTGTTTGCCAAGACTTTGGTAATTCCTTTGTAGATAACATTACAAAGACTGATGGGCGTGAAATGATGTGGTTCACCAGGGTTTGGAATTTTTGGAATGAGGATTACAACAGTTTCATTCCAAGCTAGTGGCGTGATCTTCTTTTGGAAGAATTCTTTTATTGCCACTATCACTTTTCACCCACAATCTCCCAGTATTCTTGGTAAAATCCAGCTGGGAAGCCATCGGGTCCAGGTGCTTTCCATTTCGACATTTGGAAAAAAGCCTCCCTTATTTCTTGCTCCGTGACTTCCATATTCAGAAACGCCTTTTGTTCCTGATTTAATCATTTATCTATATGCTGGATTAAGGCTTCCGGCCTATACTGATCCTCATTATCATCTACTGGGATTGTTAATTCATCTCTTAAAGTCCTCTTCAGATGAGTCATGATGATTTCCTGTATTTCACCTTGATCATTTGTCCACTATCCCTCCTGATTTTTCAGCTGGGTTATGAAATTTTGTCCCCTCCTTTTTGTTGCCCAATTGTGGAAAAAACTGGAATTAGAATCCCCTACCTTGAGCCGTTGCATTCTTTTCCTCTGATGCCAATAGTCTCTCTGAATCTCTGTCAAGTCTGCTAGTTCCGCCTACACCTCATTTTGCTTCCTTTGTGTTTCCTCTCTTTGAGCTGTCCCTTCTTGAATTTTCTTCTGTAGATGTTCCAATTTTCTCGTCTTATCTTTGATTTTCTTCTCCAACTTGCCAAGCTTGTCTCTACTCCAACTACTCAATTTGGCATTTGTGATTTGGGTCTTGATACTTACCTTCTGCTTTCTATTTTCGTATTGGGTCTCATTTCCTTCCCAGATGTTTTTAATGATCTGATGGGCCCTGTCCTCTCCTGTTCAGAAATGTTCAAATGGTCTAGGCCTGGGTGCTCCTCTTCTTCGTTGGATAAAATGTCAGGTTCTGAACCTGACAAGAATTTACCGAAACTGAAGTAAAGAATTAACTAGGAAAAAAAATATAATAGAGAGGAAACAAGAGAGAAATTATAGAGAATTGGATGAAGAGAGGAAAACTGAAGTGGGAGAGAAAATGGAGAATTTATTCCAAATCAGCCAACTTGTACAATCAAGAATCTTCTGCTTCTATTTATACAGCTCTGCAACCAACCGCCCTTAACTAGTTGGCCCAAATGTCAGGAGATCATTTGGACTGAGGAATTCCTGTAACGGTTCCTGGTTGGCCCGTATTTGAACTTCATTCTGTGCATGAACATGCTCATCTACTGATTGTACTTTTTCATCTATCTGCAATGTAGACTCTTGTTGATTCCCGTCCTCCATAGCCCTGTCTTCCTACCTCATTTGTGTTTCTTGCTCTCTTTGCCCATTATTCTATGCTCCTGGTCCGAGTCTGATTGATTCTGATGAGCCATTGAGAGTGATACGAGTTGTTCATTAGGCTATGGATAATTATCCAGAATGCTACGGTATCTGAAACCATCTATGAAATGGTCCCCATGAGTTGATTGGAAGAAACTATGCAATTCTTGCATATATCCTTCCGGAATCCTTGTGAAACACCTCTGTGGCATATGTTTTCAAACTGGTCATCTGCATATACTGGCATGCCAATTCTTACCCCCATCCTCTCAAAACGATCATCCAAATACATCTCCAACAGATCATCATCCCTCACCCTGTATCTGTTGAAAGTAAGTCTGATAGAGCCACAACGTCTACACAGCTTAAATAATCTCTCATATGGACATGCAACCCAAGACGTGTTTCCATTTTCCATTCTGATATAAAAACCAGGGATTAATGGTTGGTTTTCATCAATCCACACTGGCTCTTAGAGATCTTGTGTTTATGGCATGCACAACTCCCACCCTGACTTTATGTACCTCGCTCACCATTGTAAATAGTACTCTTTTGTTTGTTTGTTTGTTTTAACTAATTTTTTGATTCACTTGAGTTGAAAACTGGATTTACTGATTAATGATTTTCGAACAGGTTGAAGTTGTTTAACTGTTCTGCTTTTACTATTCTGGAAAGTAAACGGCATTGGAGGGATGCTTTTTCAACCTAACGATGTATGTAGAGTACTGATATAAATTACTCACAAACGCAAATTTCCATTCTTTAATTTTACAGTTGAGTAGATAAAAAACTATAAAAAGAATCAAGGTGAATTTAAATAAATTCATTGTCCTTGGATTTTAATCGCGATAACTTTGGTCAGCTTACCGTTAAAGTTTCAATTCCCTCACTTCTCTCAAAACCAAATTTAATAATATTGTAAACGAACAAAATTAATTAGTAATCCTTTTCCTTGTTATAATCTATAAATAAAACCAACATCTAAAACCCTTTCTTAAACCCTACTCCACTGTTACCACTTTTCGTCGGTTTCTTCACTAGCCGTCTCTGCCCGACAACGCAAAAAAAAAATTTACAACAGATTTGAAGAATTCTAACTCAATCATGGCGAAATTCTTTTCAAGCGCAGAAGATTCCCAACCCCAAAACGACAACATTAACAAAACCCGTGTATACAATCCCTACCAGGGCGTTGAAGACGTCTCTTCATTACAACCCTTACGAACCCTTTACAACCTTCCCACCTCGCCGGAATTCCTCTTCCAGGAAGAAGCCCTCAAGAATCGCCGATCAATGAGTGAGAATCTCACTTTTGGCACGGGCTTGGCTTATTTAACCGGAGCGGTATGTGGCGGGACCATTGGAACTATTTCCGGGCTCAGGACGGTCGAAGCCGGTGAGTCTACGAAGCTTGTAATCAACAGAATACTGAATTCCGGCGGGGCCACCAGCAGAAAATTTGGAAATAGGTTGGGTATTATGGGGTTGATGTTTTCTGGGATTGAGAGTACTATCTACAATTGCAGAGGGGGAGTTGATGACGCTTGGGGTTATGTTGCGGCCGGGCTTGCTACTGGGGCGATATACAAGGCGGTGGCGGGGCCTAGATCGGCGGCTGTTGCTGGAGCTCTTGGTGCTCTGTTGGCCGGTGCTGCAGTTGCTGGCAAGAATATCGTTAAGAGATATGTGCCAATCTGATGAAAATATTGGTGTGGGATTTTTTTCCCTATAATTTAATTTGTTAGTTATTCTAACTATAATTATGATATAATGTTTGCCGATTTTGAGTAATTGAATCTAGAGTATTTTTTCTTGATGACATTGCCCCGTTTTTTTATCTCGGGCATACTTTTGTTTTTTTTTCTTGGACAAAGTTGATGATTGATGAACCGTGAAAGAAAAAAGAAAAAAATAAGGCAAATATAATAGAGATAATATCATTTACCATTCTCGTAATTTGGTAATATATCAAATTAAACCCTATAATTTAACAAAGATCAATAATTTCCTGTAATAAAAAAAATATCAAATACTACCAAAAAAAACCCTCTAACATAAAAGTATATAGTTTAAAATTTTTTAAAAAAAAATTAAAAATTAAAAAAAAAGATATTTTTTTTTTAAAAATTAATAAAATTATTTAGACTATATAATAAAAAATTTTACACTAAAAAAAATTTAAAGATGAAAATTTAATAAAATTTAAAGACAAAAATGATCAAAAAATTGATATAACTTAATTTTTTATTAATTTTTTAAAAGATAAAAATTTAATAAAATTATGTAAAATTTTGTTAAAATTTTAATGTAAAAAGATAAAAAATTATTATATAGATATTTTATTTTTTAACCTTAATTTTTTTTATGAATACTTTGTAATTTTTTCATTTTGTCTCTAAATTTTATTAAATTTTCATCTTTAAACTTTATTTTTTAATTTAAAAAAATTATTATATAGTGTAAATAATTTTATTAAATTTTTTTTCATTAAATTTTGTCTTTTTTGTATTTTTAAAAATTTATTTTAGAATTTTAAACTATATTTTTATATTTTTATATTTTAAGTTTTTTTATCTTTTTTCCAACTTATTCACGTTGACTGTCAGTCAAATGAGATGTTTGATATTTTTTTCACTACAGGAAGGTTATTGATATTTGTTAAACTATAGAGTTCAATTTAATATATCACAAAACCACGATAATGGTAAATGATTTTATTCCAATATAATAATAACACAATTTTATGATTAGATTTTTATTTAACTGTAAATGGAAATGGAAGTAAACATATTACAAATATAGATTCTTCGTATAATTAAATATATATTTTTTTTAAATATATACAATTACATTTTTATTTTTTATTTTATCTTATTATTAGTAATAGTATACAAGAATTTTATAAATTCTTTTTCAAAATAAAAGAATTTTTAAAATTAGACTTTTCTTTTAGAGGAGTAAAAAGATCCTCCTATATTTATTATGGGCTCACTTTCTTCTCTCCTTTTCAGACTCTAATTTGTATTTTTTATCGGCGGTTTGTATTTTTTATAAAGAAATATCTAATAAGAATAGAACACTATTCTTTTTAAAAAAAAAAAATCACTTTTAATGAAATATAACTTTTTTTTAGTTTCAATATTAAAAATATTTAATGCTTCTAAAAAAGTCCACTTATAATTGAAAGTAATTTTTTTTAGTTTTAATGTTTAATATATTTAATGTATTATTAAATATGTAAAAATATTTTATTTTTATTATTACTTTTTTAATAGGTAAAAAAATACTTTTAGGTAAAGTTTTACCCAAAGTACAAATCCTCAATGTTTCAATTTTCAATATATTTAACTCATTTGACAGATTTAAATCCCTAATTAATGGGACTAACTCTTTGACCGTTAGTCAAATATTAAACTTTTGGGAAAGGAAAAAGCATTTATAGTCCCCAAATTTCACCCGGTTTCATTTTTGGTCCCAAATTCTAGCTAGATAAATATAATCTTTAATGTTTCAATTTTCGACACGTTTAATTCCTTTCATCATCAATCAAACTTTAAACGTGCATTCCTTAGCTTTTAGATTTTTTATTTTTTTTCAAATGCAAAATTTGTCATTTGTGTGACAAATTATCTATTCTCAAAATATATTTTAATGTCAAATCAATCTAACATAAGTAATATAATTATCTCACCTAAACCTAACATAAGTAATATTTATGATAGTTTTTTTGAACTAAATTTTTATCATTTAATTAAACCTTTACTAATTTGAAATTCCCACCTCTTAAATCATAGAGCTCTATAAACATATCTTGAGTTGTACAAACAAGAGGTCAAATTCCCATTGTTACACAAATTACTAAATCGAGTTCCGTGTAATTTTATCCTAAAACTAAACAATCATGCATTTTGCCTAAAAACTAAACAATCACACTTTGTAGGATTTGAACCTACAATATTGGGTTTTGGAGACACACATTCTACGTGATTGTAAAATTTAAACCTACAACATTGGGTTTTAAAAACCCACATTTTACCAAGATTAAATTACAAATTTCGTCATCAACATTTACGCTAAAGTTCTTTTTAGTCCACAACATTTCAAACGGTTCTTTTTAGTCTATTACTACCTTTCAGCATGCAAAAACGGGTTCAAAGTTGTAAATGTTGTGAATGTTAAAAACTAAAAAGAATATTAAGGACTAAAAAAAACTATTTGAAAGATCAAGTTTATAAATGTTAAGGACTAAAAAGAAACGTTTGAAATGTTGTGGATTAAAAAGAACTTTAACACAAATATTAATGACGAAATTTGTGATTTAATCTTTTACCAAACTAAAGTAAGAGTAAGAGTGCTTTCTTATCTGAATAAACTATAAATATGAAAAGGGAATTTATTTATAGCAACTTAAAAATGAAAATTATGTCTAATTTGAATCAATATCAATTGATCCCCTGTCATTTAATTAAATCTTGTATGAACAACGTTTCAAAACATATTTTTACATTTTTTAAGACAGTGGTTGTGAGATAAAAAATATATTAGAAATTGAAAAATTATTTTAGAAAGTGCAAAAATACATTTTGAAATAACTGTTCATATAGGCCCTAATGTGAAAATATATATGTGAAAAATACAATAGAGATGCTTATTCTATTACTATTAATAGAAAATTTGTTGTTATAATAATCTATAATATTGTACTTTATTTGTTTTTTAGGATAAAAAATAATGAGTTATTTTATTAGTTTTTATTTTATTTTTAAAAAATATTTGTTTGTTACTAAAAATAAAAAGGGCTATATTCATTCCAATTAAATGTTATTTTTATCATTTTACAAGGAGGAGACTGCTATTTGGTCAAATCTCAAATTAGCTTTGTTATTTGGCCACACCTCAAAGGGGAAATGTAATTAAGCCTAAAAAAATTGTGTAATATTATAATTCAGATTTAATGTATGACTATTTAAAGGTTAACTTCAATATTTGGGACTTAAACCTATCAAATGGATTAAATGTATTGCAAATTAAATCATTAAAAACTACATTTCTTTCTTGCCAAAATTTGTGAAAAACTAAAAATGATACTAGATAAAACTTTGGGAATTGAAAGTACTTTCTTTCCAAAGGTTTAATGTTTGACTAATAGTCAAAGAGTCAACCCCATTAGTTAAGAATTTTAACCCATCAAATATGAAATATGTTAAATATGTTGAAAATTGAAACATTGAGTACCACATTTGTCATGTCAAAAACTTCAGAAACTTAAAATGATATAAGGTAAAAGTTTAAGGCCAAAAGTGTTTTTTCCCTTTTTAATATTAGAAATTATATTATAATTATTTAAAGATAATAATATAAAATTTTTATTTAAAAGTGATTTTTTTTTTCCGGTGAAAGGAGGAGTATTATATATTAATATTATAGTTATTAGCTTGACCACCCGCCAGCATAGGTTCATCACATAAAATAAATCACATAATAGATTCTAAGAACTTAGGGGATGCCTGATTTGGAAGAAATATGATTCAGCAATAGGAATAATTCGATTACAAGGTACTTGGTTGACTATCATGGTAATAAAAACAGTAAATTAATTACCTCAAACTCCTCAATCACTCATTACTTATTTTCTCCCCTTCTGTTAACTATACCCTCAAATTCACCAATCAAATTTATTGGGTGTTACCAAAATTACCTTCCAATCTCATTTCACTTTTTCTTTCATCATTTTTTTTATTTTAATTTTTTCTTTCATCATTTTTTTTATTCTAATTTTTTTCTTTCATTGCACTTATTCCTCTTTTTCTCTCATCCATCGTCATTATTACTTTCTCTCTTATCATTTTTTTGCTTTATTTTCTCTCTCATTGATTTATAATATTTCTTCCTCTTCTCTCTCGCTCTTTTTTCTATCTTATCACTCTTTATTATTACTTTCTATCTCATTAATTTTCTTACCCTATTTTCTCTCTCATCACGATATAATCTTTCTTTCTTTATCTTCCCTCTCACCCCTCTTTCTCTCTCATTCCTCATCACTGTTATTTTCTCATTCTACTTTTTCTGTCATCATTTTCTCTACTTTCATAACATTTCTCCCTCTCTCTTCCTACTTACTATTCTTTCTCTTTCATCCATGTCTATTTTACTTTCTCTCTCTACTCTCTTATTAATCTATAATATTATTTTTATAATATATTTGTTAATAAAAGTAAAACTAAAATTTTGATTGATTCTTATTTCTACAATTAAATTGAACCAATCATCATCAACCACATTAATACCCATTATAGGGTTTGAACTAAACACAAATAATGCAATCAGCATCCTCTTGTGATTGAACACCTCAATAAATCCCAATGTGTTTCTCATTGAGTAATTTGAACCAAGCGCCACCTCATAGAAAACCCCCAAATAGGTTCATCCTCCCTCCATAGGGTTATTAAAATAAATTTCTCTGAATCTTGTTAGACCATTTTATGTGCTAAATTTCGTAATTTCATGCTTAGTTTAAATTGTCAACCTTAAGATAAACATCAAATCAAACTAATACAAAACTTAGAGTGAAAACATGTGTGCGCACAATAATGACAATTTAACATCTAGTGGCAGTGATAAAAAAAAATCAGAATTAATGTATAAAACAAGAAGTAATTATGACAATCTAATACCTTCGTGTTGATTGTTTTCCTACTCTTTACCAAATTAAAGTTGGAACTCGCCCTTAACATAGGATGACCAATGTTTAAAACTTAAGTTGATACAATGTTGCAGATGTCGAAGGTGTAGCACCAAAATGAAAGAATTTAGTATGAATAGAAGGATAGAACTAGTTAAAAAAGATATTCAAGGAAATGCCACTTTCATTCACGACAAACACTTCTGGGAGGAGAGATAACGGGGCAAACCAACCATTGTAACAGTGCTGCATCCATCCCAAAATTCAGTGGCAAATGCCATACTGTAAGCTCATCTTTCAAGAACCATCTCCATGCAATGCAATATATCCATTACTCTGTATTTAAGAAATGCACAAATAAGCATCAAAGGGAGGGTTCAGATAAAAGAGAGGCATTGGTTGGGCAAAGAGCTTTTTCTAACCTATAACTTCAATAATTTATTAATTCTTTTACTGATTTTCACTCTTCGTCTTTCCTCAGAACCTTATAGTGCAGGAACCATCATAGTTTCAACAAGCTAAAAGTAACATACCATCTTCATCCACGCATCCTCTAGAAATGAATCGACAACATTCAACTTCATGTAAGGAAAGTCAGGGCTTTCCCACATTCTGAGATGTTGCTTCATGGGTTCAATGTCTTGTGAAATGCAACCTGCAGCAGACAAAGTATTAGTGACAATAGAGTGGCACAACTGAACATGAAGCAAATACAAATATTGACATGGATTCTTGGGAGAAGTATGTGATTTAGACCATAACTTGGGATCCATATTGATGTTCAATTTTATATTCAAGTAAAACCAAATTTAAGTGCAAAAACAAGTATAAGCAGTCAATCTAATTCCATTCACAAACTATATGTGTGTGTGTGTGTGTGTGAACGGCACATGCACTATGCAATATCATTGTTAAAATGAAATAGACACTCTTCACCACTAGTTGGTCCTTGTTGACAAAATAAAATTTGGCCTAGTGCTAATTGCAATGGCACTATTGTTCACAAGTGAGAGCATCTCCTGAGACAACACTAACTAAACCAGTTACTTGTCAACCAAAGAGAAGGAATGCAAACATAAATACATACAGAAGTTGATGTCTTCAGCAGCTCCCTTATAGCCATAGTTGCATAGCAAGAAGCAGGTAGGGTAAAGCTCAATTTGAGAGCTCTTTGGATCTCCTGGGTGTCGGTGCTACCTGATATTTCAGTTTGTTTTGACTCTGATCCATCATTCTCTACCTCACTAACTTCAGAGGAACCAATGATTGTTCTTTCAGATACACCTCGTTGTGCATCACTATCAATAAGATCTTTTCCATTGTCATTTACATTCCCAAAATCCACTTCTCTAGCCTTGCTTGACTTGACAATTCGGTCCATATCTGTTTGTGCCAAAGGAATATTTCCATCTTTATATGTGAGCAATTCCCTGCATATATAAAAGGAAAACAATACAACAATCATCCACCAGAAAGATTTAAATACATGAAGTGAACACGGAAACCAAATAATCGAAACAATGCAAACAGAGAGATTAGCCTACCACTCATAGTCCTTTGGCTTCTGAAATACTCGCCTGTAACCTCCAGTCATGCTGGTTATTGAAAACTCCCTGAAGAATAATCAGATTGTTCTATGACAACAGACACACAGCAAAACTGTGGAGCATTAGGACAACAATCAAGAAAGGATGTATGTAAATTTTATGGGCTCTTCTGTAGAATCATTCTTAAGAAGCCTGCAGCATGAAGAGCTCCTTCCAGGAGAATAAAGTTTACTCATCCAATAGCCCTACTAAAGGCCAGAAATCCAAAGATATGATGTACTTATGAAACCTGACACTAAAAGCGCTCAACTTACTTGACACTGTGCACACTCTCTGTCAAGCTGATAGCATCCTGACCAATAAAATCAACATCTATTAGAGGACAAGAAAATATGATGAATGCATTAATTTATGGAATTTTAAAGTAATCCAAGGGGAAAAAAGATAAATGTGATCTCTAATATTTCCTAGGGAAAATATGATAAATGCATTATTTATGGTATTTTCCAATGGCGTTCCCCATCATTGTCCGATGGCATTCATCCAGCATGATCAGATGATATTTTGATTTTCTAGTGGTATGCTTAATTCACTGCGAAATGCAAAGGCTAAGAGATAATGTTTTATTCATGAGAAAGCCATTTCTAGACGTCATCTCATTAGTCAGGTAACAAATTTCCAATTTAAGAGATTTCCAGCTACCTATTGGGGCTGTTCTTTATATATGAGAAAAGGAAGAGCCTCCATTTCTGCTGCTTACGTACTGAAATTTAAAACAAATTGCAGCCAAGGAGTTAACAACTTTTATCTGTGGGTGGTAGAATTATTTTGATTAAAATGTTCTTCCATTTATCCTTCCTTATACATGTTAGGGCTGCATCCAGTGGCAGAACCAGCATTCTGGTGAAAATATAATTAAAATGAATAAATTAAGCAACATTTTAATCATAAATTAGAGAGAATATTAGAATTGAATTCATTGAAAGTCATCTATTTATTTATTAATTTAGGTATTTAAAACTAAGCTTATCATTTTTTTACTTTACCCAAATTGTTAATGATTATATCTATATCAACTTCAATATATGTTAATTCTATAAAAATAAAATTAAAAAATAAGATAAAAATTATATTTGTTTAGAGATTAAGAGTTAGTTAGCAAATAAATGCAATAAACTAATATAAAAAGTTAATTTAGGTTAAACTAACAATCTTTGCTTTTTAAAGCATAGAATTGGAGGGCTGATCAATAAGCTATTAGAATACTGATATAATAAGTTAGTTTAAATGATAACAAGTTAATTTAGAATACGCTAATAACTTGATATACTAAAATTATTTAGATGAAATTAACAAACAATTTACCTTTACAGTATAGAAATTGATGGTTGATAAATAAGCTATTAAAATAAAATAATAATAGGGTGAGCTAACTGCTTACTATAATTTAGGAAGAAAATGAAGGAAAAAAAAAGGGAAACTATAAGCTATGTTTTAACTTGGGCCACTTTTATATAAATACAATTATAGCAGGTGAAAATCTAAATATTTCTAAATTTTAACAAAACTTTGATACAATATATAATTTTTTTTCCCAAGGGGAGGCAAGGGCCCCTGCGGCAAACACACACACACACCCCCCCCTCCCTTTTTCTTTTCTCCCCCTGCACTGCATCTAATCAGCAAAATCAGTAATGTTGAGTTTGGAAAAGAATTTTGCTAATTTCTAATGCGGGGAATGTGATAATGATATTAAAAATCACTGGATAAAGTGGGAAGACTCTTATGCTATCCTACTGCTGAGGGAGGGCCTGGTTTTAGATCTATGACAGATGTTTTGACTCCTTTTCTGTCAGGCTATGGTGGAACTTGAGATTGCTAAGATACCATTTCCTTTTTCCCTTTCTTACAGCAACTTTCTAGAAACTTTAACATTGTCTTGTCATGACAAGCAGGAACTAGGTAAAATAGCCTAGTAGAGATCCCAATATCTACCATTATCCTTTCTAGAATCTTTACAATTTGTGGCAGGTGCATAATTTGCCAGGAATTTTCACATTAGTTCTGGCAAATTAATAAATAAATGATCTAAGTATGAAGTTAATCATATTTGTCCTTTCATGGTTATGGTGCAGATCATAGGTTCTACATCAGTCCACACTTTTCAAACAGCAAAACAGCAGCATCACATATCCAACAAAAGGATAAGTGCCAAAGCTTTAATCATCATCAAGTGAACTTTCACAAACATAACGCACCTTACTTGACAAGTCATGATAAAATTCTCCAATATCATTAACTGGATAAATAACCCGTGATCTGCAGTTACCAAAATTTCAAATTTAAACACAGTATATAGTGGTTTATAGCATTAATGAAGGGCAAAATAATCAAGTTCTCTCTCCCTACCCGGGCAAAGGAAGGGCAATATCATCTATCGTGTAAGTCCCAGTTACTAAATCTTCTTCAGTCAATGCCTGCACAAGAGATATAATTGTGAAATTCCTGTCTATAAAGAGAGACAAACTTTAATATTCAAAATTGCCAAAGAGGGAGAGAGAGGGTGAGACTGAAGTTACATAACACTTCATAAAACAATGGGATGCATTTGTCAAATCTCCATTTTAATACGTCAAAAGAAATCAGATAATATTGAGACCAAACAATGTCATTTACTCTAAGAAAGATAATTCTCACAAGAGTGATTAACTCTGAATCACTTAAGTAATCTGAGTTTTGACTTGCATGCAAAAATAGAAGGATAATATAGTCAATTGCATTGGTGAGATTTAAAAGGCTCTATGCTATTTACTTCCAACTTGACAACGAATACCAATTAAATAGCAGAAGAATCTACAAGCTCTTCAAAGCTTAGATTATCCTTGAGATGGTGAGGAAGAAATTTCCTTCATCTTACCAAGATGCTTCCTAACTAAAGCAGATAGTCCATATGATGCAACTTTCAGAAAAGTAAAATGGCAACAACAGCAACTTACAAAAGAAAATGATCATTTCCTTGAAATATCAAAAAGAATAAGCATCCACAAAACCCTGCAGTCTTCAACCGAAAAACCAGTCAAGCAACAACTAATATATCTTTAGAAGACCTGAATACTTGCCTTTACTGAAATATCTTTTTCTCCAGGAACATCAATTTCAGAGATTTCACCTACATTGCTCACATCATCTGTATCCTTTGAATTCCCACCTTCACATTCAGAATAGCTTGCTGCCATTTCGTTTTCTATCAATTGCTCCTTGCAATATACCAAATCTCCCAACACAACGCGGTCAATTCCTGGAACAAGATCAAATCCCCAGGAGGCAAAAAGGAAGCTCAATGTTCTTGATTTCACATATTGCAAACAATTTGGTCATTATTGCTCTAAAACAGTTATTTCACCATTATACTTCTAAAGCTACACTTTGATATAGCTGTATTAGAAAATCACAACCGAATTGCATAAAATCAGTAACACTGCACTGTAGGACCTGGAGAAACACGTACCATAGTTTTGCACTCTCATACTAGCTGCATGGTTCCAAATATAGCTTTGATAACTGTGTACATACCTGCAAAATGGAATTGCAGTATCTTTATAGAACCTAAAAATGATATATAGATGTTTTAGATCATAATTTCATATGGGACAAGGCACCATCTTGCACTCTTTCTTTTGTGTCGAGTCTCATAATGCTATATAACCTCATAAGTTGTTTGGAAAAAGAAATAAGCACCAATCATATCTTATTGAGTGTGTTTCCAGCATTACTTCCAGAGTCATCTAGATTAGGATGATTTGAAATTGTGTAACCAAAGGAAGTCAAGGTTGATTCCACCAACAAGCAGATTATCTTTTCCCAGAAAACTTAACGGAATTTTGGCAAAGAAGAAAGAGTAAAACAGAACACGGAAAAAAAAATAAAAAATAAACACTCATGATTGGAGTAGCAAATTGTTATTTGGGGCAACTGTGTGAAATAGTAATGGACTAAAAATGGAGGATGATGGTGATAATCACTTCTCATCAAGTGTAAGATGCATCCCCAAATGAAAGGAGGTACACCACAAAGTTAAAGGTTGTATTCCATGTAGGGAGGACAGCCTAATCTCTGTATGAGAAGATGGGCCATGGAATAGGGAATTTTCAAGTAACAGCCTAAGACTGGGCATGAAGTAAGCTCCACAGCCCCTGTGATTCCCACCAGTAAGGTTTGTAATTATTGTAGCACACTAGCACCCCAAAAGCTCATCTGACCCTATTCCAAAGTTCATCTTGAGTCAAGCTAGAAGTAGTTATCTCCAGCAGCATTGAAAATATCACAATAAATAGAAGCAAGTAAATCCGTCAATGAGTGAAAATGCAACATGAGAAGTAATAGTATACTCAGAACAAACACTACTGCACCACAAGTGATGAAATTCAAGAACTGTAAAAGGAGCTAATGCAGTTTGCAGACACCATGTAGACAAAATCTCAGCACTGGGTCTACACAGAGATGCAGACACTTGTGAGCACACACAACCCAGAGTAGAAAATCTCAAAGAAACAACACCAGCCAACAATCAGCATGTAGTCCTGACTTTTAGAATCAACCAAGTGCATGCAGAATAAAATTCGTTGCCATGATAACTTACATCATTCGAAGTGTCCTGGGTATGGCCTTAAGAGCTTGTAAGTAGTTTTCTGGACTTCTTTTTAAAGACTGCAGCTGGAAAAATAAAAGGAAGTGCTATTAATGAAAGTCAAGGTGATATGTAGTTAATCAAAAAAATGCCATAGCAAATGAAATTGCACGCAGAAACACCAAAAAACCACAGAAAGTAAAAGAACTATCAAGAGATGAAGAAAGCACCATAAGAGTATGCTGAGGCTACTCTTTTTCACACTATTTTACATGTCCTTGAACAATGACATTTTACCAATAAATAAGAGAATAATAAGGGCTCACCCACTGGTAAAACTGATTAAGCTCTCAAATTTCCATTCAATGTTTTGATTTTCATGAGTTAATAAGGACTAGCCAAGGGGGAAAATTTAAAAAGACAAGTCATGTGTGAAGACAAAAACTATATCTTCTGGAGGAGACCTTCATATATCCTTGCAGAGTAGAGATATAATTCATCTATCCACAAAACACAGACTGAATAACAGTGATAGTGGATCACCCCGTCCAAGAATTCTCCCCAGGGAATAACTCTTCTGAAGACTGTTCGTTGCCTCAGCAAAATACTGTTGTGCCAAAAGGTGACAACAGTCCTGCGACTAAGGTGATCTTTCCAAGGCCACAGTCTTTTGGATCCATAATTGTATGCTAAATGCTTGGGAAGTTCAATGAAGGTAACAGAGACATTCTCCACTACTATAACATCCTCTCCCACCACATTAACCATTTAACAAAAGTACTGGAATGCAAAAGATAGGTTTGTTTAAAAAAAGTGATTATGACCAGGAGCTGAGGTGCAGATCAGGGCACATTGAAGATATTCTCCCAGCAAAACGAGGCAAAAGATAGATTTTTAAGGTGAAGGGAGTCGTGGCCAGGGAAGCTTAAATGAAAGGGACAGGTGAAGAATTTTTATCTTCAAAATAATCTTGAAGCAGTCTTCATACAATTCTATTGCTTTAAGCTGGAAACAAGCTAAAAGCAAGCCAGGTGGAAATAGATTTGAAGGTAAAATACAAACCCTATGTTGCTTGTTATCTTACCAAGAATTGTATGCTTTTATCTTCCATAAAATGAAAAAATTATTCCAAAACCAGTGTTCATTTTTACCCAGAAACGTACAGGTTCTCCATATTCTTATTGTACCAAAACAACAGGAACATCAAAATGGAGCAGTATTTCAAAAAAATACACCCAATCCCCTATTTGTCAATTTAAACCAATGCATAAATTTTTTTCTCCTAGTACTTTGTCCATATCTAATTGATATTTAAATATTAATCATTGATCATTCTTATGAATTGAAATGGTATTTTACGGTTGGTAACTAATTGATATCTTTTCTTTCAGTTAGTTTTTTAGCCTTTCCTAATTTAGTAATAACAAAACAGATATTTAATGTATAAAATAGAAATTCCACCGGCTTTGGCTGCTATAACCTTCACAACCACCATTTTTTTTTTTCAGGCATTTTGCTACAACATAAGAAATTGTATTCTGCGATAAGTGTGAAAAATAGAGTAAATAAAAACTGTAAATGGATACAGAGAAAGAAATAGTGGGTTCCATCATTTCTATGGTGACACCTTAAATGCTGAGGTCTGTTCTATACACCAGAGCCCTTCCTTCAACAATTCTTTGTTTAATTGATAGTAGACTAATTAGAAACTAAATACAAAGGACCACCTTTAGAGATGATATTCATAAAAGAAAGGAGGAAAAATTCATTATCTTTTGAAAACATATTACAAGTACCATCGCACAACTGATTGAGGTGACAACTCTGCAAGAGGTTAGTCCTTAAACTTTCTTCCATTCAAATAAATTAGAAACCTAAGAGTCTTGATATTTCTCAAAGGAATTCAAAGAAGATTAAAGAGATAAGAATAGCAGCAGTGCATTGGCAACCAAAGCTGTTCCATACTGCACTATTAGGCTAGTTTTCTTTCATTGGAAACTATGAACACAATGGAGCTGCCAATTTTTTTCTAGTGAAAATGAAATCAAAAAATGGGAGGAAAATAGTAGCAAAAATGGAAAAAAAAAATATTAAGATAAGTAAATGTAGCAAAACAAAAAAACATACCAAAAGCAAAGAGTCCCATCACTTAATGCAAGAGGAAACATTCCACAAGAAACCATTTTTAACAATCTTCAACACATATTGTTGATATCAGAAGCAACAATATTGAATCAATTAAAGCAGACAGAAATGACGCAAAGAAAGAGGTAAAAAAATAATAATGATAACCCATGTGTTTTGAAACTTACTATTGCTCTTTCAGCAACTAGATGCCGAGGTAGTTGTCTCAGGGTCCCTTCAATATCTCCAGTCTCCTTATAATGCTTCCTTGACCTATTTATATCATCCCTTTGTACTAAAGATCTAAGCTAAGAAAAAAAAGTCCATAGGATTGACTATTTGCATAAGTACTTTAACATCATAATTGCCTTGATGGGAAGAGAAAGTGGTTGGCAAGATTGTAGGCAAAGGATTGAGGTATGCTCAAACAATAATGCAAAGGATATCCCCTTCTCTTGGATCAAGGATCAAGTTAATCACATTCTTCCACTCCCCACGCAATAAGGTAGCTCCAATAAGATGAGTAGGCACAGAACCACTTCCAAATCTCTGAATTAAATTTGCATATCATGAACAGGTAAAAGAAAATGGATTGTTACAAATTTACTGGATCATGAACTTATAAATCATCAAACCAGGAAACAGAGTACTGGTTAGATTTAAGTAAATAGAAGCCAACAGCAAGATTTGATGTTCTTAAGAAGTTAACATTTCATCATTCAACCGGATTGAGATCCAAGACTGTCTCAAAGACCACATCGATTAATTTATCCTTTCAAAGCACACATAAGATCTTCTTTCGTAATGTCAATAGCCACAGCATAATCAACAAGGAAAAAATTTTAACACAACCCTTCAGGTAAATGTAGTTTACTCTTTTTTTTACTTTTCTAATATTACTTTTCAATCAAAAAGAAAGAAATAGGACAAAGATGAACCAAATCCAGCTAGGTAATGCCAGTTGAATCGATTCCATTTACATAAACTTCCACAATGGTTTCACTGGCTCTGGTAAACATAATTTGCTGTTACTGAATTGCTAGCTTAACGTCTCACAGTTTTGATTGTAAATTTCCTATAAGTAAAATCTCACAGAAAATTGTAGAAATATAGCTTAATCTATTGAATCATAGGTATCCATTATCTGTTCTTCAAGATGACCAAATTAAGATATGATAGTAAATCTCCACATTGTATACAAAGGACAGAAAGTGTCTGAGGTCAAACTACACCAAGAAGAGTGTTGAACAGAACCATTTAGTGCCAAAAGAAGGAAAAATGAGCATTTAAAAAAAATAAAAAGAAAGAGCAAAAGAGTTAGTTATCAGATTTAACTAAGATTGGAAAAGAACTAAAATCCATGCACAGAAATGCATGGGTCAGAAATCAATCAAAAACAACAAAAAATTTAGTAATACTTGCAAGCCGAAGTAATTGATGAACCCAAGTTCTCCCAGGGCTTGTGCAGATGCTTGTATAATATCTTCAGATTCCGCAACCACTCCCCTGCAAAAGTTTAAATCCCGTGACCTTGACATGTTTTAGACGTTTTTAACTTTCCACTACCATCATTTGCAAATCACTAAAATGAAGAAAACCAAAAAAAAAAAAAACAAAAAACAAAAAACAGAAAAAGGAAATGATACTGGAGAATTTGAGGGAAACCTTGTAGGACAAGCAAGACCCTCTGAAACCTTCTGGTTTTTTCTTTTTAATATTTTCTTTGGTCTAAAAATTTTGTCAAAAATTTAGTGATTTGATTTTTCTTAGCTGCTTCAACAATCCCCCAGGAAAGGTGTTTGGGTGATTATTTGCGGTAGTTGACAATATTTTGATCTTTAGGCACCATACTGCAACAGGTGTGATTTTTACCAGTGATTTAGGCTATGTTTGGTTTATCTCCTATTTGCAAAAAGTTAACTTTTTTCAACATAAAAAAATAAAACATCCAAACAGCTTTTTATTCTATTTCAAAATTCAAATTTGAAATTTAGATTCCTACCAAAAATTTCTCACATTATTTCAAAAAAAATTTCCCCCCAATACATATTTTCCATTTTCCCTCCAAACCACTTTTTCTTACAAAAAATTCCTACCAAAACTTTCACATATTCCACTACAAAATTCTCAAATACAACACAATCCAAACATGGCATTAAAAGAAGAAGCAAAACCAACAAAGCTATTGGGTCAGTGGTCAATTGGTTTGATAAGACTGATGGTAGTTAGAAAAACTATATAAAAGTCATATGACATTATCATGATATCATGAAAATATTAATTTAAAAACGCTAATAAGTAATAACAATTAATATTTACATATATATTAAAAATTACACAAACTTCCAACATATAACAAGCCAGATAAAGACTATAACACGCATCTTAATAACATCTAACTCAAAAAAATCACATTTAAATCAAAGTCAAATGCAAAAACCAATAAGTTCATAAACATGCATCTAAACCACTAACTCCAAATTGAACCCAAAATATTGAAATGACTCAAATAAGAAATCAAATCAAATAAGGAGAAAAAGCATTTTTAATAAAAAGCAAACCAAGAAAAAAAAATTCCATCTGATTCCCTATTTTTTCCATGTATTCCAGTTTATTCTAGTTTTTTAATATATTCAGATGAGGCAGATGGCCGGTCCATCAATTCAAAAGTACCAACGTCTACACTCTGAATATTCTTCTGCAGTGCAGTATCAGAATGTTCAGTTTATTGCATAGATCTCTATCATTGAAACTACTCTCCTTCCACAAGGCTGTTTTCCTCATTCTCTATTGATCCACCTTTATGCTAGCTGTAGAGTGTTGTCTTTATTTCCCAATTCTGGTTGCAAACCAAAAATTAGACCACACACCCACATCACCTCCAGGCCCAGTACTAGGGAGGATAAGTGAGCATAGGATCATTTTATACTGTTAACTAGGCACAAATATTTGCAAGTAAGATTGATATGTTTTTACCTTAATGTGATTGTAAAACGATTTCCATGGAGCTGCCCAAGAATAAGCCCTTCATTTACATGGCTGTCACAACATTTCAAATGTAAAATCAACTCCATAAAAGAGGGAAAAGAACCAAAATCACAAATCTTTTTCTCACCAAAAATCTCCAACTTTGATACCAATTAATCTTTCATTAAGAGCAGCTAATCTACTAGCTCGCTGTTTAAAAACAGTTACCTGAAATGCAAAGAGAGGAAGATGATGAACTCTATATGGAATTAAATAAACAAAAGTTCAGAGGGGAAAAAAATCCACAGACTATCACTGGAATTTTAAAAAAGAAATATATACTATAAGCATATTTTAAAACAAATATATACTATAAACTGAAGAAAACCTTCAACTGACCCAAGATATCAGTGTTACAATAATAAAAAGAACGTAAAATGAGAAGATTCCAGAATGTCTGTTTCATAGAATGACCTTATGCCATTCATTTGGACAATGACCAAAATTCATAACTTGCCAAAGATGAATGAAAACCACATAGAAATGGAAAGATAGATATATATGACATGTTTATTAGCAATTAAACAGACTTTTCATGAATACATCATTCACGTTCTAACTTCTCGAAAGAATATTAAGTTAGTGACTTCTATAAGAAACATAGGCAACTCCTCTTTTTGGTTTTCTATTAATTTATTGCATTATCATGGAGTTCATGCTAGCAAGTTGCATTAGCATTCTTCAAATCATGTTTTCGACTCAGATTCATAGCTCTGACCCTGAAGTAGCTCATTCTAAAAATGACTAATGTGATTTTGAATAAGCAAGAAATAAGTTCCGAAACCTATAATAAAAAATTATTTCAGAAAAAAAAAAACTGTAAAAATTCTTCCACACTAGCTCACAGAAAGAACTCCTGAACTACAAGTACAAAGCTAGTAATAATGAATCAAAAGGGCACACCTAAGAAAGAAGAAGAAAAAGAATAAGATCACATTACCCTTTGAGTTGATATGGAGCGCTTATCTTTTGTACCAGCAAATCCAAAGGACCTTGGCTGAAAGAAAATAAAAAGCAACCAAGTGAAAATTTGAAAATGACTGAGATGCCAATTCTCATTGATCTATTAGCTTTTGAGATGTGAAATATTCATAACCTTTTTTCATCAATAATTTAAGAATAGCAATTACACATACATACATAAGCAATTTACAAATAGGCGTGGAAAACTAAAAAGTAAAAAGACCCTTTATCATATCTCCTGTGTATTGGTAAAACGATCACATGTGAAAACCTGAACCAAAAATCTTTGCAAGCATCAGCAACAATTTACCTAAGATGAAAATGAAAACCAGATTGGCAACCTCTGCCAGAACTAAGTATTTTAAAGGGCCACCAAACTTAATGAATTGGTCAACTACTCAGATACTTAGCATCAAAATTATCTGCCTCGAAATTGAAATTAGTACACGCATGTAAATAAATGTCATATACCTGAATGCCAAGCATCTTTCCAATAAGCCCAATTGCCTCCTGTGTTTCTTTGTTCTCCTTGTAAAGATGGAATCTGAGATTTTAAAATGATAATTTTCACTCAAATATTTACCAAGTGCAAGAATAATCAAGTTGACTTACAATGTAATAGACTAGTGGTGATGAAAATAAGCTTTTATCAGCCAGGAAAAAATTTTATGTTCCTTCTAATATTTTTTTTCCCCTTTTTGTTGTCAAATGAAGTGAAAACAAGTACTATCCATTGACAAATGCGGCCATAACCTCCTTCAGTAGCCTATATCCAATTGCTTGCCACGTTGAATAAACTTAAGAGTGTTTAAATGGCCTTCACAACTTAAAGTTAAAGGACTTTGGGTCACATAAAAAAATAAATAAACAAAAAACTTTGGGACTTTCTCTCTCTAAAGTTTTTTTCTCTCTCTCCTTTTGGGAGATGGGGTTTCGCTCTCCCCCATGTGGGAGTTGCAATTCAAAATCTTTCTTCCATGGATTGATTCAATCCAACCATGGAAGTATTGAACCCATATCATTCAGTTGTCAATACCATTTCTGTTAGTAAATTCCAAATCCAAATCTTTCACCTTCAGATCAAAATTTCAAAAAAAAAAAATAAAAAAATTCAGTTCATGGATGATTTGCATAAGCCATGGATCTAACTCTCAGCACATTTTTCAGTTTATTGGCCCTTTCCTCGTTTTTTGAAAATAAAACTACTAAAGATCTTAAGGCCCACTCCAAATTTTGTTCTTCTTAACCTGCACCTTCACCACCTTGCTTGATGTCCTTTTGCCGCCTCATGTTCCCAACAAGTTCCAATTTAATGATTACATTTCTTAATTTTGATCTTTAATTTAATTTGCTCTTTAATTTTAAAAGTTTTAAATGTATTCTTGGAAGCTAGTTGTATTATATTTGACTAATGAGAAATCCTCTCTATTTCTTTTCATTTCATGTCAAATGGTTTAAGAAGAAGTAGGTATAGAGGAGTACTCTTAATTTAGCATGATTTTGTTTGAATAATCAATTAAAATATCTAAATTTTGCTTGAAGATCAATTAAAACAAACTTTTCACTTTTCTATATATCATGCAATGAACGTAGATTCTTTTGATTTTTATCCAACAATCACTTAGGAAATCAGAAAGTAAATAATGAAATTGCAAAGTGTAATTCTCAAATTGAACTATACACTAATAATACATGCACAAGTAGGACTTTTATCAGAAATCCTTTTGCAATAAATAGCACATGAAGACTCGAAAGCGCCTATAATAGAAAACAACACTAAAGAAGACCTAAGAGCACCTTAATTTTGTTTGAAAGTCAGTTACAGAATAAAATTGCAATTAAGCGTTGGCGTTATTTATCGTTACATTAAATCATATAATAGAGCAATTTGCATTTAATAATTTTAGCTAAAAGGAAAGTCCTATCTGACAAAGCCACCTTATATTGGCGGTGGATATATTTATCATAGAACCCTTATTCCTTTGTTAATTACTGTGTTAAAATAAAAATTATAGGAGGGAAGCGGGGAGACTAGCCTCTGAATCTTTCTTAAAAAAATGGAAAATTAACCTTGCCTAGAGAAAGGTTTTTCGGCATATGTTTCAGTTTATTTTCTGGTACATGAAATATTATTAGTGGATAAAATTCAATAGAAATGATCCCTTTTCAAAAAAAAAAAAAAAACACACAGAATAAGCGTAAAAAAAAAACACACAGAATATGGGTGTTTATTTTCTCTTAGGCTAGAAATTTCACCTTCCATTTTGATAACTTGTTCAAATAAAACAAAATTGGATATTCTTCCATTATAGCCTACTGAGGAGTAAAAGGACTGGCAAGAAGGGTAGTTTTTGTTCTTGCTTGAAGATGTTGATGATATTCTAGTCTTTTTGGCCTCATAGGTTTTGACTATACACAAAAAGAGTAGCAAGATGAATGGAACCTTCAGTGTATAGACACATGTAAGCAGTCACACTTTGATGTGATTTCGACCCCAAAATTGTGACTCACAATTGGAAGGATCGGAAACACTTGAAATTGCCCGGGATATGTCTAAGGGAAACTTAGACTAGATGGTGTAAACCGCAACCTACTACCTGTGAAATAGATAGGAACCTTGGTATAAAAACGCCACAACCAATTATACCAAAAATTGGTTGATAAGTTTGGATCGAACGCCACAAGTTGATAAGTCGTAGACGCCACAACTTGATAAGTTCGTTTGAACGCCACAAGTCTCCAAGGAGAACTTGATAAGTTTGAAGTTTTTAAAGAACCAAATGAGATAAACTCACAATTCTATTATTCAAAGCTTGTCTTCAAAGTGGTACAAAGATGCCTATTTATAGGCTAAAATAAGTAGTAAAGAGAAATAAATAAATTCTAGTCTAGAAGAAATAAATAATAATTTGACTTTCTAACTTCTAGACAAGACTAATAAAATTCTGCATTTTAATCGATGAATTATGCATATTTCTAGATGATATGTTGGCTGAAATCAAGATGCATTGGATTGGTATATTGACCAAGTGTTGGAATGAGAAGGTTCATGCATCTTGAGTTGGCTTGCAAGACTCCATTAATGCTCATTTGACTGAACTTTTCCAAGGCAGAATTTCGCCCTTCAAGGCCTCAAAACAGATGTTTGACCATTGAATTTGTAGTCTTCAACACTTGGCTATGTGAGTAATTGTTGGCTGGAATTTGAACCAACTTTGGACTAAAATTGATCTTTGACTTGGATAAGATGCACACTTGAACTTGAACCTTCGCTCCATGGAATTGATGGAAAGTTAGCCAAGTTCGCACTGTTAAAGAGTTCGCACTCGGTCGCAAAGTTCCCATCTTCGCTTGCAGGTCGGAAAGTGTGAGCCGAAAGTCGAGAAGTGTGCATCGCAGAGTTCCCATCTTCGTTCGCAGGTCGGGAAGTGTGCTCATGCATCTTTGAGTCAGCAGCCTAAGTGTGAGTTGAGTTCACATCACACTTAGTCTTATTGTAAGAGTTAAGGTCTCATAGCCAAGGACAATGTTATAAATGTGACCATTTTGACAAGTAAATACAACTATAATTTCTTTGGCAATTTTTTTCTTTCTTCATAACTTGTTCTCCCACTAAAATTCTTCGAAAGTAATTTACACTTCTCCAAGTATGCGTACATTTCAAATTTGTTTTACCTCCTCCATTACATTTCTCGTCTTGCATTAAATCATTTGGCAGAAGTAGGGAAGCCCTTAAGGTTGTGTGAACCAATGATATTAACATTGAAGTTCAATTCTTTTGGCAGAACTTTCGTTTTCTCAAGGGGTTCAATGAGCTGCGCATGTGCCTAGAGATGCTTAAAAGGCCTTCCGTTTTTCCTTTTTCTTTTTCTTTTCCGAAATTTCGTTCCACCTTCTCATAAAAATTCTTCAGCACCGTATGCTGAAAATAAAATACTGTAAATAATAATATGAAAATAAATACAATATAATTTACATATCAAATTAAATAAGGATCGTAGAAGCTTTATAGGAAGGTTTGCAGATAATCTAAGCTGAAAGTACCGAAGAACTAATTACGATGTAAAGTGATGGTATAAATTGGAAGACATATGCAGAAACGGTAGGAAAGAATAACAGGTGACGGATTATTCTGTGGTACCAAGCCTAACCTTGAAGATTTTTGAAAATCTCCTGCCAAAATCTTAATGTCATTGTTGGTTCAACATCCATTGACTTTGCCTAACTACATTATTCGTTTTTTGTGTTTTTGGCTGGAATGTTCATCTTGTTATCCCCACAGGTCACATGGAAAAACGGAACATTCCCATTGATTTTATCCCATTCTATTTATAAGGGACAATTTAAAAACAATTGATCAATTAATAACGGAAGGTCCACTTTATTTTTTTTAGAAAAAAAAAATAAAATTTCACCACCAGGGTTCTACTTAGAACCCTACTAAGTTTTTTTTTATTATTATTATTTTTATCAATCTTTAAATAAGCTTGTTTGATAATATAATTTAATGTTTAAAATTAATGTATTAATAGCTTCCTAATTTGTTATGTTTGACAACAAAATGTTGAAATATTTAACTAATTAAAAGGTCCTAATGCAGTGCATGATCTCTGAAGCAATTTATTTGCTACTTGAAGCTAAATACAATATTTTAATCAGATAATCTTAACTTGATTCTTAATGCTAAAAGTGCTTAAGGGATAAGTTTAAGAATAATTTATAGTTCCTTCTTTCTATTTGACGGAACTGTTCGTCTTTTCTTAACCAATTAAAAATGCAATGTAATATATTCTGATAGATTTGATAACGTTATAACAAATTTTATAGGATCGCTAACAAGTTACCCACATAAATAGAATACTTATTAAATCAGTGTTTTTACTACCTATTTATATTTTACATTAAATCACCTAAAAAATAAGAAAATTATTTACTAAATTAAGTTTATTACATATAAAATTCAAGAATCACAAATTAATAACTCTTATGGCAAAAATAATATATTTATAAGATTAAAAGACTAAAACATTTAATTGAAAGTTGTAGAAAAAATATTTGTAATTATTAGTATTGATACACCAAAAAAAAAAGTATTTGTATTTGACCATTACGCAAAATTATTAAATTATACAATCCAAAATAATAGTTGTATCTCTATGAAAATTAATAAATTAATTCATAACATGAGTTTTGGAAATATATAATTATAAAATTATACTTGCATAAATACAAATGTCAGAAAAGAAGTTTAATTAGTAATTGGACTTGAAAGTAGTGGAAAACTTATTGTACCATTATTAATTAAAAACTTTGTAAGCATTCATATTCTACCATCAAATAATTAAGATTGTACCATCCACAAAAATAGTGCAATGACTAATAGAAAATGATGAAATTAATCCCAAATATGATATCAAGAATAATGGTTTCGGTAGTTATATCTATTTAAATAATTGCATCCTTATGCACACCCCCACCAAAAATTAGCCATGAAGCGACAAATCTCCTTACATACATCCACTGGAAGTTTGAAACAGCCCATCACATATGTTGGTAAAGTATTGATCACCCATTTAATGAGTACCTCCTTGTCCGCCATGCTCAAGATCTGAGTCCTCCACCTGATTCGTGTTGTACTTTTGAATGAGAAAATTAAACATCTCCCTTTTCGAGTGGCCAATCCTCATAGGCAACCCTAAATAGCGAGCATTAGCTTGTTCCTTCATCCCTCCCATCAATTGACAAATCTCAACCCGTACCGCCCTGGAGACATTGTGACTAAAGAACACGGATGACTTATCCAAATTGATTGCTTGGCCTGAACATTGACTATACTGATAAAGAAAATCTTGCAACACCTATGCCTGACCCACCTCTGCCTCACAAAATAGCAACGAATCATCAGCAAAAAGTAAATGTGTAATGATCAGCCCATTCCTAATAGCCCTCATCCCCATGGTCACTAGCCCGTGTAATAAGATGAGACAACCCCTTCGACACGATAAGAAACAAATATGGCGATAGAGGATCTCCTTGGCGAATACCTCGAGATGGCCTAATGTACCCACATGACTCCCCATTAATATTAATGAGGAGGGTTGGGGTTTCAGGATCTTCAACTGTTCAATGATGCTTTGCTGGCTAAACAACTCTTGCAAGTTACGTCTCAACTGAATTTATTGATGAGTAGAGTCATGAAAGCCAAATATTTCCCTAATGACCAGTTGCAGTCTGCAGTAGAGAGGACAAATGCGTCTTGGTTGTGAAAGGGGTGGTTGAGAGCCAGAATCATTTTGCAAGGCATTGAGCCGCATATTCGCGATAATGCATATTCGGTTAGGTTCGCATATCATAATTTGCAGCAGGAAAGACAATATGCAGATCAGCAACCTGAATGTAGTACTGCGCGAGAGAGGAGGCATGGTATGTGGAATGCAACCTGGAAGCTGAAGGTGACAGGTAAAGTGAAGCATTTTGTCTGGCGATGTTGTCACAATATTTTGCCGTTAAATGCCAAGCTGTACCAAAGGAATATGCAGGTGGAGCCTTCATGTCCATTGTGTGGAGTAGAGGGTGAGATAATTGAGCATATGGTGTTCAATTGTTCTTACGCGAAAACTGTTTGGCGGTTGGCTAATATAGACTGGGCTAAGTTGGACCGGCACCAAGCCACTTTTCACCAATGGTAGTAGGATTTATGCCTGGCGCCAAGAGGATACATGGATGGAACGAGCTTAGTTTACGCCTACATCCTATGGATGATATGGAAGAGCAGAATGTGGGTTTTCCAAATACAATGGATGGAAGCGAGGAAATAGTAGAGCTAGCGCGCATGCTTGGTTGGAGTTTTCAAGCAACTAGGAGTTAGCCAGGATCGGCGAGTTGATCAAAGGTCGACGGTAGATAGGTGGGTGGTGTATAGGAGGTGAAATGACGCCTCTTGTAGTCGCAGCTTGGTCAGTAGATTTATCGTTTTGTTTGATGCTGACTATCTTTTCCCTGTCCTATCTTTTTGTGGGATGAAGGGTAGTAAGTTGACAAGAAGTCGTTTTGTCTTAGCCACACAAAGAGCTAAGAAGAGTCCAATTGTGGAGGACATTGCTTGTAAAGGTTAACTTTTAAAAGTTAATAACATTATCGATCTTTGGAAAAAAAAAAAGTACCACTAATGATTAATTTTGAAAGCTAAATATTATATGTGGTGGTTAAAAATTACTTTACATGTTTTCTATAGCTACTAACTAAGATTGTACTTTCTGATTGTTTATATTGTACTTAGTAAAACATATTATTGTAACACTAGGGAAAAATAGTGCACCATCATGATAATAAATAAATAAATCATAACTTGAATTATGGACCTATATAGATGAACAATTACATTTGTATAATACAAATGTCACAAAATTCTGATTAATGACTGGACAAAAAAGTGATGGAAAAACTTATTATACCATCACTAATTAAGAATGTATTTTATAGTCATTCATATTGTACCGTCAAATTATTAAAATTTTACTATTCAAAAAAATAGTGCAATGGCTGACTAAGGAATTAAGAAATACACTTTGTGAAATACCATCGCTACAAGATTATAATTAGTGATCGACTTGAAAGTGATGAAAAGACGATTGTACCATCACTAATTAACAATTTATTTTCTAGTCATTCACATTACACTATCAAATAATCAACATTGTACCATCTACAAAAATAGTACAATGGTTGACCAAAAACTAAACAAATTGATCCAATATCGAAGTTTCAAGAATATAATGTACTCGATAATTACCTTAGTTTAAGACAAGATCACCAACAATTAAATTATAAAACTAAACATTACATATCATGGTTGAAAATTACCTAATTGAATTTTGTACCACTACCAATGAATAATGTATTCATGATTGTTGGTATTGTATTTGCAAAAATATATTATTGTACCACCAATACCATTGTGACAATTAGTAAACTAATTCGTAATTTGAGTTTTAGAAATATATTGATCAATAATTACACATGCATAAATACAAATGTTATGAAATTTTAATTAGTGATTGAACTTAAAGTTGATGAAAAAATTCATTATACCATCGCCAATTAATATCGTATTTTCTAATTCTTCACATTTTACAACACCTTGTAGTTGATTTTTTGTCCACTAGTGATCTTGCATAGTCAGTGTCATTGTCAATGTAAACTTCTAGAGTAAGTGTCTTTCTTCTTGAACAAAATTCCTTTCCTTGTATTGTCTTTCAAGTAATAGTACTCTATATGTAGCTTGAAGATGTGGTTAAATCATGTATGAATTGACTGATCACAGTTATTGACTATGCTAAGTTTAGCTGAGCACGAGCAAGATATATGAGTCTGATACATTCTTTTATGAATAGCAGATTCTTCTTTAGGGGTACGAACTGGCTTACACCCAATCATCCCTATTTTTATGAATAAATTAGTTACGTGCTTTTGTTGAGATATGAAAGTCCCATGTACATAATATGCCATCTCAATACTACGAAAGTATTTCAATTTCTCGAGTTCCTTCATCTCAAACTTTTCTAGCCTCTTTTACAATTCTTACTTCTCTTTCTCATCATTTCCAATTGATATGATGTTGTCCATATAGACTAGAAGAGTTGTTACACCCCTTGCAGCCAAATGCTTAATGAAGAGAATATATGATCACCTTGGCTCTATTTATACCCAGAGTCCTACATGATTTTTGTATATCTTCTAAATCATGTTTTAGGAGATTATTTTTCCCCCAGAGACATAGGCGAGTTGGTAAGTTTGAAGTGACGTGGGGAGAAATCTTCCGGTAACACAGGTTCAAATCTCGTGTGGGGCAGATTTTCACTGAAATATTGTGGGGGTCTGTCCTAAGGTTTGGTCGTTGACTTTCCCTCGTGCATCTGCCAACTCGTGCATATCCCTTGATTTACATCCCACCTGGCTAAGGGGCCTCTAGTACAGGTGAGGGAGTTTCGCCTTCGCAAAGGGGATTTTCTCCAAATCAAAGGAGATTATTTTAACCCATAAAGAGCATTTCTCACCAAAGATAACTTGTTACATGCATTCTCAAATTTTGGTAACATGTTCATGTACATTTCTCGCTTAAGTCCTTACAAGAAATGCATTCGATCATTATAATCGTAGAAGTTGCCAATTGAACTAAACCAAAAAGGATAACTAAATTCTCACAGATTCATTTTTTCAACTAGAGTGAAAGTTTTTAATAATCAATCCCATATGCTTATCCTTAGGCCACAAACCTATCGTGCTTTATATCTCTCAAGGGATCCACCGCCTTGTATTTCAATGTGAAAATCTTTGAGTTATTTCAAATATTGGTTAAAAAAATTAAATAAATATATTTTTTCATTTTCATCAAAGCGGGTTTTGAAAACCGATCTCAATTGGGAAATATATATGACGGTCCAACCGTATGACAATGGTTGGGAGGATCGCCATGCAGATGCCACGCAAGTTTCCAATGTGCATTTGAACAATCGCAGATGCAGATGCCACGCAAGTTTTCAAGGTGAATTTCAACCATCGATTCGCGCCCTCTACGCCCGCCGTCTGCCGACGCCCGCCGCCATCTACTGGGACATCCATCTACTGTAGTCCATCTATGTCCGAACGTCCGTCTACTTCCCGCCGTCGCAATGTTGATGAAGATGATCGGATTTTGACCGCTAGTATGTTTCTTCATCAACCCGATGAGCCATATGAAGAGACACCTGAGATGGACCTTTTATCGCAAGGCCGCGCTAGTACGTCATCTCAAATGTCTCATTACAATTTGGTCTATGAGCGACGCCAAGGCGCTTCGTCCACAATCACGTATGGATGAATCAATTCCTTTTGACCTAAACGCACCGGAGACGGACGACAACCCACAGCCCCAACTCCAACCCCAACCCCCTAGGCGACAGCCACGTAGGAATATTAGACAGCCTCCCTATGGGACTTGATTAATTTTTTTCCTTTTTTGTCACTTGTTGCAACTTAAAGATTTTTCCCATAACTTTATTAATTAAGTGAAATCTCCTTACTCATTCCAGATGTTATTATAGAAAAAAATACATGTTACGGCTTGAGAGGTAATCTAACCTAAATTGCCATAAGAAGTTGATTTCCTAAATATGCCCTTTGTAATGGTCTAAGGTGGGATCCCAAATATTATTAAACAACAAAATTGTAAAAAGCATATACGAAAATTTTATATGTCTTCATTTAAATAAACAGATATAATTATATTATTTTTAATTTAACATTCTCTTATGCATTTCCAAAAAATATAAATAAAATCATCTGTATTAATACGAGTGAAAATTTTGAATATTGTTTATTTAAAAAAAATAAATATTGATAATTTAGGAGTCGTTCATAAAATAGTGTAGTTGCTATCATGGATATCAACTTGAAGTAAAAAAAATCAATATTTATTTCATTTTTTATTAAAAAAACAATATTATGCAAATTAACTCTCATCGCTATCCATATACTTTTACCTATTTTGATCGGTTTTGCTTTTCCATGCAAAGATTCTTTACATCATTTCATATAGTAAGCCATACAAGCATGGGAAAGAGTTGAAACACTAGAGCCTATGAGGCTATGAGTCCCACTTTTAATTCTGAGAGCCAGCCATCACACGCTTTCCACGACTTGGGCGAAAGTTTCGGCGGTTTCTTGAAAATTCCATTCTTCACTTTTGGAAAAACCTCCAGTGTACCCTGGGGAATTATCAATGGAAAAAACTTCGTGGATAACTTGATGGAATCCTCGGCCATACTGTCTTTTGTGTTTACTTTATCATTATTTCCTGCTGCAGATGTAAAGGAATGAGCAGAACTACCAAAAACTAGTTGTGAACCAAAGAGAGATTGTGAAGATGAGATTGAAGCAGACGCTGTGCTATAAGGGAAAACAGAGCCTGATGATCCACCAGTGAAAGACTTAAATACCAGTGGAGGGGGAGGGGCGACAGGTTTAGGGTTTTGGGTTAGGGTTTTTAGGTTTAAGGATTAGGTTTTAAGGTTTAGGGTTGAAGGTCGAGGGTTGAGGGTTGAGGGTTGAGAGTTAAGTTTTTAGGGTTTAGAGTTTTTAAAGTTTAGAGTTTAGAGGGTTTAGGGCTAAGTTTTCTTTTTCATAAATTGTCTGAAGTCGATATCTACGATTTCGGCTTCAAAGTGGTTATATGGAATAGCAATTTTTAAAGTTGATATCCCTAATATCGATTTTAAAGTCGATATCTCAAAAATCGATTTCTTTAAAAATAAAATAATTTTTCAATAATATGTTAAATTTAATTTATATTTTTTATATAATTTTTTGGGAAAAAACTCATAATAATACACAATAAATTATTGCAAAATTATTGTTCAAAATTACATTATTTTAAAAATTTTTTTTACTAATATATGGTACAAAAACTAATTAACTAGTAGTTTTAATCAAAAACTTTTAAACAATAATACTAAATTAAAGTGGATATGCAGAATATCGATTATGAAGAATTTAGCTATGGATAACATTCTTTTCGAATTTTTTAAAATAAAATATGGTTCAAAAACTAATTAACTAGTTTTAATCAAAATAAATGTTAATTAAAAATAATTTTATATGGAAATCGGTTTTTGGAAAACCGACTTTAAAGAACAACGGACTTATCAAACTTAACTAGTTTGTGGCGCCTTTGAGTCTTATCAATCTAGTAAAATCCTAGGTTGTGGGGACGCTTCATCCATTCGATCTCAATTTCGCCGATTCTAGCAATTTCGTAAGTTAAGTCTTGGGTCCTGTTTCGCTTGTTACATATTGCAGACTCTATATAACCGTGACGTGCACATCACAGGTACTTCAAAGTGTATGAAAGTACTCCTACTAGCTGGTTTGTACAAAGGTCTTTATTATGCATAAGAATTATTTATAGAGGTGTGAGCAAAGTTGAAAACAAAGATACCTTTGGGAGATCACAAAATGTATTTGAAACACACGTGTTTTCCCGATATACAACCCGAGGACTTCCCAAATTTAGATCATGGCATGGTTGGTCTGATAGTATGAAATAATATTAAGGAAAATGTTTCATACAAGATCCTCGATATAGTTGAAGATGTGCACTCTCTTGGGTAAATATATCGCATAAAAAGGTATGGTTAGATGTATGAAAGCTATTGAAATGGTGTGTGGTAATTGGGAGTCATCGTACACCATATTACCGAAGTTTTTTCTTACTCTTCAATCTTTCAATCCCGGCACAATTGTTGAATGACGTCACACTAAAGATATTATTGGAGATTACAATATTTTTAATTTCATATTTTGGGCATTTAAGCCTTGTATTAATGGTTTTCAACATTGTCGTCCCGTGATTAGTATTGATAAAACGTTTCTATATTAGAAATACAAGGAAAAAATCCTTATTGCGATCGGTGCTAATGCAGCTAGGTATATTCTTCCCTTGGCCTTTTCCATTGTTGACGAGGAAAGTTTGGCTAATTGGTCCTGATTTTTGTATAACTTATCTCGCCATGTAATTTGTGGGCGACAAGGCATTTGCTTAATTTCTGATCTAGCAAGAGGAATATTGCGAGCCATTGAGAACAATTGGTCATTACAACCACCAATGGTTCACCATAGTTATTGCATTCACCATATCAAAGCAAATTTCAATTCTCGTTTTAAAAATAATGCTTTGATGAAATTAATGCACCGCGCTTCTTGTTACACCAGCAGTGAAAATTTGCTCAATTAATGGAATTAATCCGAGAATTGGATGAAAACACCCATAAATTGTTGATGGATATCCCTATCGAGAAATGGGCAATCGTGTTTCACGGTGATCCGATATGGAAAATGACAACAAATCAATCAATCATTCAACGGGTATTGAAAGGTGCTAAGAAGTTGTTGATAACAGCTTGTGTGCGAGCGACTTTTTATCTCTTGGTTAAATACTTAGATTCGCACCTCACCGAAGCCTGCAAGCATGTTGGTGATTAAGATCCGTGGCCATCAAATGTACTTGAAAAGTTCCTTAAGTATGAGCACAAGTCTAAATACCATCAGATCACGGCCTTTGTACGAGAAGAAGGATTATATCAGGTCATCACAGGGGTACATGGTGACAAAGGAGGTAAAGTGCATACTGTACATTTTAACAACCATACATGCATGTGTAGCAAGTTTAAAATTTACAAGATTCCTTACTCACATACACTTAAGGTTTGCGCTCAAATGGGAAAGGTTGCTCTGGCCCTTATAAATGGAGTGTACAAGCAGTGTAAGATGGTTGAAAAGTATTCTTTCATTTTTACCCCATGCCCCACGAAGGCTATTGGCCACGTGCACAATTTCATCTTGTGGCTACCAAGAACGGGTCAATGACCAACCGGCCGCCTAAGATCTACCCGTATAAGAGGTGAAATAGATCGAGTACAAAGGCGTATACAAGGCATGTGGCGCAATTGGGCATAATAGGACATCATGCCCAAACATGGAGAGATTTAGAATAGGGCAGCCATACATCTATGATGTAATGGCTAGTTTTATACAATATTTGATTTAAGGTTCAAAGGTAATATTTGTATTTTGAATGTTGTTTATGGTTTTATGTAATGTTTGAAATCATATGCCAACATTTACGGTTTATTTGAATGTTGTTTTCCATGTTTGCATATAATTTACGTGTTGCTATTATGTTGAAAATAATATGGTAAAAGTGTTTTTAATATGTTTAGGTTATGGCGAGAGAATGTGCTTCATCTAGGTTTGCACATTTAACTCCAAGATTACGTCAGCCAGATGTACTAACTTTACACCATTCATCGCTCAAAACTCGTGTGAAAAAACCCTGATATGCTCTCATTGAGAGTGCATAGGTTGGATGTCGATTTTTGGAAAACTGCCCCTCTCGACATTAGGGTGCAGGACATTTTTTACCGAGTGGAATTTTATAGTGTATACATAGTAGGGTGTATACTTGTTTACTCATTTATTGATCACGGCACTAGTGAAGAGACGGTGACAAAAGACTCACAAATTGCACCTTCTAGTTGGTGAAGCGACCATGACATTACAAGATGTTGCAGTACTTTGGGGGTTACTTGTCGATGGAGATGCAATAATTGATCCTGATCCAAGCCATACGTTAGAGGACTGGCAGAATATATGCCAGGAGATGTTGGGTTATATGTCAATTCCCGAATATTTTGATGAAGATCGCTTTAAATTGAAGAGTATTTCCATGCATCTACAGCGCACTTATGCAACCAAATGCCACACATAATGAGGTTTTACAAAGATATCGTATATCTGATGATACAAATTATAGGGTCAATTATGAGGAGCAAGTCAAGTACAAAAATCAAATTGATATACCTGTTTTTATTGAGGGGTCTAAACACTATATCGAGATATAGTTGGAAAAGTGCTGTTTTAGCATCACTATATAGAGTATTGTGTCTGGCGTCAGTGGGTGATACGCCAAGATATGTGACCTACTTTACATTTTTCAATTGTGGGTGGGAGAAACTACCGAGAATCAGACCGCAACATCATCATGTGAAAGACCAACCAATCATGAGTTTCCCCAGCATGCCTATTGGGCCTCGAGCTAGCATGTACGTTTATCAACATTTTTTCATGGTTCATTTCTTTTATTAATCATTATGTCTCATATTTTATATTGTCATCCCCAATTTGTTGCAGATGGAACATGGGGTTGAGTTTCAGTGATGTCGATTCACATGTGTTGTGCATGTATCGAGATCATTTAGACTATATGTCGAAAGATGATGTAAGTAATACATAATTAATACTTTTTAATTTTGTCACTTTAAACCCTAAGCTTAGTTTACACGGTAATTATGGTTAACTTCTTTTATTTCATAGTTTATTTGGCAAATCAGATGAAGTAAAATTTTGTACCATTTGCCAAATTATTGTTTGCGTGGACAAGATGTTTGGTGTGCAAATGTGCCTCTGATAAACTTTGATGTTGTTGAATGGCATTTACTTGAACGGGTTATACGGCAGTTCGGTTATCATCAGACTATTCCTGCTGCATCGATATGGATTTGAGATTGCATAAACTTGATCGGCGAGGCAGGAAGGGAGTTAATTGGATAACTCAAAGATGCACTATACATTGATGGGTGGAACAGTGGAAGAGAGAATTGTGCATGGATTGCCTTCAAGTGGTCCCATGCAGTATTTTTCAGAATATATGGTTTAGTATCGTCGAATTACTCGGGCTCTAATCGGTAATCCCGTGCACCGTCTTGCCCAAGGTTTTCATCCAATTGCATCGGTTGTCGAGTATTGAGTATGTATATGATATTTTAATTTTAATCATGTGCTAACATAGTATTCAACTTTTTAATTGTTGGTGTTTTTTTAATATCCAAGATGAATGTTGGGAGCAAGTATATGATTTGACACACAATACTTTCAACAATTTACAGATAGATCCGAGAACAGTTATTGGAGATGTACATGACATTTCTTCTTGTGCATTGATGATGGTTGGAGAAAGTCGCCAGATGCAGATGACACATTCAAACTTTGAAAACCAAGATGAATTTGAACATTCGCAAGATCATCTATCTACATGCGATTGTCGTATAAAAGATGATGCTGATCAGTCCGGTGAGCCATTTGAGGAGACATCTAAGATGGAATATTCATCGCAGTTTGACGCTAGCAAGTCATCTCACGTCTCTTCGTATGAGTTGGTCTATGAGCATCGGAGGCGTCATTGCCAGTGATCACATATGGATCAATCCATTCCTTTTGATCTAGATTCATCAGAGACATAGGGATTCCAAAACCAATCCACTTTAAACCCACACCCCTAATCCCCTGGGTGACAGCCACGTAGGAATATTAGACAGCCTTGCTGTGAAACTTGATTTTTTTATTGTAACTTGTTCAAATTTAGTATTTCTTTCTACTTTCAATTTTCAACAACGTTTGATAATAACTTCTTATTCAATTATCGAATAGTAAAAATTTGAGCAAATTAACTAAATTTTGATTTTTCAAATGAATTTCATAAAATTAGATGCACTATATGGGAAAAGCGACTTCAAAGTCAATTTTCTAAAATTCAAATTTGGAATAATCGACTTTGAGGTCAATTTTCTAAAATTAGACTTCAAAGTCACCTTTGAACAAATCGACTTCAAAGTCGATTTCACCTAAATTGACTTCTTCATGCAATCTGGTTGGATTGGAAGTGAGGGGATAGGAGTTTGTGAGGGATGAAAAGGGTTGAGGTGGGGTGCATCAGGGCCAAGGAGGAAGGGGGAGTGGGCAGCACATGGCACCCGTAAACCCTAAACCTTAATAACTATTTAAGAAAAAAATCGAAAAAATCATGTGCGAAAAATTAATATAAAACATTTACTAAACAAATGTCTCACACACAATTTTTCCTACTTCTTATTACGAGATAAAAATATATAATTATAATTTTAAAAAATAAATTTTTTCTTGTGCATATAAAAATATATTTATGGTTTGTTACGAAATAAAGTGCAAAAAAATATTATACAAAAGTTATGTATAACAATGATTACAGAACAAAATATTTAACTCATTCATTTTGGTTAGAAATTGAGGCGTTACACGTTTTCTCCCTTAAAAAAATTTGTACGGAATATCAATATACAAAAAATTACTACAAAAATATTGTTCAAATTTTAATTATTTCCATAATTTTTTTAATAACTAAAGTACTCAAATATTAGCAAAATAATGTACAAAAATAATTGACTAATTTTATTAAATAATTTTTTTTTAAAATAGTGCTGAAGTTAATATCCTGAATATCAGCTTTAGTAATTTGGGAATCCTTTCCACATCATTAATATTTATTTAATTTAAAAATAATAATAAGCAAGACTTTGTTTGCCCAATATTGGGGGTATAAAAGTCATTAAGCTACGAAAAAAAAATTTCCCCTTCCCAATACGTCAGACTCTACCCAAGGATTTTTTAAAAGAACCCTCCATTTTTGTCCTCGAATAATTTGTTGTAGCATAAACTTCATTTTCATCCTCAATACGCATCATCCCTTCCAAATCTATTGCAACAAAACCTTCCAGATCTATTGCAACAAAAGTTATTAAGCACTATAACGTGATGGAATAATGTTCTCCCCTTTCCCTATTCTTCTCTCTTTGTCCAACCTTTCCTCCCACTTCCCTTCACACAACATCATTTCAAGTGCTAGTGTAATGTCGTCACCCTGGTGTCTCTAGAGTGGCCTAGTGGTGGGTGATGAATATATTCCCACCATTTTTATTATTTAAATGAGAAATGAAAAGTAAAACCCTTGTTGTCAATGGCAAAAGCATCCTCAATAAGCTTATGGGTCTCTCCATTAGTTTGTGATTGTGGAGAAAGACCACTAAAAAATGACAAATTTCAGACTTTCCCCCAGACAAAACCCTCTCCTTTTACCTCGAGTGGAAGCAATTATTGTTCTGTGTTGCAATTATGTGCCGACCTAAAGTCACTTGATAATGGTAGGAAAGTTCATTCCACTATTAATACAAATGGTATCCAAATGGGTGGTGTTTTGGGTTCCAAACTTATGTTTCTGTATGTAAGTTGTGGAGATTTGGTTGAAGCAAGAGGGCTTTTAACAAAATTGCAAGTGAAAATGTCTGTCTTTGGTATTTCTTGATGAATGTGTTTGCAAAGATTGGTTGTTTTGAGGACAGTGTATGTCTGTATTATAGAATGTTAGAGTTGGGAGTACAGGCGAATTCATATACATTTTCTTGTGTTGGGAAGTGTTTTGCACTTTAAGGGATGTAGTTGAGGTGAGAAAGTCCATGCTTACTGTTGAAACTGGTTTTGGTTCTTATACTATTGTTGTGAATTCTTTGATTGCTTTTACTTCTAGTGCTAAGAATTGGAAGAGAGCAAGTTATTCATAAGTGGATATGTGGTAAATGGCCTTGTGAGAAGAGGATTAAAATTTTCATTGAGATGCTGTCGAGAGGTTGGTGTTGATTTGTCTACAATGGTCATTGTTCTTGTAGCTTGCGCTAATATTAATAGCATTTGGTTGAGTAAAGCTATTCATAGTTATGCTATGAAACTGGATTTGACACTAAAATGGATTTTGATAATACCATGTCGATGTTTATTCCAAATGCGGGACATGGATGGAAAGCTTGTGTTTTTGAGAACATGGTTGGAAAAAGTGTAGTGTCGTGGACTTCAATGATCGCAAGAACTTGTATCCTTCCACCAGCCGACCTAGAGCATTAGAAAGAGACCGTGAAGTCCATGCTTACTTGCTCAAAAATCAGATGTCCACAGATCCCTTTGTTGCTAATGCACTTGTTGACATGTATGTAAAATGTGGTGCATTAGCTATGGCAAAATTAATTTTTGACGAAAGATCTTTTTTCGTGGACAATAATGATAGCTGGATATGCATGCATGGGTTTGGGCGTGAAGTTATTGCTGCCTTCAAGGAAATGAGGCAAGCAGGTATTGAGCCTAGTTGAATTTCTTTTATTTCCATTCTTTATGCTTGCAACCATTCTGGATTACTTGATGAGGGATAGAAATTCTTTAATATGATGAGGAATGAGTTTTATATAGAACCCAACCTTGATCACTACACGTGTATGGTTGATCTTTTGGCCCATGCTTACAAGTTTGTAAAAATCGGGGAAATTTCATATATGGCAGGCCCAGCTCCTTCATTTACAAATATAGCAGGTCTGCTTTTTTCTTTTGAAACATGGCAGTCAATCGTGGTTTGACCATGTGAAAATACCACAATGTCCCTCATCATTTCACTTCAACTCACCATTTCTTGATTCATTATTCATTATTCTTCATTCTGAATTTGCGAGGATCATCGTTTCATCATCTCATTTGCCTGGGTTGAACGATTTCTTAGTTTGAATGTCATCGTCGTTGTGTAGATATAAGCTGTAAGTTAGCATGAAAAACAAAACCCTATCGACAAACATGGGCCATTTCCATTAAATCGTTGTTTTATGGACTTGCATATGATATAAGTTTCAAAGTAAAAATTATACATTCGCTTATGTATTCCACGATTTTGTTGACATTTTGGTCCACATTTTGGTCGATATTTGTTTGTGTTCTATATATTGGTCGATATTTTGATCGATACATTTGTCGATATTTGTGTCGATATTTTAATCGACATTGCTCATTCTGATTAACTTTTTTATAAATTTGTCGATCAAATTGTCACTCAATTGTCTAAAAACTTATTGAAAAAGAAAACCACATGGCCATTGCGATCCAAATGGGTTTTATTGCAATATTTAATGGTTCGAATATAGAAATTAATGGAATGGAATATTGCATTTATTTTATTCCTCAAATTGTTGTATTGTAGTAATATAACATCATATTTCCTTGCCAACCTGAATACATTTTAATATTCAATAGATGAAAGGAAAATAGAGTCATCAATGGTTCTCTCTACTAACGAGTAGATTTGAGCAAGTTTGCTGGTTATGTCCGTGCTGTTCACAACGGCCACATTTCTTTTGAACCACATTCTCGCCGGTTGAAGGAATTCTCTTTTTCTTGCGCCTACCACTCTTAGTCCTCGATTCCGGTGGTAATAGCTGAAAGCTACAATATCTTCGCATACCCAACTTAGGATCACCAACGCATAATAGATCCGCATATGCACCGAAAGTGCATCCGTGATAAAGTGGTGAGCATAAGGTGTAATGGTCAATTTGTTCGCCGCCAGCAGCCGAATGCATGCACACACGGGAGTTGATCCATATCAAACACTTTACACGCAAGTTTTCTCAAGCAAATCGATCGTAGTCGCACGGCTTGCAATGTCTCTGACACACCATCGGCTCATATCGACGGCTCCACAACGACGCTTGTGCTTCTCTCATCCTAGAGCCGATTTTATCTTCAATGTATGGTTGCATTGTTTTCACTTCTACCGCGCACGCCTATCGTGGAACCACCAAGAGTGTTGCGGATGTAATCACCAAAGAATAGATAAGTAATTCCCGCATCTTTCAACAATGCATTTAGACATTCCGCTATGTTGCTCGCCATTATTGTATACCGTCGCCACCAAATCGCGCTTGACCATCGCTCAATCCTAAAGATCTCTTAAATACTCGCCACCTTTGGATTTTGTAGTGAAAGATTTCAAACATCTCATTGAATTCAGCCATCGTAAGCCTTTGCAGCCTTTAAAGAATAATTGATCCTCAACGGTCTTTGAATTTTGATCTTAGATTGTTGCTTAGATGGTAAATACACGCCCATGGAACGATTCGAAAACATTGGCAATACCTTTGCAATGCTCTTATGTCGGCTTAAACAAACACCAACCCATCCATATCGCTACCAATTGCGCTTTCGCTTTGTAAAACTCCCATGATGCGCCATTCTCTAATCAACAATTACCCATCCTACAGTGGTAGACTTGGTTGTTACCGCCCATGCTAGTTGCAACAAGTAATGATCCCGGTATTTTCCTTTCAAGAAACAAGCATCAACGGCAATAACTCGTCGCAGTGGGTGCGAATCCGGATGGATGCATCTAATGCAAAAATGATACTTGAATGTACCATCGCCTTCTCTACTTACCTCAATAAATGATCCAAGGTTTACCTCGCTCATCACGTAAATAAGCCGTAGAATCCTATATGAATCCTCAAAATTTCCTCTAATTTCGCCCAATGCACTTCTCTTGATCGCCACGCCTTTTGGTAGGTAATATTAACACCCAACTCGTCCAACATCGTAAATGATTTTTTGGCCTATACGCCAACACACGCCCGTGTACTTACACTTGATCCATGAGCTGCACACTACGTTAGCTCGATTATCATTTCGGACCAAAGATGATTGACATGTACGGGTGTTGTCATATTTAGTGATCCTCCAGGCTTCCGAATTCCCAATGGCAGCCGTATTCAACATCCACTTGCAATTTTTGTCTTTACACCATAGGTACCAGAACTGGCTATTTGCCCTTACAACCTTCCACTCGAAGAAATTTTTCACAGCCAGCATGGACATCCTCATGTACAAATGACGTTGGGTCTCAAACACATCCTTTACTGCAACATCCACCAATGTGGATAGTCTATTAGACGAGGTACCAGCATCCGCATGTGATGAATTTGTTGCGTCTAGACAATGCACGCTCTCTGTAATCTGCTTCAATTTCTCCGTCTGTCTTGTTTCCGTGGGGACTCGTTGTCCATGATCCTTCCCAACAAATGTTTGGTCAACCCAATCCTCCTCCTCATCACTATCTTACCAATTTCATTCGGTATGGTCAATATTCGCTCATCCATTGTCTTGAAACAATGACATTGTTAGGCCATATTGGACTATCCGAGTTGCTATCCCCATCTTCTAGGTTCGTTGCTCCAACATCTTTGACGGTAACACATAATGGTACCCGTGAGACCTCAGAACGTTTTATAATGTCATTCAAAAAACACTGGACTTGGCGATCATTCTGTATGGGCAAGACGCCGATGTTTGATAGATACTTTGGTAGGTATTGAATCACTAGGTTATTCCTTAGTGCCGGGTCTAGACCCATGATACCCATGATCTCATCAACCGCTTCCGAGAAGCTCGCGTCCTCTTTCAACAAAATACTGTCAAGCTTCTGGTGGTTCACGAATCTATATTCATTTGTGGTCGGATCGACTATCCATTCGCCGCCAACTAACACATGGACAGTCCAAATGTTCAGGTGAGCCATTCCTGAAATATGGCAATAAAAAGATGGATGTAGGTGACCAATGTATGACCAATGCAAATGACCAATGTAAATGTAGGTGAACAAACTCATAGAAGAATTATGTACATAATGGACGATATAAATACTCCTTACCTGAAATGTATCCCCGGCCCTTTTCCCTTTCCTTTTTGCTTTTCCTGCGCAGACCCAATGACGCCGTTGCGTGTTTAGGTCGCACGATATCTTGAACAAAATGTCGATCAAAATATTGACTAAATTGTCGACTAAAGTGTCGACAGTCATAATTGTCGACTAAAATGTCGACTAACATGTCGACTAAAATATAGACTAAAATGTCGACTAAAATATCGACTGACTAAATTATCGACTAAAATGTCGATCAAAATGTCGACTAAATAGCCCCATCTTAATTTCTCTTGCAATTTGTCGACAGAAATATCGACTAAAATGCATCTATAGTATTATACTTAATAAATTTAGAAGCGTAGCTTCATCGCATTGAATTTAACACATTTACGCATGGAATATGACACATTTCTCTGGATAATGTATAATATATAGATTTGCATTGTGTAAATGTATATAGTTACATTGTATAATGTATATTTTTACATTTGAAACCTATAATGTAAATGTATATATTTACAAGTAATCATCCATTTACATTGTATAATGTGTGTATTTCTCATATCAAATATCCATTTACATTATATAATGTGTGTAGTCACAACCTATAGAACATCTTGTATGTCATTTCTTCTTTGGAGGTTTCTTTCGCCCTTTTGGCGCAGCCTTTTGCTTAGCTTGTTGCCTAGCTGCCCTAACTCTCCTTCTATCATCCGATTGAAATTTATTTTGCTTAGAGGCGTGGGCAAAAAGCGTGTACGCCATCTGTTGACGCACCTTCAAAGCATTCGTTGGTGTAATTGTGGTGAGCGGCGTGCCGTGGATAATACACTCGGCCCATTTTAAAACATAAATACCACAGTCGCGGCTCCTGCATTTACGTTAAGCCAGAAATTGAAGTTAGTATATAGACACTATGATTAAACAACGTAATCGTTTCTTTCCGACAAATGTAAACTTACGCCGGTTCTTGGTGCACCATATTGGGCTCCACCACGACGCTCCATCTCTCTCCCAAAAGAATCCATTTGGAGTAGTGTTGTTAAAAATCACAGCCTCAATATCTTGGGCATTATCTTCACTAGATAGTCTAACTTGTCAACGATAATGTCCCATTGAGGCGATGGGTTGAACAAATGGAAGGACTTTTCATATATGTCCATCTTCACCAACATCCAATGGTTGCCATCAATGTGGCAGGAAATAGAATATAATCCAACATCCTGAGGTCGTGGGGAAATGGAGTATCACCAACGAATTGCTTAAGCGCCAAGTCATCGACGTCCACCTCTTTATTCGTGTCGTGTATCATCTTCATGCCAGTCTATAAAATAAGGAAAATAGCTTAATATATGGAAGGAGTGAGTTAACATATGACAAATTTTTGCCTAAAGTATTTAAATGTCCAACTTACATCGAAATATGACTCCATAATTGAGATTCTTGCGCCGCCATTATCCATGATCCGTTTACGTAGCATGGAAGTATACAAATCAATTTGCTGCAAAACAAAAAACATTAGAAAGAGAATACAATCATACAAAACGAAGTTAGTATGGACAATAGATCAAACGTGGAATATTACGTGATCCGACAGCCAAAAACCCTTGGTCCACATTGACACGAGCATTTCCGAGTCCACCGAAAAAAGTGGGGTCCATAAGTAACGAATGGGCGAGGCGGTCATCCATTCCTTCATTTCCTTCTCTTGTTCCTCGGTTGGCGGCAAAGGCAAAGGCAACGTGAACAAGGTATCTTTGCTCTTATTGACCACTTTTAGGTCAAGTGACGGGCCCAAATTTTGCTCAACAATGCCTTCCTCTACCGTAGATGTTGTACCCTTCTCTTTTATCGGCCGACGCAAAGCACTATCTACTGTGGCTCTGGCTTTAGGCGATGGAGCATCGTGGCTCAACAATTAGTCGTTGGACAATATCCATTATATCGACCTCTTCGCTTGCCCGATCCAATGGTTGCTCCTTATTAGCCGTGATCACCCTTTTGGCCGCCTTCGTGGCCTTGTCCCCATCATCTGGCCTTCATCAAGACCCTCTTCACTTGGGGCCCTTCTCCGTGGGCGTAACCCCTTTCTCCAGTGCCCAAATCCCTCTCTCCGTGCCCCGAACCCCGCCTCTGTGGCTTGAACCCCTTCTTCCGATCCTCTTCATTGCCCCTGGGCCACCGTTCGACCCCTCTTCATTGCTATCACCGGCCAAATCGGGCGAAGGCATTGGTTCTGACTCACTGGGGAGGAGAAGATCCTTGCCAATAAGTTTTGTACATATGCACTAAGTCGCCAATTTCGCGACATTCGCTAGAGTTGAATAGTCAAGCCATTCACTTTAGAATCCATCTCCGCCTCGCACTATTGAGCTCCTCTCTGTATGGAACAATTGTTGCTCGCTTTGTCTCGCATTCAATCACCGCGTGTTTTGGGCATTTCTAGGATGCGCTTCAGCCCCGGCCTCATGGCGAACCTTTGTTCTCTTTTCTCCTCCAGAAACTTCTTTTCCTCTGGGCCTCTTCCCATATGGCACATGGAAAGTTGAGGACTCTCCTTCATCTCCTTCTTCTCCTTCTTCTCCTTCTTCTCTTGATCGGGCAACCCTCATCATCCGCCTCATCTTCCCACCGCAAAAATGTTCTTCTTCTTCCTCACTGGCTTTATTTGTGTAACTACCACTTTCTCGTGATATCATAAACATATTACTCAGGCAAGACAAAGCAAGACATAAAATGATGACAACCCAATCATTTAATTACATAGGTATACAATAATTTAAATACAAAAATAACTTAGTAATACTTTCAATTACACAAATCTTACTTCCCCGTCTAGCATTGCTTCTCCCACACTTGCTTTCTTTCTTGTTCTCTACGCTGCATTCACAAATTTCTTCCATCTTAACATCCTAGGCTTTACACCTTCGATGTGGACCTTGTGCACCTTCTTCAGACGCTCTAGATGTGGCATAACCTCATATGCAAATATCTGAGACATTGAAAGATAAATAAGAAGATGATGTGGCATTTTATGGATTTATATAACAACATAAACCGTAACTTAAAAACAACATCGATAGCCTTACCCCCAATGCAGGCGGGAATCCCCCCAGAGTGTAAGTCCTAAGATGTGGGTGGCTAGTTTGTTTCAAGGCATTTATCATGCTCTTCCTAGCACTATCAAAGGTGGCCCTGTATGATAATTCACCCCACGGCAATGCATCGAACCGAGGCCAATCGCATGCCAAATGAAGTATCTTGTCTTCTATTTTCGTTCTCTTCGCTAGGCCATTGATTGATGTGTATAAAAGCAAAAGTGTAAGGCTAACAACATCAGCGTCTGGATAAGTTGAGTTGATGCGATCGTAAGCCTTTAACACTTCATCATACGTGGCTTCCTCGGTCGACCCCAATGGTTTAATGTACTTGACGATTGGTGCCGAACCATGTGGGGCGTGGTATTTGCCAAAAGCAGTATCAAAATCTCCCATCCTGAGGCCCGTGATGATGGCAAACTCCCTCCTGCCGAACTTCACCTTCTTTCCTGCGAAGTTGAAGTATATACTATTATCCCGTGTGGATTTCTCGTCGGGCTTCAGTTGCCTCATCAGCACGAAGTGTATGATTTGTTTGCACCATAAAGTATGCTCATGGTCAAGAGCGATTGCAGCCAGACTACTCTCCCTTCGCAGTATTTGCTTCTGCGTCTCTGTCATCTTGGACCGGATCATCTTCATATTTGCTTCGTAATAGCAGTACTGCGAAACTTGGGCGTTGAAAAAGTCTCCTTCAACGACCATTCTATCCTTTAGATGTTCCTGCACATAACAAGAAGCTTCAACAAAGCAGTTGACATTTTGTTCCACACAATTATCAGCCAGATTAGTCAGCATTTATATGTTTCGATGCAACAACAATATGTTTTTAGTGTGGATTTAATTGGTCACATTATTCGATATTTTACTCGATACTTCAGTTGACACTTCACTCGAGATTTTACTCCATACTCTCAGTCGACACTTCACTCGAGATTTTACTCCATACTCGCCGACACTTCATTCGATACTTTAGTCGACACTTTAATCGATACTTTAGTCGACACTTCACTTGATACTTTAGTCGACACTTCACTCGATACTTTAGTCGACACTTAAATTGATACTTTAGTCGAGGGTTTAGTTGAAGGTAAACAGTCGACAGAAATGTCGGCATTTGGTCTCCATGTATTTCTCCTCAAACTGTTTATGGCTAACATTAACATTTGCAGACGCGTATTCTTTCAACCGTTTGTTGTATATGAACAAAAACACTATGTGATAAAACCCTAACTTATAAGGTTCAAATATAATGTTCAAATAAGCAGAAATAAGCAAAACAACAATCAGCTGCTAACTCACCAACACAGGAAGCTTCAAATAAGTAAAACAACAATGCATTCAACATCACATTTAGAAAAAACTGACCTTTTTCTTTTGCACATTCTTTGATTTCTCCTCCATTGTGTCCGACGACGGCGCCCACTCGCTGCGTGCTATTGATGGTGTAGGTACTTTGTCGAACTCGAACTAAGGCAAAGGGTGATCGGTAAGGGTGGTGAATCGGTCCGAGCGCTTTGAAAGTAATTGAAACTTTTGGAAGAATCGCAGATGATGGCGAATAACCGAATGGGAGTGGGAAACGAACGGCGCGACTTTCAAATGCGTGGCATTTTCGTATTTTTAACCTCTCTCTAGTAAAATGTCGACAAAAATGTCGACTCAAAATATCGCCTAAAATGTCGATAAATATATCGACTCAAATGTGGAGTATAATGTCGACTAAAATGTCACCAAAACATCAACCAAAATGTCACCAATATATAGAATACATAAACAAATGTCGATACACATATCGACCAAAATGTCGCATAATATAGTAGAGTACATAAACAATCAGATAATTTCTTTCTTTGAAACTTGTATAAGATGTAGGTCCATAAAACAGCCTATTTCCAGAGGAAATACTCCGTGTTCGTCGATCGGGCTTTGTTTTCGTGCTAACTTACTACACAGCGACAATGAGATGCTGAACCATTCAACCCAAGCAAACGAGATGATGAAACGATGATCCTCGCAATTTCAGAATGAAAAATAATGAATCAAGAATCAAGAATACTGAAGAATAACGATGCAGTTTGCTATATTGAGGGACATTGTGGTATTTTCACATGGTCAAACATAGTTGACCTGCCATGTTTCAAAAGAAAAAGCGGACTAGCTATATTTGTAAATGAAGGAGCTGGGCCTGCTATATATGAAATTTCCCCGTAAAAACCATGCCACTTGAACCCGATGCAACAATTTGGGGAGCACTACTTTGTGGGTGTAGAATTTATCATGATGTGAACCTCGAAGAGAAAGTTGAGAAATAATAGGGGTGAACTTTGCCCACAAATTAGTGGTGATACTTTTTTTTAGTCGAGGAATATGGTGTACAACTCTTAATTGCTAATGACATGGTATTGCGTCTGTGATTTGGATATTGTTGTATCTATATATGTTGATAAGTTACATCTTGCACTTCTCAAAAGAAAGAGGCTTTGTTGCTTTGAATTAACATGTTGAGGAAGTTGTCATTGAAAAAGTACTTTCCCATGTTTTTTGTTTTCTTAATTATTCTCATGATGGATGCTTTTTTCTTCTTTGTTTTTTTCTTGTTGATTTATACTTCAAAGTAATGATGAAGCCAATGAAAATGAATAAAAGAAATACCATAATTAAACATAATTAATAATAAATTAGGCATGAAAATGCAAAATAATCAAATTAACATATTTCATTGTTAATATCATAATTTATTAGTAATTATAGTACATTTAGAATTTAAAATAAAATAAAAAATTAATTAAATTTTCATTTCTAAAGATTTTGCAAACCAACCACTATTATTAATAATTATAATTATTTCCTAACTCAAACCAACCAACACAATTATAATAAAAGAACTTACTATCATTTCTCACTACTATTATTTCCATTACCTTTCTCATTCCTTTAAACAAACCAACTGCCCCCTGAATATTTCAAAACCACCTAATAAAATTCTATTCTAATAAAATCTCTCCAATGTATTCTTGATATGTATTTTAATGAGTATGAAAAGTCCAATAATTCTCATCCTATACGATAACTATTGTAATTAAGAAATTTTTCCACCCCTACCTTTGGTCACTTATTTGGTCAAAAAAATTATAAAAAAATATCTATTATTGTTACTTCAACAAATTTAATATATTAAAAATGTCACAAGACAAATATAAAAAACGTTATAGAACCGAACTTAGAAGATCAAAATGTCATTTTTCCATTAAAATGACACAATCATCCAATCAAATTAATTCAACTATACTCTTATCTCTCAAAGAAAAAAGCTATAATTAGCAATCACTAGCATTTATATTTATACTTTTATATACTGCAATTTTGAAAACATTTTTTATACTTTCTGTCATACTTTTTTGAGAAATTTACAAAAATAGCATCTTTCAATTGGGTAGTTGAAATATAGTAACTGCTAAAATTTTCTTGCTAAAATAGCAGGTAAATGTAGTTTGACCATGGTTATTAAACTCTCGATTTTACTTGTACATTTTTACGATTTTACGAGTCAAAACCAAGTGTCCGAGTCAAAACGTAGGTAAAATCTTAAATGGGGTGAAATCTTACGATTTCACATTCTGGAACTTAGAATCTTACAATTTTACGATCCAATTGCTCCAAAAGAAGATGAATGACTTAGTTTTTGTGATGTACAATTTGAAGTTGAAGGATAGAAAAGCTCAAAATTTTGAAGAAAGTTTTGATGATCTAGCATCTGATGATGAGTGGATAACTGAAAACCTTAATGATGATGATGATCCAATTGAAATTAATCCTTTGCATGTTCTTAATAGTGCAAGTGCTCCTAGTGAAAACAATTTAAAAGACAATTTGGCTTTAGATGCTAGTGGCAGTGGTGCAACACTTAATGAACCTATAGATCTTTCTAGGTGTGATTGATAATATTCTCTAAATGAAATTTGTGTACTTTTATAAGTTTAAACAGGTCTATAATTTATAAATTTAAGATATATTATATATAATATATATAATTATATAGAATATATTTATTAAATTATTTTTCATAATTGGTAGAATCTTACGATTTTACGATCCGATTTTGCGATTCGATTTTTTTGCCCCCCCAACGATTTTACGTAAAAACTCGATTTTAACAACCTTGAGTTTGACCATACAAAAAGACCTAAATGCCCCTCTATTTACAAACTATGAAAAACAATGCGCCTAAAGCAACGTTTCAAGTTTCTTTGCTTCACACTTTCACTTTATCATTCCGCTTAGAATTTCCTTGCCCCTCATTCTTCATTTTTCATCGATTCAATATTCCCGTTCATGAATTCCATTCTCGTCTGCATCAATAGCACGCACTCAATAGGGATGACAATTTACACCCATCCCAACGGTTCGATCCAACCCGCCAAAACACGTTTGACCGGGTTTTTTCCGGGTTCGGGTTCGGGTTCGGGGATTGAAAAAAAAACCCCCAGGTCGGGTTCGGGGGTACCTAAACCCCGAACCCAAACTCAGACCCAACCTCGAATGGTCGGATTCGGGGAAAACCTAATCTTGGGATCGGGTTCGGGGAAAACCCGATCCCCCTATGTGTATGTATTTTAGTTTATTTTATTTGTATAATAATAATAATTCATCTTGGTTTATTTTATTTGTATGCATTTTGCATTTTGTATGAGAAACTAAAGAATGAGGAAGTTTCTTGAATTTGACATAAAAACACATAAAAAATCGTAATAATTATTAATAAATAAGTTAAAATCTAATATGAATTTAAAATGTTAAAATAGTAAATTTATAATTCAAGTTACTTGTTAACTATTTTATATATCTCTGTAAATGAAATTTTCATATATATTAGAACGAAAATATTAATGAACCGAATAGTTTTACGAAATTTGATCAATTAATTATGTTGTATGTTTCATATATCATCAGAAGTTGTTTTAATTGATCTTTCATTTTTTTTCTCCAAATGGCAAGTCATGAAAGTATTTAATAGTTTTAAATGAAAATATAATTTTTTAATAATAAGTATCAATTTAACATCAATATGTTTTGTTAATGAAATTAGTAATAATTGTCCATGTAATCAAATTATTCAACAAAAATATAGAATAATATTAACATTGAGCCTCTCGTGTTTGTAAAATGAATAATTGAGCATATCAACACAACTTTTATTTAATAGTGGACTCTCTTTGTTTAAACAAAAAAAATTAAAAATAAATTCTTTTTTTTTAGGGAAACAAAAAGAATGACTATATTTATTTTTACGTACAATTAACTAATTATAAAAAATTTAGTTTTTGCTTTTGTACTCTATTTTAATTCAAAAAAGAAATGAACTTCCTTCTGATAGTACAAAGATTATGCTTCAATAGTTTTTATCTTGAAATAATTATATATATCTCTTTATCTTTCTGGAGAGCATCCAATTTTCTTTTATCTGTAGGTACACCTGTCCAAATCAAGTATATTAAGGTACATGCATGAATATATGCTACCAGCTATTTGTCTTGTAACCTCCCAATGAACCACTTATTTCATGTAATCATGTTAACAAAATAATTAATAAGCATTTTATATGTCATAACTATGCTTTGCAAGTCTAACCACTACAAGAAAAACCCCCCTTTAGTGACGAAAACCACCGTGACGGAAAAAAATTCCGTCACTAAAGGACACCTTTAGTGACAAGAACTCAAGTCGTCACCAAATTTTCACCATCTCACCATCTTTAGTGACGAGTGGCTAATACTCATCACCATTTCGTCACTAAAGACTTTGGCGGGAAGTTTCCCGCCAATATAGCACATTTAGTGACGAAACATTGGTGACGAAAAAACACTATTGTCACTAAAAGCTTAAAGTTCAGCCATTGGTGACGAAATTATGGTCGTCACCAATTGGATGGCTTTTAGTGACGGAATTCCTGTTGTCACCAAAATGGATGCTTTTTATTATTGCCCTTAATTTGTAATAATTATACAATAACACCCTAATAGTAATAATATTTTAATTCATATCTCCATATATAAAGTTTTAATGTATAATATTATTAAATATTGATATCTAAGGGATTTGTTTTGGTGTGTAATGAAATTAAAAATTATAGGATTTAATAACAGTATATGTATTTGGGCATATAATTAGGGATAGATTAAATAAATTATTTTGGCCTAAATTGATTTGCCATAACTTATATAATTATTTGACTTGTTGGGTTAAGGATCATGATTGGGTTATGTATATTTATCCATCACAAATTGAAGATTTTAAATTTATGACTACTAATTTTTAATAATTGTACAAAGACATCATAATGTATATGAATTTGCCTACATTATTTTTTAAGATACACCATCAATTAATTATGATTGATTTCTTGGTTAAGAATAATGATATGACTAAGCATATTATTCCTTGGTTGGACTTATTGGGTTAAAAATAATGATTGGATTATGTAATTTATCCATCGGGCCAAACTTAACTTTTTAAATTTATAACTCTTAATTTTTAATAATTGCACTAAGACACCCTAATATATGAATTTGCCTACATTATTTTATTTCAAGAATTAAGTCTTTTTAAGATACAGTCAATAATTATGATTGAATTTCTTTTGTTAAAAATAATGATTGGGCTAAACATATTCTTCCTTATGCCAAACTTAGCTTACTTATACTATTACTCTTAATTTCTAATAATTTTACTAAGACACCCTAACATTTTATTTGTCTATATAATTGTACTTTAATCACACATTCTTTTTAGTATTAGAATACAGTATTGCTTAGTACTAATTAATTTCTTTGGTTAAGAATAACAATTGAACTAAGTATATTCTTTATTGGGTTGAGATTCATTAGCTTATTTATGTTATGGCTCTTAATTTAAAATAATTATACTAGAATACCTTGAAATTTATGAATTTGCACACATAAGTTTTGTTAGTATTAAAATATACTATCGATTAATGGTAATAAAAAATGTTGACATTTATTACGAACTATATTTCTTTATAAGAAAATTAGGAATAAAAAATATATAGTTTCAAACTAGTTACAGTTACTAATATAATATTATAATATAAGTAGTAGTTAATACATGTACATATATAGTTAGACGTACAATGTATAATAAAAGTAGTAAAATACATCTAGACTCCCTTTGTCCCCAAAAAAAAGAGTTTGGTTTTACCAATGTACAACTTTTTATTTATGGTCAACCAAATAGAGGTACAACTAATTTTATACCACCAATTTCCTCATTAAAGGTATTGTGTATCAATACACCATTTAATGTATTCTATCTCATTAAGGGTATTTTGGAAATTTTGTTAAAAAATTAGTTTTGACTTTTGAAACTGGACTTTTTTTTGGTACATCTCATTTGATACCACTAATTTTCTCATTAAGGGTATTCTATATGAAGACACAATTTTAATATATTTTATCTCATTAAGGGCATTTTGAAAATTTTGTTGAAATATATCTTTGACTTTTAAAACTGGACTATTTTTTTTTTGGGACAAAAATTTGTCTAGAAACTGAATTCCTTTTTTTTTTTAGACAAAGGGAGTATATATATATATGTGTGTGTGTGTGTATGTATGTATGTATAGTTAGAAGTTAATACATATACATAGTAGTTAATAAATACTATAGGTATAATAAAAGTAATTATTATATAACATAAGTAGTTTAGTGCGTATATATACATAGTTTTATGTACACACAGTGACACTTACATGTTAATTATTCATCTATTTGTTTATTTTTTAACTAAATAATATATAATATACATAATTTTTTAACCTCAACATGAAAATTTAAATATTATTTTTCTTTAAATTATTTTAAAACTATTTCACTTTAACTATTTAATAACTAATTAATATTTTAAAATTTAAAATTTAAAAAAATTCAAGTTAATTTTTTTAAACCAATATAGTATTGTAAAGTGAAAGATTGATTATTGGTTAAAAAAGAAAATTTTTTATTACAAATAATTGAATAAAAAGTTTGAATGTTTTTAAAAAAAGAGGGAAAATGAAATTTTTTTAAAGGCAAAAGTAGGAGTAAAAAATAAAAGGCGCCCTCTAAAAGTTTGAAAACGTTTATTGCCTTTGCCAATTCTTAACAAAATTTCAATTCCTTTTGCCATTTTCACCGAGCTCGCCATTCAAAACCCTCTCTGCCCATTTCTTTTCTTTTCTTTTCTTTTTGGAAGAATATTGGCCATTTTCATAGGAGGAGTCATCATCACCAAGTGTTACAGCACATTTGGTGAGCTAGCTTGCAAGTTTATTGGTTGAGGCAAAACTTCAAGCACCGGAGTGCATTTGTCTTGGTTTTCATGGAACTTCTTTCCTATGTTTGGGCTTGAACCAAGGGATAGCTAGAACAGAGCAATCCCTACCAAGATCATCGGCAGAGCCATCATCATCACCAGAGTAATTTGAATCGAAAGAAGACACGGAAGATTACCTCCGATGGTTTTTTCAAGTTACGGTAGCGCTTCGTCACGATTCTTGTAGAATTTGTTCATGTTGATTTCGCTGATCAAGTTGATTTAAGCTTCCCATGGAGGTACCAAGCTCGGGAATTCAGAATTGCTATTTAGATCGGTTGTGTGATGAGCAATTTCTACTGGTCGCCCGCAGACCAACGACCCATTATGCGACTACCAACGCCGAATCAAATTCTTCACAACGACCGCTAATGCCGGAGTAAGAGAGCTCAGAGGTCGCTTATCTTTTTGCCCATGGATTTAAGAAGCCAAGAACATTTGAAACCATGGGATTGAGCTTGTCCGAACTGCTTGGATGAAACGAAATGTTCGTAACCTATAAACTAAAAATCCGCCAAAAAATTTGAGAAAATTCAGAATAATGTGAGGTTATGTGTTGTCACTTATTATTTGACTCATCACATCGACATGTAAGTTTAACAAAATCCTCGATTTTATGATTTTCTCGACCGGGATGCATATATCACCATCCATTATGGGCACTATGCTCATAATGTGCCATCCATTTGTGGGCAATATGCATATATTGCTTGAAATGAAAAATCTAGCCATCTTTCCTGCTTTTGGTTCATTGATGAATTTCTTTTAACATTTGCAGGAATTGCATGCTTACTAAGCCGATGTTGCCACCGGCCCCGAGAAATGGTAAAAGCAAGAATATCCGGAACATTCACAAAAATGTTAAATGTCAAGTTATTTCATGATACCTAATCGTCCCGTGATGCATTTATGGCTAAACTGATACATTTATTTTAAATAGAGCGTTAAGTTTCTTTTACTCTCCTTGTTGTATATAGTTTATAAATTGATTAAGGAATGTCAATTATAAGAGGTTGTTATGTTTTTAATGATTTTGTTGTGCTTCTGCATTCTCGCTGGTAATTTCCATTTACTTCTTTGTACTTATCGCTTGATTTGTTATTCTTGAGACAAGATGTAAATATCGTAAGCATATAATTAGGACCTCTTAGATTAATGTTATGAATCTACCTTAGTGGTCTTGATTCATCTTAATAGTTGGTTAATGGATTTATCACTTTGTTAATATGAATAATAACTCACGAATTTGTCTATATCCTGACTAACACTCCTATAAAATTCCAACTCCTAAAGCATGCCAAAATAAGATTTGTGATCGTAGATCGCCTAGATTTACCACTTTCACTTTATAATTCTCATTTGTTGCTGATGTGGAGTATTCAAGTTTTATCTTTTCTGTGTAAAGAAAGTGTTACAACAGAGAATGATATAGATGAGGTTTGAAAAGGCAGATGTAACCATGTTCCTCATGACCGATAAGAGGAAATATGTGACTAATGATAGCATCTTTTGTGCAGCCCTAGCTATCTATGAGGAGAATGCTAAGGGCCCCTTTGGTTTCCATTATGGATGTCTAGTCTCAGTTAACTTACTAGCTTTATGATATTGGACTCGGATTAGTTCCATATGAAAAGTGAGATGTAGTTTTTAGTTTTGTATTGTATGGAAGAAGTGATGAATGGTTGTTATTAGATCATACTCCTCTTTTTCTCCGCTTTATGACTATTATTGTAATGACTTGAATCTAACTACCTTTGTTGACAAGCTGGTTGTCTAATCTGCAACTTTCACACCAAAGTTTTGTCGGTAAATCACATATTAGCATTTGACCGCAAAAGGTTTGTACTCACTTTTTGTATTTTGCATGTTTTGAGCAATGTTATTAGGTTGCTTCTCAATATTACCCGCAATGCATCTAGTCCTCGGAGATATTGTGGAAGTTTGTAAGTTGACATGAAAAGTAGAAGTTCATTTATTATTATTTTTATATGTACGCAATTTATTATTATTTTTAGTGCGTATATCCAATCCAAAGGATGCATCCATAAATTTCATGTATGACAAAACAAATCGGGCACGTGTTTTTCTTCTTTTTATGAATGATGATCGGAGCAAGATCTTTTATGATTATATTCGGTCCTATAGTTGCAGGCTCGCAAACTCTCGCAGAGGTCATTTCCATCCATGGTGAATAATAATGTTTATTCAAGCCGGTATTGTTTCTCATTCCTTTTGTATTTTTACATTATCGAATTTTTAAAATAATTTTTACTATTACTTTGGAATATTCCATGAGTCAACTCATTTAAAATGTTTAATCTATTTTCGCATCAACCGTTGTCGGAGACTATTTTAAATAACTTTGTATTACCCCACACCAATATGTGGATCAATTGATGCTTATATTTTTACCCGTCAAGATGAGGTTCATGATCATGTATCGTCCTAGTCCCGACTTTCACTTGTTTCAGCATTGATTTCTCCGATTTAAAGGGCATCTTGCTTCTCCTAGCTTATTCCTGCCTCTATGACATTTGAAAGTTATGATGTTTTTAGGCAGATTTGTTGTTCTAATTCCTTACGGTCAAGTCATTTTTGTGGGTTGAGCACCTTCTTAATGTTTTTTCCATCTTTTCTCATCCGTAATCTTAATCCCGCATTTTTCCGCATATCACAAGGATCGGAAACAGAAGATGCCAAAATTTTGTGATGAACACTTTCCTTTCTTGAATCAAAATGGCATTACTGTGGAAAAATCGCTCACGTATTATTAATGTTATGGATAAATGTTACATTCAACCTAGATAGTGCTAATGCCTATGTTATTGATGATGGTTGCTAGGTTTCATAGGTATGAAGATTGTAGCTCTAATTTATTAAAACCAATTTTCTGTGTTGTCCCTTCATAACTTGGAAAATTGACAAACTTGAACGCTTTGTAAGATTGCTCATATATCTTTTGTGTCTTAAATGAGATTTTTGAATGACACATAAATTTCGGATTGACTCAACCCGTGTTGTTGAAATTACAGAATTTTGCCTTCGAATCACTTGACTGGCACATTGCCGATTTCATTTTCTTAGTTATTTAATCTAATAGATCTGTAAGAATCTTGTAATGCCTTCTTATGTTTAATATTTTATAGTTTTACTGTGAGCCTTATGCTAGACGACATTTCCTTTGATGTTGTAGAATGATAAGCGGCAACAACTTTAGTGGACCAATTCTTGATTATTTCCAGTACTGGACAGAAATGACCAGATTGTAATCTTTATATCTCGTTTGAAAGTCTTAAAGTTTTTGGAATTTATAGTCTAGTAAATTGTGAAAATAGCAAATAGACAGTAGATCTTGGATATTTTTGTCATTGTAGATTCTTAAATTTGGGTCTCTAGTGAGATTTGTTACCTTGACTTGATGCTCTTGTAGCTAAATTTTTTTTGTGCTTTTAGATTTTACCTTAAGAAAGAAAGCTTAAATCTTTAAATGTGGGTATCCCAGGACTGCCGTTTTGATTTGATAATTTTTTGGTACATTCAAGGTGCTTTTCGGCATTCTTTGCAAGACAAACTAAGCAAAATTTTTAGCAAAAGTCATGATGAGATATATTTAAAGCTTCAAACAAGTACAGGTGGGTGAACTTTAAGTTCTGTTTGTGTTGCTGGGGAAAAAAGGTTTATGTACTTCCATTTTTACCTGTTGAAATTCATGTTGTTTTAAATCCAGATTACCTTTTTGTCTTGTCTTTTGGTTGTTTTGCTTGTCAGCATATACATTTCCAAAGTATTTATCTTTATGGTAGTTTGCAATGTGGTACTAGTAAATTGTATGTCATAGATTTATGTGTTTCGTCTAACTATTGGAGTTATTAAGTACAAGTGTGGAACAAGCTTGTCAAAAATGTGAAAAACGAGAAGTACTATATGAAAATAACAAGAAAAAGTCTTGGCCATGTAAAAGCCTGTCTCTCACCTATTACCTTCTTGAATACTCATTTAGAAAGTGCTTCTTCTTCTTCCTTTCTTCTTCTTTTTTTTTTTTGGGTTCCAACCCCCCCCCCCGTCTCCCTTCTTATGTCCTGTTTCTCTACGGATTATATGGTAATATCCAAGTCTTTTGTCTCCATGTTCTGATTGACAACACCAAGTCTTGTTTCTTTGTTTTGACTGACAGCTCCACCTTTGAAATTGATTGATTTGCCTGGTGTCAAGAAGGGGAATCTTTATGACTCCTTGGTGAGTGGCTCTAACTACTTGATTGAATTGATTTGTCCTTGAGGTGCATGTTTACTTTGGGTGAGGGCATCTTTTTGTTGGAATATTTTCTAGAGGCTTGATTAAAGTTTTAAATTGTCTGTTGATTGGAAATTTAACCGGTTGCTTCCTTCTTACAAGGGGAATATGCTGAACATAACAATGCTATTTTGTTCGTTGTAATACCTGCAATGCAAGCACAAGAAGTTGCTTTAGCTAAAGCTATTAGACTTGCAAAGAAGTATGATGGAGAATGTGGGTCACAGTGATGCATCCACCACCACATAGCCAAGCATCCACAAATTGAAGGCATTACAAATTGCCGGTTGGTTGGTGTTGTCAAGGTCTTATTCATTCCTTTTGCCTCTTTCCTTTTAGAATGTGAAGGAAATTATGTGTACTCTTCTATTTTGTGGATGTATGGTGTTTGATAATATTTTGTTCTCATGGTATAATTCGGATATTCGACTTTATTTTCTTATCTGGTGGGATATTAAAATGTTGTCTCTGGCATTGAACAAGTTGAACTTGTGTGCCTTTTTTCAAATATTTTTTGAATGTTCAATGTTTAGTATGATTATGCTTCATTACTTTTTCGCCTATGATGATATATGTATTATAAAAATAAATGATGTGACAATCAATACCGTGATATTGTGATATTGGTGATATGATACTAAACAAACCACATTATAACGTTAAAATTTGTCACTAATGACCCATTTAGTGACAAATTTTTGCCGTCACTAATTCCATCCAAGAACAAACCTTTGGTGACTTACAAAATTTCACCAATGAATAGCGCTACAAAACTTTTTCACAAATTGCATATTCAACAAATCTTTGTGACAAACTTTTTCTCACCAATGACAAAAAGGAATTGGTGACGAAAAACTTGTCATTAACTCACACTAAAGGCGCTGACTAAGGCATAATTTAGTGACGTAAATTTTTTCGCCACCAAAATCACATTGCCTACCGCACTTTCAATGATTTGATTATATTTCGTCACTAATTTTGCACAATTAGTGACTTTTATCTTTCGTGATAACATTTTTTCCCTTTTGGTGACGATTTTTTGTCACTAAATTTCGTCACCTCAAGTTTCACTACTAAACGCAACCCTTTAGTGACGACAATTTTTTCACAAGAAAGACCTTTAGTGACGGACCTTGCCGACGACGTGTCACAAAATTTTTTCGCCACTAAAGGCCTCACTGGGCCTTTGGTAACTAAAATTAGCCCTTTGGTGACGAAATTCATTGTCACTAAAGGGGTTTTCTTGTAGTGAACTAACTATTTGAGGTTGTGTTATGAGTTATAATCCATACATTTATATATACATATAAGTAATCATTAAATTTATAACTCATAGAGTGTATAGTTCATCATTCATACAAATTACATTGAGTCATATTTATATATATAAGAAGTGTTATATATATATAAAAATATAAGACATATATAAATACATGTCATACATATATATATTACGTATGACATGTATTTATATTAGTTTTACTCATATATTAGAATTGATTAAATATAATATAAGAATTGAAGAAATGAACATATTTATAATTTTAAATGAAATAAAGTTAAATAACAAACAAAATGTTCTTCTATATAAGGTGTAAAAACAGAAGCATTTGAATGCCCTTTGTTGAAAGATATATGATCATAGTGTTTCATATACACTAATCTAAAAATTTTAATAATTTTTTCATTAAATTATTGCTTCTTTTTTTTCATTAAATTATTGCTTCATATCTTGTTTATATGTACTTTATCAAAAAATATATATATAAGATTATGGAGTTAATTAACTAAATGTTAGTGTTTTGAGCATTTGACCCATTGATTTGTATTACTATTACATATGACATGTATTTATATTAGTTTTACTCATATATTAGAATTGATTAAATATAATATAAAAATTGAAGAAAGGAACATATTTATAATTTTGATTATTATATATTAAAATCGTAATAATAATATTGATATATTAAATCATAAAAGAAAAAAAGAAATTTATTAAAAAAAGTAAAAATTATTTTAAAATAAGATAAAATAATTAGAAAAAAATAGAGAAAATAATATATATAGATTTATTAATTAATTATATTAATATAAAATGTTATACTAATTGACTAAATTTTGTATTAAAATATTAAGGGTACAATTAAAAGAAATAAACATATTTTGAAGAAATAAATACATTTTAAAAAATATTTTACACTTAATACAAAAATACAAACCCTAACCCCTTTCTTCTCTTTCTCATTTATATGCACCTTTAGTCATCATGAAAATTCTTTTTTTTCGGAAAAAAAATAAAAAAGAAAAAAGTGATAAAGCCAATTAAAAAAGGACCCACGGCAAAGTTCTTAGAAATTAAATATATAAGTGTTTGTATAAAATTAATGAAAGTAAATACCAAAAAATTGTTGGGGGTCTTTGTCTCTATTCTACTCACGGATTGAGGGCGAAAATAATTGATCCTCTTTCCTTAAAGCCAAAAGCCCTAACCAGAGCTGAGAGCTCCTCCTGCTTTGTCGATTGAGCTCCAAACAGTTTCTTCCGTGGTCAATTTGTTCACCTCTGAAAGGTAATCCTTGATTTCTTAATGAACGCAAGATTTTGTTGGCCTTGATTTTTTATTATGCATCTGTATAGTTGTAGCTCACGGTCAAGAATTGAACTTTTTTAATGGGAAGTTCATCTGAAATTAATAACTCAGATCTTCAATCCCCGCCTCTGTGTCTATCAATATTACCCATTTCAGTGTGTTCCTTTGGCTTGAAGTAACTGACGGCTTTGGTCTTTTCTCCTGCAACTCTGCAAGTCCTGCATTGTTCCCTTTGTGAAAGCATGAGACTGTATCCACCGGTTTCTACAGATATCAAAGAAGCTGCCCAGGATGACGTATTGCCGAAGGGGACAGTGGTGAAGAAGGGCACAAGAGTGACCTATCATCCCTAAGCGATGGGACGGGTGGAGAAGGTTTGGGGTTTGATTGGTAGAATTCCATCCCAAGAAGTGGCTGGAGAGAGATGAATTGTTAGGAAATGGAACTTTGTGGCCAAGGATTCATTCACCTACTCTATTTTTCAGGCAGGGCCAAGAATGTCTAGGAAGGAGATGGCTTTCTGCAAATGAAAAGGGTTGTTGTGGGTGTCTTATGGAGGTTTAGAGTGGTGCCGGCAATGGAGGACGGTGTTGAGTCGATGTTCGTGGCTTACTTGCCGCCTAAGATGAAGGGTGGCTTCGCAGTTAAAATTATGGAGAGGCTTGATATATGATTGTTGAATCTGCATTATTTTTTTCATTTTGAGCAGATATAGTATAATTCTGCTTATTAGTAATCGCTTCCAGATAGTTTTGTGTTTTGTGTTGTGTGTTGTGTTATGTGTTATGTGTTTGTGTTTTTATGTTCTGTGTTTGGGGTTCGCATCATGGAACCCAAACCCGATCGGTCGTGGATAGAGATAATCCCTAAAACCCGATCGGTTCCGGAGCAAAATTTTCTGGTTGGGGATGGGGTTACCCTCGACTTAACCCGAAAATTGCCATCCTAGCACTCAAGGAGCTCCTGCCTTTAAACAAAAAGTTCTCTACTATAGAGAAGAAAACACGAAAGCCAACAAACAGGAATAAGGTCAATAGAAATTTGCTTAGAAATTTCTATCTTCGTATTTGTTATAGTAGTGGGCATAAACCTAACACACATAAAAATGCTTTGTTGATTAACTTGCATATTGATTATTGATTTTAGAAGAAATAAGATTGCGATAGGGTTTTGTGTGATTTTTTATGTAATCGCAATTGTGATAGGTTCGAATACATTAAAATTGTGCATATCCTATCACATAAAGTGTTTTTTTTTTAATTTTAATTGGGTTTATGGAGAAATTGGTTGAACATATGTTGAAAAGAGTCAAAAAAATTTCATAATGTATCGAGCACCATGTCAAGTATGTGCTCAAAATAATCGAGCATGATTAAATAATGAACACTTGTTGAGCACCAGCTCGATCAGTTCTGGAGCACTTAGTTGTAATCGAACATCATCAATGTTGAGCACTTAGTAGATCACTTGTCAAGCAATATGTCAAACACTTGTCTAGCATTTAGTCAACTTATATCGAGAATCATCAATGTCGAGCACTTATCGAGTACTATGTCGAGCATTTTATTGTTACATCGAGCACTATATTGATTTGCTTTATTTCATGTAGGACATTCTCAATGATCAAATGGTCATACAGGGTGATTTTTTCAATGGCCAAGTTTCTCAGTACTACAATTATGAAGCCAATATGAAGAGAATCAGGACGAAACTAATAGAGACCGAGAAGGAAATATGCAGAAGGGAGAGTTGCCTTGTTGAAATTTCTCTTGACCATGAGCATACATTTTGATGCAAACAGATAACCACAGCGTGTTGTTGATTCAACTTAAGTCAGACGAGGAGTTCAGGCTGGATAATAGCATCTACTTCAATTTTGCTGGTAAGAATATGAAATTTGTCAAGAGGGAGTTTGCATTCATTACAGTCCTCAAGATGGGAGACTATGATAGTGAATATGCCAAATTTTAGACACCTAATGCTCCTTGTTCCATAACCAAGTACCTAAAACCACAAGGTATCAAGCGTGAAACCACATATGATGACGTTTTCAGGGCTTACAATAGTATAGACTCAAGCTTTTCAGACAATGAGGTTGTGTCAATGACACTGTTGCCGCTATACACATCCATCAATAAGGCACAAAAGAGAAACAGGATAGAAGACAAGATGGTTCACTTGGCCTGTAATTGGAGGCAGTTTGATGAAATGCCTTGGGGCAAATTATCTTACAAGGCCACTTGATAGGGCTAGAAAGTCAATAATCAATACCTTGAAGCGTACTCAAGGATCTAGAAAATGACTTACACTGGTGGATTTCTGTCGCTTAGGGTAAGGATTTCAAACGCATGTTAAATTTTAATTTTGTTTGTGCTCTAGGTTCATTGAATTAATTATGTTTTTTTTCTTTTTATGAATCTCAGGTGTTCGCGTATGAGATAATGCCACATCTGGAGCGTTTATCGTTAGTGTATAAAGTCAAAACCTCTAGATGCAAGTCCAAGATGTTCAGCTGGAGAGGTGTGAAGACACAACATGCTGACAAAGAAAGAAAGCAAGTATGGAACAAAAAAACAGTCAGTAAGAAGGTATGAATTGTCTATTACCTAATGTTTGCTAATTAATTTAGCATCACCCCCAATATAATGTTTTCTTTTTTATTTCAATCACGACACGCCCAATGCACCATTTTTAATTTCAACATGAGTTGAGCACTTCTTGAGCTCTAGGTCCGTGGAGTATGGTTATCGAGCATTATGTCGCACCATTTCTCGGCACTAGTTCCATTATCACATCAGATTGCTCGAGATAAGATCCAGCATTTATCGAGAACTAATTCCAGAGAGTCTATCAGCTCCATGGTTTTCGAGCACTTTAGTTGAGTTTGTCTCAAGCAATCTATCCAGAGAGTATGTGCTTGAAAACATGGTTTCAACATGTAGTCAGCTTGTCTCGAGCTCTAGGTCCGTATAGTATGTAAACTAATTAGTTTTCGAGCACGTTGTCGAGCCTGTCTCTAGCACTAGGTCTAGCAATTTTTTATTGTTTATTTTTTGAGCATCTCTACCAACTTGAATGGATCATGTCTTATGATTTACCTTTTCATGTATTGCAACAAGTGAAAGTGACACCAATAAGGCCAACTCCAGAAGAAATATTAAAATTTTTACAATGGGAAGAAGCAAAAGAAATTGCGAAAGAGGCTGAGTTTGAAAGAGAAGAAAAATATGCCGTTGAGAGAGTTACGAAAGGCACTATTTATGAAGCATCTCACAAGAAGGGAGTTAGAGAAGAAGAAGATGCAGACCCTACAAAGAAACTAAGGTTAAGTAGGAAGAGAGACAGAGAGAAGAATGGGCTTCGAGGCGCATGATTGAACGGTAAGAAAAGTGCAATGTTGAATTGAAAAAAACAAAAGATAAACTCATACAAAACGATGCTCGTGTGGCCAAATTGAAGAACAAAGTCAATCATCTGACTGCTATAGTCGAGCATTTGATCATGCTTAAGCATCCGACCAACAAAAGTACAAAAGAATATGACAAAGAAGATAAAGAAACCATTGCAGATGAAAAGGAAGGTAGTGAAGTTTTAAGAGTCTTCGATGCCGATGATGATGACAAGAAGGAGGATGATGAAATGATAAAGGTGGTGAGCAGCAAGAAGAGGATAGAATGGAGAAGTCCGCCACAAGAATGATAGTGATGATAACGATAATCCTTGCAAATATAACACAAGCAACATAATCCTTGCAAAAATAACACTTTTCCTAGTGAAAAGACGCCCATGTCCCTCTAGTTGAATTCATACATAGCACTTTTCTGCTTCAATCAGATGGAAAATACTCTTCCTCAATCAGATGGGAAAAATTTTGATTACTGCAAGATTCTTCAATATCAAAAGCATACAAATCTTCAAAAGCACGGCATAATTATAAGAAGAGGTTTGGCCAATATAAATATAAGCACGATAAATTATTGTTATTTGATAACTACTCAGATCGATATTACAAGGTGCAGTCTATGTAAAAGACTTTCCATACAATCCTTGCCTGATACTTGAATTCGTTGGCCTTTTACAGCTGACGAAGGCCACACTTCGGGGGCAATATCTATCAGGACTTTGTGTAATAGGTGAGAATAATTGAGCGGTAAAGGGAAGAGTGGAACAATAATGAAAGTATTTACATATACATAGAAGTACCTCGAAGGTATACATTCGCACTCTTGTAAAATGTCACTCCACAAATTAAAAATGTCAACCCCAGCACTAAATGTCGACTAATAATATATGTAGACATATATGTCGACTTAAATGTCGTCATATATGTGGACTAAAGTGCCAACATGTATTTTCTTACGAAAAAACTCCAATGCCTATATTTGAAAACACGCTCGAATGAAGTAACCTGGGCCACAACTTTACTCATAACCTCATCAATTGGCCGATTCGCAAAGCTCGCCATTACAACTCACGTAGTTCATCTTGCAAAAGCTTCCTCAATTCGTCTGAGAAAATAACACCCACTTCATCCATAACAAGATCAATGGCGAAAACTCAAGGTGAAATCTCAAGTGGCATGATCAAGGTCAAGATCATAAATCTCACAAGCCGCCCTAGAAGACTAAAAAGGTTGGTTTGAATTTAGCGAGTATTTGTTCCTTTTACAAAGAAAATGTTCCATTTTTCCGACGATACATGTTAAAAGATATTAGACAAATTAGCCAAGTTAGGGTTTTGCCATGTAAGAATTGGTTGAAATGCACACATACCGTGAATTTAGCAAAGTATTTTTGCCTACATTTGCACTATGTTTGCCCCAAACTATCGATAAAACAATCGTGAATGGGTGGAAATGTGAAACAATTATGGAGTTTCATCTAAATATGTCACCAATATATCACCAAAAATGTCGATACATATGTCGACATTTTTGAGAACTATATGTCGTTATCTTCGTAGAAAACCAAACGACATGTCGGCAAAAACGCTTGTCAATTTTGTCGACAAATAAGGCTACATATAAGTCTATCCTAAAATGTCGACAAATATATCGACATTTATGTGGACAACTATATTAACAACTAATTAGCAAAGTTAGGTTTTAGAGTACAATGTGTTTAGAGTTTAGGCCAAAATGTGAACCCTAAGCCCTAAATTGAAGAGAACTTTGGCACCCTTGCGATTGCTAACCGCTTTTTTCATGCAGAACTTCTTGTGGATGAAATGGTAGTTCAAGGGATTTTTTTCTGCTCGTGTTTAGCATCGCTACTACAAAGCCAATATCAAGAGAATCCGATTGAAATTAACTAAACGCAAAACAAATGCTCAAGGAAAAGTCGACTCAGCGTAAATTGCTCTTGCCCATGAGGATCCTTTTTGGTGCAATCAAATTATCCATTTCGTGTTGTTGAGGCAACTTGGTTTGACGAGGAGTCCAAGATCGATAATAGCATTGCCTTCAACTTCGCCAAGAAGGTTAGATTTGGCAAGAGGAAGTTCACCATTATCACCGAGTTAAAGGTGGGGAACTTTGACGCTACATATGGTAACTACAAATTGCCAGATGGTACTTCTCCAATATCAAAGTATCTACAACATGTGGGCCAACGAGATGAGACCACATATGATGAAGTGTTCAGGGCTTACGACCGTATCAACTCAACTCAGCTAGACGATGAGGTCGTGTCCCTAACACTATTGCTTATTACACCTCCATCATGGGGTTGCCTAAGAGAACCAAAATCGAAGACAAGGTGCTTCATTTGGCCTGTGATTGGAGAGAGTTTGATTCTCTCATGGGTAAACTATCTTATGATACACAAAGGATAATGCGAAAGGCAATTGATGTGCCTTGAAGACACCACCTGAACATAGGACATATATTGTTGGGAGATTCCCAGTTACATTTGGGGTAAGGAAACCAAACACACCTAAATATTCATTGTTGTGTGTCATTTTTTGCTAATTCGTTTTTCAAATGTACCAGGTGTTCGCATATGAGATCATGCCACATCTTGAGCGGTTCAAGACGTGCGCTAAGGTCAAAACCCCCAAATTATTGCCTAGGATGTGCCGATGGAAAGGTTTGAATGCTCAACAGAGAGATCAAAAAAAGAAGAAGGTTTGGTCCAAGAACAATTGATTTGGGAAGTAAGTTTTTCATTAGCCAATGTTTGATACACTAAGTTTGCCATACATAATAATATGATTCATTTTACTTTCCTTTTTAGAAAGTTAAAAGTAACACGAATAAAACCAACGGCGAGAAGACAAAAAATTCTTGGCTTGGAAGAGAATGAGAAGGCCGAGGAAGTGGAGTTCGACAAGAGGACGATGACTCGGAAAGATGGACGCTAATCGTTCTACGTGTTTATGGAAGAGAGAATGAGAAAGGCTAAGTCGAGGAACTAAAAGCAGCGAGAGGTTGACGAAGGCGTAAAAATGTGCAACGTGAGCCTTCAAAGAATGAGATCGTGGGTCGCTTGCTCAATTGTGTGACGAAACTTAAAGAGACAAAAGAGGAACCCGTGCTCGGCGCTCACAAAAGTGCATTGAGGCCAAATATAGTGATTTGAAGCTCTTGTTGAGCGGCTTACGTGCCAAGTTGGTCACTTGTCCGTACATCCACCACATGTTTCTATGCTGCGGAAGAAGATCCCGTGTGCAGAAAAATAGGGGAAAATGTTACGAGATGTCGCAACAACGCCACAAGCGTAGGCTCCATTGATCATCAACAAAGGAAACAGGCGTGGCCTTTTAACCAACTGGGGCGACACAAAAACACTGACCACCGATGAGGCACATATTTCGGGGTTAATGTTTGGGCATTACCTGATGTGGAGCATATAGTGGACATCGCAAAGAGGCGTTCATATCGATATTGTTCATCAAACCGATGAGCAATATACTCCCCACACGAACTGCGTGCATTTGATTGATAGTGCTCTCCCCATCCATGAAAGAGAATGAGCCAAAATCCCTTCATACAAGTCGAAGGGCATAATCTCGAACCAACACTTGCCTGAGCTCGGCCTATCATCAATCTCATCGGATTTTTATTGCGCAACTCTAGTTCGATTTGAACTAGAGATGAAACGATGGATGAGGGCTCGTCAACCCTATATTTGGATGTAGAGGTTTTATTATTAGACTCCAATTCGCTACGGACAATGTGGACAAAAGGATATTAGCTAACGATCATGTAAGTTACTTATCTACCGAGTTATACACTTGTTATAAATTATCGACTCTTATCCCCTATTGACAATTCTACTATCTAGCGGCAAATTAATTTGTATACGTCCATGCTGCGGAAAGGAATTATTGATACAGGCCGAGCTGATATATCCATTATGGAGACATATTTCGATGTAAGTGATAATTCAAATGTCTTTGTAATGAACTTGTGGATACGTTCAGATGCTCAACGCCTTTCATAAATTGTGCAGTCAGAAATGAAAAAGATGCATGCTGCCCAGAGAATGTTAAATTTCAATGACTTGGCGGTCATGCAATTTGTTGATGATTGTCCATTCGAATGTGATTGTCGGTATGGACATCATGTTATTCCCATGTCATATCAATGGGAACCATTGGATACTGGTGAAGCTGGATTTATATGCACAGAAATTCCACGTCTACAATCCATCAAATCAAGAGCCATCAGTAGTGAAGAAGTTAGAATATCTTGTCGCTACAATGCCCAAGCTACTAGAGGCGTGTGAGTTCTACAAGTACTATGCCAAGCATCATGCAGTTAGTGGTGAATGGACGATTACTTTAGAGCCAAATTTGGTCCCTAAAAAAAAAAAAGTAACAGCTACAAGTTTTGCACATATAAAGGGAAAGAATGAATTTCTAATGCTCCTTTTTCATTTTGTAGGAGTGGGGATTGTGGAGTTTTTTCATTGATGTGGGTGAAATGCATTATTAATGGGTGGACACTCGATACAATCACTCCAACGAACTCCACAATTATTCGTAAAAATATGGCCAGTGTACATACATGCAATGGAGGCACATCCTTGGGTGCAAGAGGGTGGGAGAGGAGAGAGCCATACGACGAGCAAGGAAATGATTACACACTTTTATGTAATCATACATGTATTCATGAATTTCTTTAGATTTTGTAAATACCGTTTTAGGGTAGTTTGTAAAGTGTAGATATTACAAATGATCAATGTAAAATGTAAATAATACACAATTTTTCATACATACCATACAAATTCGGAATGCAAGTATTATTGAAGGAAATTTTAATGAGCTTTAACAAACATATCGTACATATGTGTCATTTGTATTATTCAAGTATTATTCCAGGCATATAAAACATATTCGCAATTTGTTGAAGCAATGTGGATAGTTAATAAATAAATTTGCTAATGTCGAGGGTTATAGGCGTCGACATTAACAATATTATTGGAAGTTTGGTTGCAGAAAGCAATCTATATCTGGGTAACATAAAGAGAAAAAAAAAAGTGATATGGGTTGTTAAGTTATGTGTGTGAAATTTGCATCGACAGATTTGTCGACATTTTTAATATTTCTGACATAAATGTCGACATTTTAAAGTGTCATTTTTGGCATATGTGTCCACATTTTGTACTCATAATCGACATTTTACACACAATGTCAACATAGTTATCGACAGATTAAAGACAATGTCGACATTTTAGTCGACATTTCGGCATTATAGCGGGATTATACGGCAGTCTTCTTGTTTATGATGCAATTTTCATATGTAAAGACATTTCACTCCGCGAACCATGATTATCCACTTCAAAAAGCTTCATACAAGCGTTTGTTGCTATTTACACTCTCTAAACGACCGCTCTTGTCTGTCCAAATCTAAGAGAAACTTACCACGTTCGTATTGTGTTAGGCATTTCCAAATCTGTGAGCCAGGGTGAATGGTCTGTTCATGTTTTGTATGGGGGAGAGTGGATAGTTGATTCAAAGACTAATGAGCATAGATTCATGCATTTAATTGCATTAAAACAATTTTGATCAGAGAAGATGCGTCCTTCTCCAAAATGGTGCAACAAATCATAATAATTATGGGCTTAGATCCGGCATTACATGATAAATTGGTTATGAGTACCTACCAAAGTATCTATCAACCATAGCCGCCTTATTCATCAAAACGATCACCACGTCCGGTGTTTTATAAATGAGATTACGAGCGTGCGAGGAGCAAGGATACCATTATGCGTAACCCTGGCGATTGAAGCAACATGAGATGAAGACGGCGTTAAGAACTCACCCATAAAGCGTTTGAGCTATGATAGTCCAATATGGACTAATAATGTAATTCCTTCACGGTAGGTTGAAGCAAATATTTTGCAATACGGATGAAAATCATGGGGATCGGATGAAGATCATAAGGATAATGATGGGGATAAGGAAGCGATCAATGGGGAGGAAGGAAAAACAATTACTAGCGGGAAGCGAAGGGTAAACAACAGTGCACGGCGACATTCATTTGCATCAAAGCGAATCGTCCTCACATGTGCTGCATCTTCTTTGATGGGTTATCGCGATGGTTGATGTTACATTGTGAAGTATCCAAAACAATGCAGCATTTATTTATGAGGATGTTCATGCTTGCCGTGAAACATTCCTTTGAGTTGAAGGTTATAAGGCCAATGCCAAGGCTTGGTACCTTGTGTAAGGATGGAAATTGCAAGTGAATAATGAATGCATTGCCAATTGAGAAGTCATCCGCATGGAAAATAACTAAATACATCAACACCCATACATATCAATCCTCATTGGTTCAAGTACACGGGCGTTTGTCGTCCATATAGACCGCTTGAAATCATACATGACATACGTTCAGAGTTGGGTGTGAACGTATCATACAATAAGGCTTGGCGATCGCGAAGTTGCTTTGCACCAAGTCGAGTGGAATTATGAGGATTCATATAAGATACTACCATCATATTTACGTGATGACGGAAATAAATCTGGCACAATCACTAAGCTTAGTGTTGAAGATGACGGAAAATTTAGGTATTTATTTTTCGTGTTTGGTGCTTCGATTTGTGGATTCCGCAATCACATGCGACGATGATTGTAGTGGATGCTGTTTTATGAAAGGAAGATATCCCAGTCATTAATCGAGCAACATGCATGAATGAAACAACCAAGTCTATCCAGTCGGATGGGTATTATCGATTCGAGAATGACGATTCATGAGAGTGGTTTTTACAAAAGCTTAAGAAGGCAATCGACGATGAGATGGGCGACTTGGTGTTTGTTTGCATGACATCGAGCATTGCAAAGGTATTGCAAATGTTTTCTCAAATTCCTTTCACGAGCATGTATTTATCATTTGAGCAACAACATAAGAGCGAAGTTTAGAAAAGAAGGCGTGATCCCTTTATACTTTAAGGTTACAAAAGCGTACTGGTTGTAGAATTTAATTAGTTGTTCTTACTAATATCGTTGCAAAATTCACAAGTCAACGCGTACTTGTAGGAAATTGGATTTGAGCGGTGGTTGAGGTCACATTTGAAAGCGTAAGAAGGCGGTATCGATAATGACTACCAACATTGCGGAATGTTTGAATGCTTCTTGAAAGATGCTTGTGAATTACCTATTCATGCGTTGGTCGAGTACATGAAACACACTTGCAGTGGTACTACGAAAGGCATTTCGGTGCTAAGCGAGATGAGAATACCGACAACCCAATACATTGAAGAGGAAATTGCATCAAGAATCACGAGAAGCACAAGGCTACGTTGTTGAGTGGTTGATATAAAGCGATGGTATGTACGAGATATTACAAATCGAATGCCACTGGTCGATTTGCTTCAAAAACGTGCACATATCGAGTGTTTGATATGGACCAAATCCCTTATGTACATGCATGCCATAACTCATCAACGGCAAATTAACCTCGAACCCTATGCTTGCCATTTTACCACAGATACACTTCTGTCGCCTATCTTGAATCTATTATGTAGGTAGGGGATTCTAAAGGTTGGAATGTGTGAATCGGTTTTAACGATTACAACTATAACCACTAGAAGCAAGGGCTAAGAGTGGTAGCGAAAGAAACATAGAATTCTATCAACGGGGAGCAAAAGTCACAAAGAAATGTGGTCGATGAGAGATCGGACATCAGCAAACTTGCTCTAATGCGTTCATTTGCAGGATAAAAGTTATGACATTTTGTGATAATCATTATTCAATATTATAGTTATTCATTTCCATAATTTACATTAAATTATGTTCCTATGAAAAAGTTAACAAAATTATGCACCAAATCAACTATACGTGATGTTTTATTAATACTAACAACGCAGTGTTGATAATCGAATAACATATGGAGTGGTCAAATCCCACATTTACAATAATTCGATTGTCACATATTTGACAACATATTTCTGATTTTAATGACATATGTATCGATATGTTTGTCGACACATATGCCGACATATATGTCGATAGCTATGTCGATATATTTGTCGATATTTGTTCTTTTATGGGATTTGTCGACATGTATGTCGACATATTTATCGATATTTTCTCTCATTTCTCATTCAAACCTGTGTGAATGTCATTCCCATGTCATACAAAAAGCGTATCCAAATTAAATATAAAGGATATATGTTGATCTAGTTCATCTAGTTTGGGCATATCGACTAACCTTTTTGTTATTTTGGTCCATCTAATCTATTCATAAATTGTTCGTGTGCATGGGTTTCACCTGTAGACGATAATGACTTCACTCTTAGGGGGTTGTTGATTCAAAGAAGTTGAAGGATTCAGACAAGGACAAATGATACAGAGAAGGATGAAAATGAAGGATGAAGGATGAAGAAGGGACATTAGGCGCGCTTTCCATGATTTTTTTCCAAGCGATGGTAGATTAATAGGAAGTGGCACAAAGGCCAGTGTCTGAGCCTGAGGGCTTGCAGAGTTTAGTGGCTAAGCTATAACAAAGCGCAAAGAAATGCAAAAGCAGACGAAAAACAAAATAAAAACAAAATACGTGATGGGAAAATTTAGCGCACTTTAGGCGGGAAGGAACCAACCTGGAAATGACGGCTAAGATTCGAATAGCGTTGAGCACTTGAAACAGGGAATGGTTGAGGAGCTTGGACAGTATAGGAAGGCTACCCTAATAAAAATCCAGTTATATCGCCGGACATTATTTATCTACAGAATGATATTTACACTACGCAGTGGCGTACTGGCATGATGGTGAAAGAAACTCACAACTTGTGTCTTATCCTACTCACTGCGTGCTTACTGCAGCGTGAAATCCAAATCACGCGGTGGTGCGATTGAATAATGTCTGACGAACTCTGCGCGGCGTGCTGAATAAGCGAGGAGCGATCATTGCTACAAGATTTGGAGATGAGATACAAAAAAAAAACACAAGAAAACAACCTAATTTTTCCCTTGCCCCGACCTTACTTGTCGCATGCCACCCATTGACCCGACGGCTGCCATCAGTAAGCCAGTCTCTTCCACCAACATAGGGAGGAACGAGCGGGCTCAGAAGTCAACAAACATTTGGTCCATCTTGCTCATCATGTCCATTGCACTCATCTTCTTGACAGATGGGTTTGTTTTCCCCGATTTGCTTGCCGTTCTTTGGGAGCATCGAAAGCATAAATCAAAGAGAACAAAATGAAGCGAAAAACCAAAGGCAACTCACAAGAGACGTTTGTCTAAGTTTGCCCCAAGCCATAAGTTGAAAAACATTGAACAAACGTCGGACAACAAAATAGGAGGAGAAACTACAAAACTACAGGATGTAAAACTACAAAAAACTAAAATAGAAAAACAAGGAAAAGAAAGCAGTACACTCCCCAATTTCTCAAACAAGGAGAATGAGGGGAGTGTAAACAGTGTTGGAGAGGTTAACAGTGTTGTTTGTATATGAGACGACTTAGGTTATGCAGACAAGTTAGAAACCACTTTTTACCCATGAGGTTTTAACTCACAAAATACTATCTTTGTAATGAAATAGATTTGATGTTATATTTGCAAACATTACGATTAAAAAAAGTACTATATTTGCAAATTCCTCAATTTTCCAGTACTTTTATATTTTTAATATATTTTTATTTTACAAAGGATTGTACTGGAACAGCTTTGAAATACAATCATATATATTTTTTTCCCTCATGAAAGCCGTCATCCCCTTTGCTTTGCTACGAACCCTACCCCATTTTTCTGCATCCATTCAGGAAGAAATCAAAGACTATGGACTTAGAAAGGAAAGAAGGGTGCTCCTTGGTCTTTCTCTCCTTGATCATTGCTTTCCTACATCTACTTTCACCTTCATTTTTATCCACAAACTAACTCTCTACACATGTACCAAAAGTCAGGGTCAAAGAAAACAGCCTGAACTCCTTTGCGATTCAGCTCGATGGGACCTTCAAAATTCTGCAGGTTATATCTCAATAATTTATAATGTGATGCGGAAAATAATAAATCTTTTGTCTTTCTTGACTGATTTTCTGGACGCATAAAGATCTGTGTTCAAGACCCTTTCTATGTCTGCCTTTGCGCCGATCTTTTTAACGTCAGGTCAGGATTCTTTAGGTGGCTGATATGCATTATGGAAATGGAGTTGTTAACTCCGGTGTAGAGATGTTTTGGACAGCGAGTTTAATCACTGTACTGATCTCAATACAGCCCAGTTTCTCTGGAAGGAGGTTGATCGAGGCAGAAAAACCGAACTTTGTTGCTTTTACAGGTATTTTTGATTAATTTGAGGTCATATAATGACATAGAAATTGCAATGCTTTTCTTTGATTATTATTTTCATTACGATTTGTCATGCAGCATGAGGAGTTCTATCGTCAAGTTTTGTTTTTGTCCTACTTTCAAAATGCTTTTCAATAAAAGGTTCCTCAGAAACAGAGATGAAAAGATAGATACTAGGAATATCAACTTAAAAGTTTGTCTTCAAATTTTTGTTTGTGGATGTATTGAGAATCTTTAAATATCAGATTTACACTCAATCTATTGTGCAATATAAAACAGAAATGTCTTTAAGATACAGAATCAGGAAATGTACCTGTTTGGTGCTTACTGATTCTTTCTTCATTTCCTGGGGCAATAGAATAGACTGACAGAAAACCTGGTGCTTACAGATTCTTTCTTTATTTTAATAATTCGTGAAATTAGTGACACTAGCTAATGGAGTTTGGTATTTTGATATTCTTTGTTGCTAATTTGGCTATATGTTTTTTTAGCTTTTAAGAATGTGCAAAGTTTAATACAACTCAAAATCACATTGAGACAAGCTGCAATCTTTTAGGTGAAAGTATCACATAAATGTGAGAATTCATAATTCTTGACCTAATTGTACTATGAATTAGGATTAGAGAAATATGCTGTGTAATTAGAATCCATTTTTAATTAGGATTATTTGTTTTGTAGTTTATAAACTGGAATAATATTTGACTTAAACCTAATGTAAATGTTAAGTTTAGAATCCTCATGGTTTTAAATCTGGTTAGGTTTATAATTAGGTAATTGGTATACAACCTCTATATATCTGAGGGTTTCAGTAGCAGTAGATTGATGTGTTTTGCATAATTCAGCTTTCTATATTCAGAAGATTTTCTCTTTTATCTCTGCTAGGGTTTTTGTCTTTTTTATTTAGTAGTTATCTCTATTCCTTGTTCAAATCAATTTGTGTGAATTTGACTACTCACTAGGATGAATCAGAGCTGGAAAATTCAAATCTTTGAATTACATCAATGGTTGAACAACATGCTACAGGTGTAGATTGATGTATTTTAATCTGGGGTTTTAGTAGATGAATTGATGTGTTTTACTTATATTCAGCTTTCTATATTCAGAAGATTTTCTCTTTCTATCTCTACAACTAGGGTTTTGTCTTTTTTATTTAAGTAGTTATCTCTGTTCCTTGTTCCATCAATTTATGGCCCTTGAATTTGAGCTACTCACCTGAGATGAATCCAGACTGGAAAGGTCAAATCACTGGGTGCATCAAGCGGTTGAACAACATGCTGCAGGTGTGAACCTGAAACATTACACTCATGCGAGTGCGCTGGCAACGAAGATGCCAGGAGCTATGAAAGACCAGCCTTGATACCCGACCCGGAGGTGGTGAAGAATAGTTTGAAGAGGAAGAAGAGGTCAAGCCTGCTTTATAGTCCTATGAATCCACAACTCCAACATGGTTGACTTGAATGAGTGCTTGACTAGGGCCTTGGAGAAAAACACAAGTTAAGTGTAAACATTGAAATTCTAGATTTTTATGGCAGGCTACATACCAAGATTCCCTTGATTGAGAATCAAATTTGGAAAACTATTTTGAATGGAAACTAGTGGCGGAAGGCGTAAGGTCTTATTTGTATAGATAAAACTAAAAGGAATAAACTCTCCAGATAATAGTGGAAAAAGATTAAAGTAAATGTCGTAAAGACAAAAGCAGAAAATCATGCGCACTTTGGAGGTCATGAAAGCCAAGTTGTATGCAAGCAGTTTTGCCAACAGATTATTTAATGGCTCTATATGAGAAATTCCATGGTTTGTTAGAAGTAACTTTGTCAGTTCGAAAGAATATCGGCAAAATTCTATAATCTATCTTACATTCTGAAGTAGGGTTGAATGAAACTAATGACGGACTACTTATAGCCAGATATGTGGATGCGGTTTGAAGGTTTATGTCCCGAGATGAAATGGGAATTGTGCGTCCCTAAAGCTTGGAAGATGTATTAACAACCCTATGCGGATTGAGGAGCATGTTTTCATTTTGGACCAAGGTCGTATTATAAACCAGTGAGGTATAGTCAAATTCTGGTTTGAAATTTGGCAATTTTAAGTTTTAACAACAATCGAAAAGTTGAAGCCTTACAAGAAGCTGCCACAAAGACTACAATTGAGAAGAGAGATGTTTCAGGGTTGTACTGGTCCTGTTCCTACACAAAATCCTTAGAGAAACCAATATCCTTAATCTAAAGGGGTGCCCGATTGGTTTCACTTTTTCTTCTTGTACAGAACCTAGGACATTGTTATCTAAATTGTCCTGAAGGCAAGTTAATCTTATGCTTAAAAAGCTTTTAAGGGAGCAAGAAGAAGTAGAAGAACAACAAGAAGGTTATTTAAATTGGTGAGCCTACATTTTAACAACTATAATGATGATGAGCAGAGGGATGAGAGTTTGGTTATTTGTAGAACTATGATAGCAGCTGAGGTTGAGGAGAATTAGAAGATTGGGAGGCCTTGCAACATCTTTTGCCCTAAGTCAGTGGTGTAGCGAAAAGTTTGCAATATGATTAGCATGACAATGGTAGTAAATGAAAATAGTTGTCACAAAAATTTATTGGAGAAGCTAGAAAATTCCAATTGAAAGACAACCCTCATCCTATAAGATGGCTTGGTTCCAAGAGAAAAGAAGTAATGAAGTTCTTGTTAAGTAACTTGTTGCTTGGTTTCAATTTTTGAAGTGGGTAATGAGAGGATGGCAACAAATGCAGGAGGTTTGCAGTGTGATGTTGTTCCCGATGGATGTATGTCATATCTTTATTGCGGTTCGGTGTCCTTGGTTTGCAAGGCGGAGGTATGATGCATCTTACATCTCAAATACTTATAGTTTTCAAAAAGATGGAAAAAAGCTTATATCCAATGCCAGAGAGGAAGTAAATGGAGATTATGAAAGAAGTAAGAGAGTGAACTTAGTAGTGTAGATTTTGATAAATTTGAGAATGAAGTTGAAGAAGCAGAAGTGTTTATTTTGTTTGGTGGTAACCCGGCATTGGTGGAAATTGAGAACTTTGGGTAAAACAATGAGTTAGTTAGTGATGATTTGCAAGAAATTTCACCAATGCACAGCATTTGTTTATGCCTTGATTTCATTGCCAAGAGCTGCATTGCCAAATCAAACATTAGTTGAAAGTATATTGGAAAGTTAACAACAATATATCTCAGTAGTATATATGAAATGCAATGCTCCCATAAATGTAGCCGCTAGATCAGTCGCAGTCCTATATGTGACAACTATACATTAAATCTCCTATATGCGACAGCTATATCAATCTCTATATGCCAATAGCTACTCTCAGTTATACAGCTATATATATATATTCCTAATTTACACAAGATACACAACAAATTAGGAAGTTATTGATAGTTATTGATCATGATTCTTGCTAACTTTATTGAATGCCATCCTTTGATCTAAAATACAAAGACAAGTAGAGGCATTATTGGATAAAGGGATTGGTGAGAGAAAGTAAAATTCCGTGTGCATTACCAACATTGCATATGTTGAAGAAGGATGATTTGCAGAGAATATGCGGACAACCAACAAGATCATAGTGAACTATCACTTTCCAATTCCTAGATTGGAAGATATGTTAGACATGTTGGTTGGGTAGTGTTCTCAAAGATTGTCTTTGAAATGAAAACAACCATAAAGACTCTAGATGGGTTTTTTGAAAAGCTTGTCATGCCATTTGGTTTTTCTAATGCACCCAGCACTTTCATGATGAGGTACTCAAACTTTTCATTGGATGTTTTATTGTTGTTTACTTTGATGAGTTTGATATTTAGTTGTAGGAAAGAGGATTTTACATCTTAGAAAGTTATGGTACTTCAACATCAAAAAGCTTTATGTGAATTTGAAAAAGTGTTCTTTCCTTGTGATATGTGAAAGAATCAAAGATCAATCCATAAATTAGACCAAAAAGCAGCAGGTTTAGCATTGTTTTATCAAATTTATTTGTAACTTAGTTTAAGAGAGAAAGTAACAATTGAGAGGGATGAGAGGAGAAAGAAGAGTGGAAAGGAAAGGAAGAGAAGAAATATTATGAAATGACAAGAGAGAAAGAGAGTGAAAAAATAATGAGAGAGAAAGTTTTGAGTGAAAATGATGAGAGAAAGTAACAATGGAGCGAGATGAGAGAGGAAGAGAATCAAGAGGGAAGAGAGAGAAAGAAACATTATAAAGTCGACGAGAAAGAAAATAAAATGAAAAAATGATGAGAAAGTCAAGTGAGAAAATGATGAGAGAAAGAATCTGTTTTATGGATGATGAGAGAGAGAGGAATATGAGAAGCAAGAGAGAAAGAAACATCAACATAAAGAGTGATGAGAGAAGAAAATAGAGCTGAGAAAATAATGAGAAAGTCAAGCTAGAGAAAATGATGAGAGAGAAAGGAAGAAGCTTGAGAGGGAAAAGAGAGACATGATAAAATGATGAGAGACATTGGTGTGAAAAAAATGATAAGAGAGAGTAACAGTGGTGCGGAATAAGAGAGAAGAAAGATGGTGAAAGGGAAGAGAGCGAAAGTATTATAAAATAATGAGAGAAAGTGGAGTGAAAAAATGATAAAAGAGAAAGTAACCGTAGGGAGGGATGAGAGAGATAGAGGGGTGAGAGGGAAGATAGAGAGATAAACACTATAAGTGATGAAAGAGAAAGTAGAAAATGATAAGAGAGAAAGTAATAGTGATGAGAAATGAGAGAGAAAGAGAATTGTGATGAGTGAGAAAGTAGAATGAAAAAATGATGAGAGAGAGTAGTAGAAATGAATGAGATTGAGGAGTAATTTTGTTAATATTCAATAAACTTGATTGACGAGTTTGAGGGTAGAGTTAATTGAAGTGGGAGAGTAGGTAATTGGTGATTGAGTTTAGGTAATCAAGTTACTGCTCTGATTGCCATTGTAGTCAGCCAAGCACTTTGTAACAGAATCACACCCATTGCTGAATCTTATTCCCTCCAACCAAGCAGCCCCTTAGTCAATCGCACAACCGAAGGAATTCCTTTTGAGGATGCTTATGGACACAAGCTGCACATTTGTTAGATCTTCTTCCATTACTAGCAGAACCTCGAGTAAATGATGAAGTTGAGGCATATGCAGATCATGTGAGAAAGATTTACAAAGACCGCAAGCTATGCAAGCTAGTAATGAACAATACATGCAAGATGTAAATGAGCATCGAGATTCAAAGAATTTACTGGAGGTGATAAAGTGATGGTTATTTGTGGAAAGAGAGGTTTCCTAAATGAACTTAACAATACTATAGTTGAGAAAAGATTAGGCTTCAATGGATTCTGTGGAAGATCAATTCAAATGCTTATGTGGTAGACCTTATGACATTCAAATTAGTCCAATTTTTAATGTCCCAGATTTGTATGATTTCTATTAGTTTGATGATACAAATGAACAATTTAAAGACAAAGATTGGACCACTACTGCCTAAGAAAGAGAAGGATTTGGTACAAGAAATATTAGATGTCAAAAAGACGAGATCTTGTTGAGGCAATCTATATCATCAATTCTTAGTTAAGTGGTTAGGCAAACTTCGAAAGAGAATCCTTGGATTTTGATGAAGAGCTGAAAATTGATCCCAGTGTTTATCAACAACTAGATCAAGTTCTTTTTGTCAGGAGCCCAGCTTTCTTTGGCCTGGGAGAATTGATGTAGGATCATATCGGGATTAGGATCTTCTGATCAGGATTATTTCTTTTAGTTTCTAAATTGGATTAGTATTTGTTTTAGCTTTATGTAGATATGTATCTTGGTCTTGGTTTTAGAATCTTTTTAGGATTATTATTAGGTAGTTAGTATACAACCTTTATATATATATATATATATATATATATATATATATATATATATCTTTATACACTTTATATATGTATATATATATATATATATATGTATATATATATCTTTATATATGTATATATGTATCTTTGTTCCTTGTTCCATCACATTCATTAGGACTCAGCCAAGATAAACTTATGCTAACTATTTCTAATGGAGATTCATGATTTTAGTAAACTATAGGCACATATAGCTAACATGTACATTTTGGATTCAATGGAAAGTTATCTGTAGTAAATCAGCTAGTGTATTAGACTAACTTCCTTTCTACATTGTTTCTCATGGTGAATAATGTACTTTTTCCAGGATTGTAATTCATGCTAAATTGTAGTAGCAAAATTTAAGCCCCCCTTTGAGCAATAAGTTAATAATAAGTAACGCTTAGTTAGTGCTAGTTTTGGTAAGGAAAATTTTTAATGAAGATTTGGTGGGCCTAAAGTAGGGTCTTCAGGAAACTTTATAGTTAGCAATGTGATTCCAATTATCCCTATGCCCTCCAATGTATGAAGGAAGTGTTATAGACTTGAAGGGTTTCTGAAATATTTCCTCCTCCTTCCCATTGTTGAATGTGGCAGGAAGGAGTAGGGCCTTAGAGTTGCAATGGTTTGGAAGATATAAAGATGAAAGAGAAGATTCTAGGTCTAACTCCTGAGAGGGAGAAATAATATCATTGTTACTAAGCCTAATGCATTGTGTGCCTTTAAAAGGAAATGGGCAAGGGACAGTGAATATTTAATTTTCAGAAAACAGGTAACCCAAGATTTGCGATCATTTGGCTGGTTTGCTCAACTATCCTATAACCAAGCAGTGAAAATATTACCGACACCAGTAAAGATAATGAGTAAAAAGACCAAAGTACCTCAGTGTAAAACACTGAACTAAATATTCAAATGTTGGATCAGCTTCAAATTGTAACAATCAAAGAGTCCACTATTTGGGTTGAAGTATCCCTTCTCTTGGATTGTTTTGCATACCGTCTCTAATTTCACTTCTATTGTGTGGTTTAGAAGAATATTGAAGTTTTATTTAAAATAATTGAAGAAGGATATGCAATTTGAGTCTCTCTCACCTTTTCTCCTTTCCTATGATCCAAAATGTGGGCAAATGGATAACATACAGTGTTCTTTGTGAAATGGAAAAAAGATAATAAGATAATTTCTTCCCCTTCAGAACATGCAGGATATTCATCTTTTGCACATTTTTTGGTGGCCTTGAAAGCTTGAGAAAAGTGCTCTTTTAAATGAAATAATTAGAGTGAATTGCGGAATGAAGGGTTTTTGATTGCTTCTTTGCTGGAAATATGAAGAGAATAATGCAAAAGAAAGATAAGGAAAGGGGAAGAGATCTGAGGCCCTCCTCATCTGTTCTTCAATTTGCCAACTTTTGTATGCATATAAGACGCTGAGTTTTATTGTTACTTCTGATCCATCACTAATGAAATGCCGAAAATACATGATTTCTTGAATAAAGCTGTGCATGACTGCACAGCGAAATTATTTACCTGCTCCTAATGACAAACATGTCCGCCGACTTCAGTCTTCAGTTAATCATCTCTGAACTGGAATTCTTCTGCTTCAACATATTTGTTGTAGTGGAAAAGTTTTTCATGTTGTTACTGTAGCTTCTATTGCATATTTCTACTGCGTCAGTGGTGGTTTTAAAGGACCTGCCTCATTTGAATTTTATAAACCAAATCATGATGCTATTTGCATATGATACTACTCAAAGATGCTAGAGTTGTGGACCAAAAGACTTCCAATTTAAGTTGATCATGTGGAAAGTTTAATTTACCAATTGACTAATTTTGAAATATGACTTACTTAGAAAGGGTGAATGACAAAATAGTCATCATACCCTTTTCAAACTTTGACTTTTGGTCACTATGCTTTTTCCTTTAAAATAGTCACTAAACTATGAAAAAGCGTACCAAAATGATCACTTTGTCCAAAAACTCTGTTAAACGTTTACTGAATGGATATCATATGCTAAGCATGTGAGAAAATAAAGGGTATTTTTGTCAAAATAATATACTCACTCTTCTTCCTTTTGATGCCACCATTCTTTTCCTTCTCTCCTCTTCATATTTTTAGTTGCTCTTGCCGGTGGGTTCCTCTTTCTGCTGTTCATTTGCTTACCTCTTTGTCGTTCTTCTTCTCAAAACCATCATCAATAACCTTCTTGTTCTTCTTCTGCACACAATCAATACCAAAACTCGATAAATTTTGGCCTTAACATCGCTGATGATTTTATAACCAAACAATTACACAAGCAGATAATTATACGAATAATGGATTTTACTATATATAGATGAAGTAAGATAGAGAGGGCTAGAGAAAGGAAGTTGCTCTGCTCATTTTCTCACATGGATTCTTGAAAATTTCCCTTTTTTTTTAAAGAATGAAGAAGAGGGATTTGGGTTTGGATTGGATTTTAATAATAAAGAAGAATATGTGATTAAATTTTGAGAATGAAGAAGAGGAAAGGGAGAAATGATAAAGGATGAGGAGAAGATAAATTTGCTGCCAATTTTAAAAGAATACAATGAACATTATGAATTCCGTTTCCACATCGGAATATCTGATGTGGGTATGGAGCATCTAGAGTCTATTCATGTTCATAAGATGGCAGCTTTCTTGGAGGGTTCTGTGGTAATGTGGACAGTTTTGGGTGGTGCAAATGCTGGGCAAGTTGCTAAATTAAGTTTGTTGGTTACATCATCCTTCAACAGAATTCCAATTGACTTTCAAACCCACTGCTTGAGCAAGTGGCTAAATGAAAGAGAAAGTGGTGGTGGTGGTGGTTGGTCTTGAGGAAGAGGTTGAATAACTACTGTAATGTAATTACCTTTGATATTAGGCACACGAATGGCACGTTTAACAGATTCCGTCTAGGTTAACCTGGGTTCCATACTAAATGTCTCAATATATGCACTTTCACGAGTTGAGTGACCATTTTGGGAAAAAAGGTATTTGGGAAAAAGGTATGAAGACCAAAAGTCAAACTTTGAATAGTATGGTGACTATTTTCATTCACCCAAAAAAATTAAAAAAAGAATGACAGTTCTCTCGAACTATGCATGTTTTAAAATATTTTACTGGTTCCTTTAGTCTCAATTATTGGTTAAATCCTGGTATCTGGTGAGGATGTAAACCACTGTACAGCCTTACCAATGTCTTGCTTTTGCTACATGATTTAATTTCAGAAATTTCTGAAGCATGATAAGTTAATGCAAAACTGGATTTGACCCTGCTACCATTAAGCTAAAACCCAGATAGCCTTTACATATTTAGAATACATGCTACTATATTCCATCTCTTAAAGCTTTTATTTCTACTTGAACAAATTTGAAAACTTTCTATGTTTGATTTCATTTGATCCCCTTGTGCATTCCAGTAGTTGAGTTACTCAGGCAACAATCACCATTATGTATTCTTTAACCCGTGTATAAGTTGTCCTCGGCCAGAAGAGATTATAATGTGGAAAGATGAGAATTTTTTTTTTTCTTTTGAAAAAAGAAAATTCTCTTTCATTTATATGTTTGAGTAAATCGTCAAGATGGTCCCTGCAGATGTGCGAATGCTCTTTTTTCCCTTACATTTAAAATGATGAAAAAACACCCTTTACGTTTCATTAGTGTACTTTTTTTGTCCAGGTTTCCATCTATGTTTCCGTCTATTTTTCTGTCTAAATGCTTCAGGTGCACGCATGAACTTTAATCTAAAGATAAAAACAGAAAGACACTAGTCTCCTAATCGTTCTTTACAATCAATCTCTCATTCCAAATCTCATTTGTAAGCCCTAATTCCCTGATTTCCTGGATTTTCATGAGCTCAAAAGTCTAAACAATTGTACCTCAACAGTAAAGAAGAAGGAAAATGAAATAAAATGAATCTGAGTGGTGGAAGCAGATCTTTCAGTGCACCAAAATCCTGAATTTCGATGTGGAAACTGTCGATGGGCTTATTTATGTAAAGGTTTGCTGATGATGATTTGACGGTTTTGATTTACTAAAATAATTGGTGGCTTTATGTGAGCCATTAGATTAGAGTAGTGCTCCAGACTTGGGTTTGGTTTTCAATGCGTATGGCCTTTCTGGATTGATTGCTTTCTATTGGGCAGTCTTGTTTTTTTCCCTGCTGCCAGAAAAGAATTGGAAGATGCAGTAGATGATTTGAGAGAGTCCCATGAAAACTTTATCTTGAAAGGTTAAATTTTTTCATGGTTCTAGAATAAAAAATGAGCTTGAAGCTTTTCCTTCATTTTGGCTTTTCAGGTTTGTTTTCCCTGAATGTGATAAGATTGAGAATATATTTTTCCTATTGTGGTAAATCTTTCTCCTGCTGTTCTGGTTTGCACATAAAGGATTTGAGCCTATTGAAAGGATCAATGGCTGCTTCAGCTGAGTTAGAGGTAGTCAGATGAGGAAAGCTTTTTCACACTTTCCATTTTTACCCTTTGGTTAAAAGTCACGTGACAAGCACAAGAGGTATTTAAGCAGAAAACTAGATGGAAATTTAATAAGGGACAAAATAAGTACACCAATGAAATGTTTAGGATCTTTTTACATCTGAGGGACCAAAAAGAGCATTCACCTATGTATTCACCTATTTGTGAGGAACCATTTTGTGATTATCTCTATATGTTTATTAGGGCATTACTCATACACTATTTTGTGGAACCATTTTGACGATTATCTCTATATGTTTATAAGGGCATTACTCATACACTATTTTGTTCTGTTTAACTTCATTATCCAGGAGACAACATATTTGGGACAAGTGCCACTGACGCAGCAGAATCTCTATTTGAAGTTTTTTCCCCCGTTATGAGGTCTGGACTTCCTTGGGCTGCAGTTTTGGGGAACCATGACCAAGAATCTACTATGTCCCGTGAAGAATTGATGTCTTTCATCTCCTCATGGATTATTCATTGTCCAAAACTTTTCCATCGGCTGAGGATAGTCTTGGCGCTTCCATCCAATATCCAGTTATAAACATTGATGGGTTTGGGAATTATAATCTGGAAATATGGGGTCCTTTAGGTTCTCCTTTGGCCAATTGCAGTGTCTTCAATTTATATTTTCTCGATAGTGGAGACAGAGCTACTGTTGATGGTATTCGAACTTATGGCTGGATTAAGGAATCTCAACTCAGTTGGCTTCATAGTGTTTCTACTAAGTTTCAGGTACAAGGAGAGTCCCTTCTAATTATACTGGTTTTCTTCAGTAGGATAAAGTGTTGATAGTTTTTCTGAGTCTTGGGGTCCTGACATTTTGGCATATTAGTTAGGAGGAAAAGCAGTTCTTAATTCCATGACAAGTCACATGACATAGGGCAAAATGTTTACTTCTAGTATTGACAAGAGGAGAGATCTTGCCAATTTAGATTTTATTAACATGTTGCAGGTCAAACGATAACAGGGACAATGCCTGGATATCAAATCAGATGACATCTCTTTGACATGGTTGAATCCACCTGCTTTAGCCTTCTTTCACATTCCAATACCAGAAATTCGTCAAGTGCCCATGAAAGAGATTGTTGGCCAGTATCAGGAATATGCAGCTTGCTCATTAGTTAACTCTGGAGTCCTCCAGACCTTTACCTCTATGGGAGACGTGAAGGCTGTATTTACAGGTCATGATCACACCAATGATTTTTGTGGGAAGCTAGACAGTATTTGGTTTTGTTATGGTGGAGGGATTGGATATCATGGCTATGGAAAGGCAGGCTGGCCAAGACGTGCTCGGATCATATTGGCAGAACTTGCAAAAGGGGAGAAGACTTGGATTGGTGTTGAGAGGATCAAGACATGGAAGCGACTTGGTGATGAGAAGTTGAGCAAGATTGATGTGCAAGTATTATGGGATAGACATTCATCAAGATGACTAATATTTCAGGTATTTTAAACAAACCTTACATTCCTTCAGTTATGTTTGTGGTTTAGAATATTTTGTCTTCACAATAGAATGACAGTTCAATTTCTACTCATGCTATTCTCCCTTTCCTATCCTTCTCCATCTCCTTTTTCATGCGAAAAAAGTGATCATCATTGTAAGTGAAGACAAAGTGTCGGGTTGAGTTCATATTAGACTTGACGTCATAATTACATGATATTAAGTTTATTAGAGTTGAAATCATAACAACATAGCATTTAGTTTAGACAAAAAAATTAATGTTGCTGAATTGTTGGGTTTTCCAGCCAAACGAATAATGTGGCTGAATTGTTGCTCAGGAAGTAGAGTGAGCTAATTAACAGTTTAGCATTCTGAGGAGCATCCACATGGTTAATAAGATTACTGCATGGTTGTCAGCCCAAACATTTTAACAGTTTACACTGAGTGCCTTTCAAAGATGTATTGAAGTTTGTCCCTTTGTAGAATTTTAAAGCAATTATTGAACGTGCCTCAAGACACTTAACAATATTGTCCATCCACCACATGACCTTCTCTAAAGTGGTTAAGCGAGAAAGGCAATAATGATTATTACATTGTAGTACATTAATTGATGAACTGGTCACAGTATAAATTCCTGTTAGATTTGTACATAAAGATACTGAAAGGAATTCCACTAGAGCTATTTTCGGAAGGATTGTATGTATTACTGGCAAAATATTCATCCATTCAGTACAATAATATAGTCTCCTTTACTGATAAATCTAGTTTACTCCCTTCGTCCCCTAAAGTTTGTTGCTTTTGGGACTTGAACTTTTTTTTACAGTGGAACTAGAAGTACAAGTTCCTGCTAGATGTGTTAAATAAGAATACTGAAAACAATGTCAATAGAGCTTTTTCCAGAAGGATTGCGAATAAACAAATTTTCTTTCATAATTGTATAGCTAGTACCACAATATAGTCTGCCTTACCGAGTCTGAATATTGGCTCTTGAAGTCTTGCTGCTTTTTCGGTGGAACTAAAAGTTTTTTAATTTACTTGAATTCAATTCTCGCTGTTCTTGTCAGATTTGGTGCTTTTTAATAAAAAAGAAAAAGAAGAAGGAGCAGATTTTAACGAGTTTGTGCAAGATATAGAGTGGAAAACTGTGAGAGATGATGAACAATTCTGATTTTGATAATTGGAATTACAATAAAGAGGTGAATCTAGCCAATCGCCAATACATTCAAATCTATGCGGCGTGTATGCACATTTATTCTAACATCTGTATTTTTAATAGTTTTTGCGCATCAAGCGAGGGTTTCTGAAGATGATAAACATCTGATTAAAAACTATATCGAGCCCACAGCATTAAGTATCAGTTATGGCAAATAAGCGATAAAATGGGAAAATAGGAGAGAACTCTTGCCAATTCGGGTGACTTACATTTTGGGACAGGCCAAATTAGAAAGAATGATACTTTCTATAGGCAGACAGAATAGAATATACAATAATGCAACCGCAATTAATTCCAAAACCAGCACGTTTTAGTTCTATATTTATTTCTTGAGTTTTTTATCCAAAAAATTGTTAAAATAAATATAAATTAAAAAAATATTGATGTTTAAAAAATTGTTCTAATTTTACTGAAGTCGACATCCAGGATGTGGATTTTAAAGTTAGTATTCGGGATATCAACTTTGAAGTCGACATTTAGGCAAGTGTTTAAAAAAACACTTGCCCTACTCGCCCCATTTTTCTTCTTCCTTCATCTCCTTTCCCATTTTTCTTCTCCCAACTGCAGCCCCACCCCCAAAACTGCCTACAATTTCCCCTCTCCTGCCGCCCCACATCCCTCCCTCCCTCCGCACCTCCCCACCCCATTCCAGTCTTGAATGGAAATTTCACTCAAAATACAATTGCTACATCTTTTTTTTTGGTTGGGTTCAATAAATCAAACTCGTGGAATTCATTTGGAAGGGCAAACTAAGACCAAGATAGTGAGACAGATCGCCTGAGTTGACTTGGTGCAAGACTTGGAAGTCATAGCCAGTACATTATTTTGTGGACTTTGTGCAAGTCTGAATTGGTGCACTTCCATTCTTGTTTTGGCATTTCTACCACCTTTAATAAAGCAAAAGAAAAACAAATAGGTGCTTGTGATAACTGATTAGAGTGGGAAGCTCCTGTTTCCCATTTCATCTTCTATTTCATGCTTCCTGAATTTTGTGATTCTTTCCGGTTCTCATTTTCTGGGTTTCTGAACATCAATTCTTCTGAATTGATTGAGGGGTTGAGATTTGTTTTGCTTTTGGTCTCTCTAGTCCAGTGTGGCGGTGGGTTCAAAGAATTGTGGGTATTTCAAATGTCAAAGAAAGTATGAAACATTCATAATCTTGTGGATAATTTTTTTAAAAAACATTTTGGGAATTTTTAAAATTCTTAATATTTTAAAATTTTTTTTTAAAAACCAATTTTCTCAAATTACTCTAATGGAGAACTGATGGAAAACCGCAATTAATTCCAAAACCATTGCGACAAATAATGCAGCCGCAATTAATTCCAAAACCAGCACATTTTAGTTCTATATTTATTTCTTTCACCTTGAATACTTGTTATTAAGTGCAGAACCTGTTTTTTGTTTTTTTGTTTTTTTTAAGTATGCTTTTTGTAGCATATGATGGAGAACTGATGAGCATTGTCGCAATAGGCAGAATCTTATATAAAAGAGAATCTAGCCTTCATATGATAGCCTACCTAGCTTGGTTTGGTCATTTTTTAAATTTCTTTGCCCTAACAGTTACATTACAGTAACTAGTTGCTCCTCAGATTTCTCAAACATTGGCATACCACTTTTTTATGCATTCTCATTTTCCATCTAGTTCATTGGTTTGGTGTGTAGCAGTTGTGTTAGGCACTTCAGAAGAATTTTGGCTTGATAAGTTGTATGGTTGGGTGTTAATACAGGCTCTAAGTTATTTCACGCGGCTCTACTACTTTGATTTGTGTTATATAACATTTATTACAAGTACAATGGCTTCAGACTATTCCAAATTCAGATGACGTATTTGCCTATTTGGTACTTTATGCTCATGTTATAAACTTTGGCAGGATCACCTCTGTTCTTCAATCCTGCTTACCCTCCACCCAGTTGGCTTGATCAATCTTTTCAACTTCTCCATCTATTTTGTTTGGCTATTTTATCTCCCTTGTCATGTTTAAGTTTTTCCTTTTCCCTTTGATGTTGCAAGTAAATGAGCGAAATGAATTTGTGGTACAATATGCTGCGGGGCCCTAGTTCTCCTTTCTCGTTAGTTGTTGAAATGTAACAGATGTTAACACAATATTCTGAACTTTTATATGATGGAAATATTATGCAACTCTATGTATATTTGAGAAAATACGTCAATTCAGACATACCTACAGTTCATATGTCTACTAGTTGAGGTATGCGTGGTGCATTAACATAATTAGAAAATTATTATTAATTAATGAATTGCATATTATCAATTTATGTAAAAATTTGTTTTTTAAATGTTACATTATATAATTAAAGTGATAAATTAAACAATTACGTGTTTTTTTACATTATTAATAAATAGAAAAAAAGATCACAACATAAATTGTATTAAAAGGATGATATTTATGATAAAAACATTTGAATGATTAAAATAAGTAATTTAATTCAATTATATTTATATCAATCATGAATTGAGAATCACAAGTGAAGATGTGTACAAGAGAAAAGTAAATCTCTTAATAAAACATCATTTGTCTATGTTTTACATATAAATTTAAAATGCTACAAATATAATTTTTTGACACCAAATTCATCAAACACTAAAACTGCAAAACATGTAAAATTTTATGGTAAAAAAAAAAAGGGTAGGACAATCGTGAAGGTTATGATTTTAAACAAATTAATTCCAATTCTAATGAAAATTGTGATTTGTCATTTCTTAAGTATTTTTTTGTTCCATTCGTGAATTTTATAGTTGGCGTTTCATCATTTTGTAAGTACTAATTCACATGAATTGAGAGGAATTGTTAATTTTTATAATTAAATTAATAATTATATATAAAGGAATGAATAAAATTTCTTGATCAATCCACTTCCTCAACCACAGCTGCTTCGGCTCCTTCTATGGCTTTTTATTTTTATTTTTATTTTTATTTTGGCATCTCTCCTCCCACTTCCCTGCCTCCTCGCTACGTGTAAGTATGTACGTGTTTGTAAACTGCCATTGTTTTTGTTCCAAACTTCCAATGTTTATCTTAACATCAGGGTCTAACCGCGCTAGGCGTGGTTTTTTGAGTGTCCATTGTGTTGTGTAGAAAATAAAAATAAAATTACAGTACAAATAAAAATCAAAAAATATTTAAATGTTAAGAAGAAATTATATCGTAATAGTTAAATAATGTAAAACTAAAATGTCGAAAATGTATTCTAATTTGTTCTAAATTTAAATTGCCATGGATAGAATCTTTCTATCCAATGGCTGATACAAACAATAACAAGAAAAATATTATTTATTTGTGGTATGAAAACTTAATAGTCATTTTCTTCCAAAATATAATCTTGTATAATTTGATATCAATTTTGACAGAGTCAAGAGCGCTTGATAATGATGAATACATACTGCAAAGCAACAAAAAGCATCAGAACAACATGAAATATAATGTTGAAGAAAAGAAGTATGAAATAAATGACTTCTAAAAAGGCTAACATAACATAGGCAAAATCCATGAAGGAATCTGTTCAAACAACAGCCTTGTACCATTTGACTAAAGATCAAACTTGTTTGGAAACAAACAAGGTTTCACATTCCAGGCAAACAAATACCCAATTTGATTACAATTAACACAGAAGATCACATAGAATTTGCAAGACGCAAGAGGAAAAATATGTAGAAAAAATGCAAAGGCGAAATGGATGACATGCATTTGTTATTTTGTTTCCATTAATCTGACACACAAGAGTTATGCTTAGCATAGAAGGAGTAGAAGCAAAAAAACCATATACAATAGACATTTGCGAGTAAAAGAACGATACGAAAAGAAACTTTACCTCTCGAAGTGCAATTGTATAAGGAAATTAGTTGTACAATGACCATCAACAGTCAGTTTGCATTGAATGTATATATACACAAGTAAGGAGGAAAAAAAAACAATTATGATGCAAAGAAACAAGGCAAATGTGTTAAAGAAATAGAACTTCACAGGACAATAAGAAGGAAGCTCAGAAAACACAAATTTTGGAAAAAAAAAAACTTCTATTCAAAATAAACAAGTGCACATTCTTTGGCTATTAGAAGAAGATGCTTTGCATTTCTAATGGCTTTTCTCTAATCGGTTACCAATTGCATAGTTGAGCAATAGGCATAACATAATAGTAATATACACAATTGCATGGATATTAAATGGTTATCAGCATTTAGGCCTACTAACAAAACACTTTCAACACATACAGGACAAACAGTTCTTATACTTCATTTCAAATAATTGGTCCCATAGCAATACAAAATTCAAGTAACATATATGTTCATGTTGTGCTCTGTTTGAACAGATTATCCGTCCTTTCTTTGGAAAGAAAAAGTGTTTAGTGTAGATACCATCATTCTAATATTTTTCCAGCGACATACAACGACTTTGATAAGCATCTGAAATTGAAGTAACATACATGACTGTAAATATTACGTGGCAATTAAAGTTGTTAATCATTGGGTAAATACATCTGCCGCATGCAGCAAATAATTTCTTACACTTTATCGATCATGCATGTGCTTCATATAGTGAGGACAGAAAGAGTAAAAACCAAAGAAAAACTTATTTGCATGAAAAATAGCAATATTAAGAGGAACTTTACCTAGGAAAGTGTGATCAATTAAGCTGATAAATTTTCAACGAATTATCAACATTTGAATTTCATTCCATGCATGTACAAACAAAAGTAACAATTAGAACCAAACAAAAAGCAAGAGCTATCATGCATCAGCAATTTTTTTCCATGCAAGCATACATTTAAAACTGTTACATTCTCCTACCCAGGCTAGAATGCAAGGACGCATAACCTATTGTTCCATAAAGGAAATATGCAGATTCATTTTTCCTTGTAAACTATCTGAAGGGCCATGCAGAGCACCAATGCCAACACTAAAAAAATAATGGCATGAGTTGTAGATCCACAAATCCAGCCAGAAATTAAATCGAAAAGCACCATCAGACAACTTAAACATAGACAAGAGCATGGAAGTTTCTACAAGTGTTTTTTCCAAGGTAAGAAAAATCAGAAGGCACCTTTGTTTTTACAAAATTAGAAAACCTGCCATGGATTTAAAAGGCAACATTTGGGGAACTTAATTTTATTATTTCCAGTATGAATCTATATATCATTACATTACTCAAATTAAAAGAACCATAAATTTTGAATCACACATTTATTAAAAAAAGAAGAAGCACAAACAAACAATTTTTCTCTTACAAAAAAGGAACAGAAAACCACTTTTTTGTTTGCACACAAAATGGGAAAGAAACATACTGAGTTGGTGAACTTCACATTGCAAATTTGATATACTTTTACTTTGTCATCTTTAAAACATACAAGTTACATGAACTTATATATTCAGAGAGAACATTTGTTTTTTCAAAACAAAATGAAGAGATGGTATTTTTCTAGGCACGAAAAGGAAAAGAAGTACTAGTTTAATGGAGTTGCTATTGTATATTGACTCTCCAAATGTAGCATGAAACTATCTTATGCATAAAATAGTTTAGACAAACCACCACTTATATTTTGTTGTTTTCCAACTTCATCTAAGTAAAACAAAAGTCATAAGAAGAACATTTGAAAACGAGTCTGCATTTGTTTTTTCCTGAAGGAAGGAATCATTTGTTTTTACATACAAAGACATAGGAAGAGGCGGTGGGAAATAATTTTATCTAATATTCTAATTTGGTGTTTTTCATAATTCAATTAGGATTTTGAACTTTTATATAATCCTACTGTGTTTTGTAACACTAATTTAAATGATATTAGGATTGAATCTCTATCAGATTAGGAATGAGTCTCTACTTGGTGTCTATAAATATAGATGTAGTAGAGGTCTTTTTCATAGAGAAATTGAGAGAGAGATTTCAAAGAAACCTTGAAGAGTTTTTTTTGAGAGGTGGGGTGTTTCTAAGGGTTTGGAAAATCCTTGTAATCTTTGCGTTTGTTATTAATATTATCATCGTCTTTGTCATAGACGTAGGCTTTAATTGTTAAGCTGAACCACGTTAACTTGTATATCTCGATTTATTCTTTGTTATTACTTTTCTGTTCTTGAACAATCTTAGGAATAATCACAACAATCTGGTATCAGAGACTTGTGGTATCAGAGCCGTACCCAAATTAAAGAGTAAACAAAATACAATTTCAGTGTCGGCTTAATAAGTAGATTTATGGAGAATTCACGCTACCTCATTTGTAAGCTAAGAGCATTTTGAGGTACATTAAAGGTACTCAAGGTGATGGAATCTTTTATGCAAAAAGTGATCCTATTGATCTTTTTGGATTCACAGATAGTGATTGGGCTGGTGACACCGTTGAGAGAAAGAGTACTTCTGGTTATGCTTTCTTTATTGGTTCCAGTATATTTTCGTGGAGTTCAAAGAAGCAACCAGTTATCGCGTTGTCTATAGTGGAGGGAGAATACATTGCAGTAGCTAACAGTGCTACTCAATCATTGTGGCTTAGAAGAATGCTAGATTTTCTTCAACATAAGCAAGACCGAAGAGCAAGTAGCTGGTATTTTCACAAAAGAGTTGAAGATGGATTCGTTTATGAAGTTGAAGAAAATGTTAGGCATGACAAATTATAAAAACTTAGTTTAAGGGCCAAGTAAATATTAGATCATCCATATATAAGCATACGATAACAACCGCACCATAAGTAGATGTTTTCACATATGAAGCATGATCAAAAGAACATGTTGAAAACGATCACAACGAAGAAAGAATCAATATGGTGTACCATGCTCTTGGAGCTTGCTTTAAGCCGTAAAGGACTCTTTTCAAACGGTACACCTTATTTTCTTGACCTTTCTTCACAAATCCTGCAGGTTGTTCAACGTATACTTCTTCCTCAAGTATACCATTCAAAAATGCAGACTTTACATCCATTTGATGTATTTTCCAACCATTTTGAGCAGTTAAGGAAATAATTAAACGAACAGTATCAAGCCAAGCAACAGGCGCAAATACCTCAAAATAGTCGATGCCAGGTTTTTGTTTATAACTTTTAGCAACCAATCGCGCCTCCATCGGGCTCGTGCCGCCTTGTAAACCCTTTTGACACCAATGGGTTTCTTGCCACTTGAAAGATTTGTGAGCTCCCAAGTATCATTCTTTTCAATGGCATAAATTTCATTAGCCATTGCTTTCTTCCAGTGATCCTCACGAACAGTATCTTCAAAATTAACTGGGTCACTATCTGCAAAGAGAGCAAAATTAACAACATCTTCGTCAGATAAATTTTGAGAGTGACCATCAACAACATAATCCTGCAAACGAGCTAGTAGACGCCTTTGTCTTTGCGACCAACCAGACTGTATAAGAATAGGTTGAGTATGAACTTGTTGCTGTTCGGGTACTTTAGGCTGATTGACCACATCATCATCATTGTTATCAAAATATGAAGGTCGAAGAGGATGACTAACCGAATCATCTAACCCTTTTTCTAAGCAATCCCAGGCACTTTTCTTCTCAAAATTCACATCTCTATTAAAGGTGATCTTCTTTGTCATAGGGTTGTACAACTTGTACCCTTTAGTCTCGTAATCAGTAATCAATAAAAATCCACTATTCCGCGTTATCATCCAGTTTCTTGCTGAGAGCATCTGGAACATGTGCATGTGCCAAACAACCAAACACTCTAAGATGATAGATATTTGGCTTTTTACCAGGCCAAACCTCATAAAGGGTCTTCCCACCATTGCATCTCGTAGGACATCTAGTTAACAAATAGATACCATATGAAATTGCTTCACTTGAAACCCTTGGACATATGTTTGGCAACCATCATTGATCACACCATGTCCATCACGCTCGTTTCTTTCTTTCTGCAACACCATTCTGTTGAGGAATGTACCTTGTTGTCATCTGATGCTTAATCCCATGCTGTGCCAAAAAATCATCACAGACTATATACTCTATGCCTCTATCAATTCTCAGAGTTTTGATGGAGTAACCACTTTGTTTTTCAACAAATACTTTAAAACTTTTAAAAGTGTCACAAGTATCGACTTATTCTTCAAAAATAAACCTATGCCTTTCTGCTTAAATCATCAATGAAAGTAATAAAATACTTATTACCTCCATTAGAAGGAACATCCACTGTACATAGATCAGAGTGAATGAGCTGTAATGGTTCTTTTGCCCTTCAAGCCTCGCCTTTAGAAAATGGGTCTCGATGCTTCTTATCCGTAATACAAGACTCACACTGTCTGTGGTGAAAGTTGATTGAAGGCAACCCAAAAACAATGTTATTTTTTGCCAAAAATTGCAATTCATGGAAGTGAAAGTGCCTAAATCTCATGTGCCACAACCAAGTATCATCAACCTCAATCGAGTTAAAGCAAGGTGAATCACTACAATTCAAAATAATAGGAAACAATCTACTATTGGTCATGTTCACCTTTGCAATCAAACCCAATCTATCATCAGTGATGGTGCAGACGCGTTTTCGAAAACGTAAATCATAATTCTTCTCTTGAAGTTGACCCAAACTCAAAAGATTTTGGTGCAAAGCAGGCACATAATACACATCAGCAACGGCACTTTTTGCGCCATTCTTCAAGGTAATAGGAATATCTCTTTTACCACATACAGGCACTTCATGATTATACCAAAACGAACAGTGGATTTAAATGACTCATTCAGATTTACAAAAAAATCCTTCTTCCCAGTCATGTGGTTACTACATCCAGAGTCATCATACCACGTATTATTTTTAGGTTCCTCAACTACACCAGCAGAAAATAAGATTGTCTCATACTTTTCACCAGAAGCTTCAGCAACATTAGCATTGACATCATTATTTTCTGATTTATTATGCCAACAATTCTTTTGGATATGGCCTACTTTACCACAATTAAAATATTTAGGCCTTTTTTTGCTAATTATTGTTGGGATTATAAAAATTGCCTCTTTGCTGAGAGGAATTGTTACCTCTACCGCGACCACAAGAGTTACCTCTTCCACGTCCATGACCTTTGAAATTTTGGCCATGACCACCAAACGCGATACCGCTTGGACGAATCTTCACCGCTTTTCTCCTTAGTAGTTTGAATTTGCAAAGCTTGCAATGCCTTCTCGACAGTGCTCCTTTTCATGAGATTCATCTAATTTACCATTAATTCGTTGTTTATGTAGCAACAACGACCCTTTAATTCATCGGTGATAATGTTGACATATCTTTTGTTTCTTGCATAATGGCAACAACATGGTCAAACTTTAATAGCAAAGTATTTAAGACCTTTTCAACAATGAGTTGATTAGTAAGATCATACCCATTCAACTGCATCTCGTTCTTTATATCATTCAAACGAGAAAAATAAGATTCCATAGTCTCATTATTTTCCATGCTGCACAACTTGAACTTTCTTTTCAACGTTAACAAGTTACTCTGATGGACCTTGTCAACGCCTCGATACGTTTTGGCCAAAATATCCCACGTCTGTTTTGCTGTTTTAGCGGTGGATATTTTTTCAAATACAGAAACATCAACTGCTTGGTGTATTTGAGACAATGCCAAACTGTCGTTTTGTTTCGTCTCCTTATTAACATCCTCTACTAAATTTTGTTGAATATGGACTAACAAATCAAACCCATTGAGATGCTTTTCCATCTGGATCCTCCAAAAATTGTAATCTTATTTACTCTTTAATTTGGGTACGAAACAATTAATATTCCGATTCGTCATAACTTCCAAATACCAACCAAAGCTCTGATAATTTCAGAGATGAAATTTCCACCTTAACTTGTCTCCAATCATGACGTCTTCGCCCATCCGAAACATTCTTATCTCAAACTGTACACATTGACCAAATCCAAGCAATGCTTGAACTTTGTCGATGTAAAGGACTTAGTCATCAAATCTGTCGGATTATCTGCGGTCCCAATCTTCTTTACAGAGATTAACCCTTGAGACAAAATTTCACGAACAAAATGATTTCTAACATCAATATGCTTGGTCATCTCATGGTACATTTGGTTCTTCGTCAAGTGTATGGCATTTTGACTATCACAATAGATAGTGTTTTACTTTAACTCCATACTGAATCCGCCAACCAAACCATTTAACCAAATAGCTTCTTTCACAGCTTCAGTCACAACCATGTACTCTGCTTCAGTTGTGGACAAAGCAACAGTTGATTGTAACGTAGCCTTTCAACTGATAGTAAAACTGCAAAGTGTGAAAATATAACCTGTTAAAGATCTTCTTTTGTCCAAATCTCCTGCATAATCCGAATCCACATAACCATTGAGTTTGCCAAGTCTACGATCTCATTCATATACTAAGCCAATATTTGCAGTTCTTTTGAGATACCTTAACATCCATTTCACAGCTCCCAAGTGAGTTTTCCCAGGACAATGCATGAACATACTCACAACACTTACTGCATATGAAAGATATGGTCTAGTGCATATCATGGCATACATGAGACTGCCAACTGCACAAGCGTATGGAACATGAGATATACGCTCCACCTCCTCCTCAGTACTAGGTGACATACTTGTTGAAAGTTTAAAGTGTCCAGCAAGAGGTGTACCAACAGTCTTGGAGTTTTGCATTCCAAGCTATTTGAAGAACTTTCTTGATACATCTCTTCTGTGATAGATATAACTTCCTTGCATGCTGATCTCTCATGATTTCCATACCCAAAATCTTCTTTATTGCACCCAAATCTTCCATCTCAAACTCACCTCTTAACTGAGATTTTAAAGTTTTGATTTCCGATATGTCTTTGGAGGCAATCAACATATCATCAATGTACAACAACAAATACAATAAAAAACCACTAGGAAGTTTTTTATGATAAACACAAATACACAATTATCATAATTGTTTCTAGAAAATCCATTCCCAATCATGAAAGTGTCAAATCACTTGTACCATTGTCTAGGTGATTGTTTTAAGCCATATAATGACTTCTTCAACAAACAAACGTAGTCTTCCTTGCTAGAGACTATGAACCCCTCTGGTTGTTGTATATAGATTCTTTCATCCAACTTTCCGTAAGAAAGCTGCCTTGACATCTAATTGTTCTAACTCCATATCAAATAGAACAACCATAGATAATAACACACGAATAGAAGTATGTTTCACAACAAGAGAAAAAACTTCATTAAAGTCAATACCTTCTCTCTGTGTAAAACTCTTAGCAACTAATCGTGCTTTGAACCTTGCATCTTCAACCCCTGGGATACCCTCTTTTTTCTTAAAAACCCACTTGCACCCAACAATTTTCTGTCCTTTAGGTAGTACAACTAGCTCCCAAGTCTTGTTCTTATGAAGAGATTCAATCTCCTTATTTATAGCAACCACCCATTTTGTCGATTCGGAACTTGTAATGGCCTCTGGTGTGTAATAGGCTCTAAAGTCTCGACATCATCTGCATTACGTAGTCCATAAAACACCAAGTCTGCATATCCATATCTCTTTGGTGGTTTAATCTATCTTCTCTCTCTTTCTCGAGCAAGACAATAATCTTCTTGTTGTTGTATTTGTGGTGCATCCATACCAATGATGTCCACCACGTTTTTAATGGGCTCTTCTGGAATTATTTGGGGAATTTTTTCAAAAGTTTTAACTTCATACTCCACCCGCTTCTCAATGCTTTTGTCTTTATCAATGTTAGTATTCTCCTCTTTCTTTGTTAATAAAGCAGACTCATCAAAGGTAACATCCTTGCTAATAAAAAAGTTGGATGACTTGTCATCAGAACACCACAATCGATAACCCTTCACTCCATCTGCATACCCTAGAAATATGCACTTCCTTGCCCTTGGCTCAAGCTTACCATCCTTAATATGAGTATATGCAGGACAACCAAATACTCTCAATTCAGAGTAATTTGCAGGGGAACCTGACCATCTTTCTTCAGGAGTCTGACAATTAATTGCTGTGGATGGAGACCGATTTACCAAGTAACAAGCTGTGTTTGCAGCTTCAGCCCAAAATTCCTTAGTTAATCGAGCATTAGAAAGCATGCACCTAATTTTTCCAATAGTTCTATTCATCCGTTGTAACTCCATTACATTGTGGTGTATATGTGACCGTCCAAGGCCTCACAATCTCTTCATCATTGCAGAACTCATTGAGTTTATCTTTACATAATTCCATGCCATTATCTGTTCTTAAAAGCTTAATTTTCTTGTCAGTTTGTTTTTCAATAATGGTTTTCCAACGCTCGAACACTATTAAGACTTCATTTTTGTGTTTAAAAAGATACACCCACACATTTCTCGAATAATCATTGATAAAAGTTAACATGAGCCTTACACCACCATTTGAAAGAACTTGAGAAGGGCCCCAAAGATTGGAATAAATATAATCTAGAGTACCTTTGGTTTGGTGAATTCCAGTACTAAATTTTACCCTGTGTTGCTTGCCAAATATGCAATACTCACAGAAATCCAACTTCCTATCACCAGCCCACCAATCAAACCCCGTTTGCTTAATTCAGACATCTCTCTTTCACTCATATGCCCTAATCACATATGCCACAATTTGGTAGTATCCATGTTATTATCCGAATTATAAGAGGAAATACCAGAACACCATCGTGCTACCTTGTAAAATGTAGAGACTAAACTGTCTAATTCCTTTCATGACCATTAGTGCACCTCTAAAGATACTCAGAACTCCACCTCCACCCTTATAGTGACAGCCAATTGCGTCAAGTGTTCCTAAAGAAATCAAATTTTTCTTCAAGTCAGGTACATGTCTGACATCTATCAAAGTCCTTATCATACCATCATGCATCTTAATTCTTAGTGTACCTATTCCAACCACTTCACAAGCAATATTATTGTCAATGAGAACTTTACCACCATCAATAGATTGATAAGTAGTAAACCAGTCCCTACATGGACTCATGTGGAAAGTGCAGCCTGAATAAAAAATCCACTCTGAACCAGAGTAACCAACAGTAGCAGTGAGAACATCTGCACCCTCTGACTCACCTTCAGCAATTCCAGCATTTCCTGTAGAGCTCATTATCTTCTTCCCTTGGACCTCTAGACAATCTCTTTTATAATGCCCTTTTTGCCTGATTATAGCACTTGTCATTTTTCTTGGATTTAGATTTTGATCGGATCTTCTTTTACCCCCTTTTCCTCTTTCATTCTCTCTACCTTGAATAACCAATTCTTCCATACTAAGCTGTATCACCTTGTTCGAATTGACTTTCCGCAACTCATTAGAGTTCAACGATGCTTTACATCCTCCATGGAAATTGAGTCACGCCCATACAACAAAGTGGTAACCAAGTGATCGTAGGATTTTGGTAAAGAACATAGAAGAATAAGGGCTTGATCCTTGTCTTCTATTTTCACATCGATATTATTCAAGTCTAAAATAACTTTATTAAACACATTTATATGTGTATCAATGAGTGTACCTTCCTTCATCTTCAGTTGTACAATCGTTGTTTCAAATACAACCGATTTGTGAGAGACTTTGTCATGTAGAAATTCTCAAGCTTTAACCAAATTCCTGCGGTGTTGTTTCTCCAAAGAACTTTTTCAAGACATTATCCACCAATGACAAAACAATTGAGCCATATGCCTTCTTTAAGAATTCATCATTCTTAGGGTCTCATTGTTTGAGGTAAATGTTTTTACCTTTTAATGCCCTCTGGAGACCTTCTTTACATAAAGAAGCATACATCTTAATCTTCTACAATCAAGTCATTCTTCCCATCAAACTTTTCAATGTCATATTTGGCGATAGCCATCTTGAACTAACCCAAGCTTTGATACCACTTGTTGGAGAGGTTTTTACATGGGAGCTCAACTAGAGCGGCCCAATAAGCAGTAAGAGCCCACCTGAACCCAAAAGCTTAAGCTAGTGGGTTCTGGATCCTTGCCACTTATTAGGTGCTCTAGTTTCTCTTAATTTTCCAATGTGGGATAGTATCCATGAACACAATAAACTATAGTGTGAAAGTCTTTTAATACACAAATCCCTTTAGACACACACACAAGGTATATTTTTACTAAAAAAAATTTCTTATAAGGAATAAAAGCTACGAAAACAAAGCATTAAAATCTCATATAGATAACAATCCCTAAAACATGCGAAAACATATTTTAAATTGAATTCCAGTATTGAAGCCGTGAAATTTGAAAATGACTACAAATGGGCGAGCAACCAATCTCATTATCAATTACAAGTAACTATCATCATAACTTTAGTGACACAACAAGACACGAAAAAGCTATTTGTAAATCAAAGAACTAGACCAAAACAAAAAAGGCCCCTCTTCCCACTTACCAGAAATAAAATAGAGGGACCAACACTAACAAATCACTGAAAGACATTTCACAAAAACCAACCAATACATATGCTTGACATTTGTCTGTAAATTTGAAAACAGAAGATGGGTCCAACTAGAAATAAACTTGCCAAAGCCGTATAACTATAGGACACAAAACCAGTTAGGGAACCAACACTAATAAATGACCGAAACACATTCCACAAAAAAGGAACATATGGTTGAAACCAGATGGGTCCAAGAGGAAATAAATTTTCTAAGGCTATATAACTGCAAGTCATAAATCCAGCTAGGCAACCAACACCAACAAATGAATTGTAACTTTAAAGTACTCACCAATAGCAAAAACATCTAAACATCTTCTAAAGGGCAGAAAAAAGCTCCTGATAGGTCACATACAATCTAAGATCCACTTTCCTCAAATAAAGAGCATCGTCCATGATAACCTTAACAAAAAAAGCACCAGATCCAGCTTTCTCATCAACCTCTTCATCATTTTTTGCGGTAGAAACCAGAGTGTCCTTTCTGAATGCTTTAACAGGTGGCCAGCCCACAACATGCAGCTTGAAATCAATGGAAAATAACAAAGACATTTATGTTATCCAGATTCAAATTCCAAATTAATACTTTTTAGGTCATATAAAAGGCTTACTTTGGAGCAGGTGCACCGATATTGTTATTTACAGCTCCAACTCAGTTTGGAATGCTCTCATTCACAGTACGAGGCTTATCCTGAACAGTAATTTGAGGCACAACCTCTTTCAATTTGGCAGCTTAAGGACCAGAATTCTCTTTTGCAGAGACTAATTTTACCCTTGCGTTTAGAGTAGTTCTGGGAGATAACAATACGTTAACTTTAGAAAATTGGCCCGGTCAAAAAATAGAATATTTCCTTAGCAAGGCCCTTTCTTCACAGCCCATAAAGAAACTGCTACAGTACGCCCCTCATGAGGCTCTTATATATTATATAGATAAGAAAGAAAATATGACATGAAGAGAAAATGATGACTCCAAATCTATTCACAAAGATTAGAAAAAAAAAATTGTTTATATATAATCATAAACTAGACTCTAAAAATAGGAAAAAAATTATTTATGATTATAAGTCGGAGCCTAAAAACATAATAGTTTTTATTTGTAATCATGTCTCAGAGACTGAAAATAGAACAATTTTTTATTTATAACTATAAACCAGAGATAAGAAAGTCATCACAAATTATTCAAGGAGGCAATAACAAAAGGAAGGAAATATCTACACCTTTTCAATGGTAGAATAGTGGAACTTGGATCTTTCCTCCATTTTTTCCTCATCGACTCATACAAAACCCTCGAAGAATCTCGATAATGGCTCATAATAATTAACCACATGCTTAAATATAATACTACTTTTTAAGAATGTCGACAACAATCATGGATTTCTTTCTGTGGCAAAAACATGCAAAACACACATTATAAAGAACTCTTCCAAGTTTGAACCAAAATGAGAATTTGCTCAAACAATTATGATCAAGTAAAGCATAGTAGCAATGTGCAAAAAAGTAACTCAAGAACACCAAAACATCACTGCCAAAGCAATCATAGCTTACTATTTACCTAGGATCATGATTATTGACTGCATTGAAGTGAATTTAGGAAGTAAGTATGTGATTGTAATGGGGGAGGACCATCAAATCTCATGAAAGGCCATTGATAAACATTCACAATCAAGGCACCAGCTACTAAGAACATCTATGTACCTAATGCACCACATAAATACATTATGTAAGGTTACCTTGGAATAAGAAGAATAACATTATTGGCCATTTATGCAGTTACATTAAATACAGCTTACTCCCACTGTCAAACTTAGGGAAGCAGTAAAAAACTCAAGGAAAATGAAGTTGTGAGGATGCATTTGTTGATCCACGTGCAAATGCCACAAAAATGTGAAGGATTAACGCACACTATCAGGGGAGAGCACAGAAAACAGAGGACAATATGTAAAAATAAAACAGAAACAACCATAGCTTGGCTTATTCAAACCAAAAGTGAACCACAGTCCAAGAGGATGAACAATCACACATTGCTTTCCTCACCGGTACAAAACAAAAAAAAAAACAGATTTGGTCGGATATATAATCACATAACACCACCAAAAAAAAAAGTACATTTCTTTCTTTCGACAAAGGCCCTAGCAAAGGAATGTGGTGAATTCCACAAGTCGGAATACCAATCTTCTCAATGGCCCAAAACTGCAAGAATAGATAAAATACGATGAGATAACGACAAAAAACAAAACAAAAACAAACCAAATGCAGTTAAAAAAAGATCTCGGACTCTCTTCCTGACGGTCACCGTCACTTGCATAGGCACGTTCGCCAGCAGGCACACCCAACCATAGAACCCTGACCATCGCTGGGTCAATCACAAAAAGAAAGAACAAATTAGGGCAACATTAGAATCGCAGAACATTACAATTGGAGAAGAGCATGTGTCCAAAAATAACATTTGTGGGGAAAAGAATGACAAAAAATTGCCTGAACGGGCATAATCGAAGGCAACTCTAAGCATTGAGAAAGTAGAGATGGTAGAAGGGTTTTTTCATGGAAAATTATGGTGGAAAAAAAACTCGACCGAAATGAACAACGGTGGCCTTCCTTTTCTCATAGGCAGCCCTAACGCCGACCAACAGAAATCGAACCAAGACACCAAAGCACAAACCCTAAATTCGCATTTTGAATAGCAAAATTGGAGAATTAGTGAAAGTAGGCAACACTAGGAAAAGATTTTTGAAAGGGAATAACCACAAACAAACAAACGAATCAAGATTAGGGTTTGTGAAAATGAAAATAATAGAAATTGCAAAAGGAAGTCAAATATGGCAAGATTTTTAAAAAGGATTAACCACAAACAAACAAAAGAATCAAGATTAGGGTTTGTGAGAATGAATTGAAGGGAGAGGGGATTTTTTAAAATTATGGACAGCACATAGGGAAGAAAAAAAAATACCTTCCTCTGTTCGGATGGACCCTTCGGCCCTTCAAGGAGGCTAAATCCTAGCCAAAACTGGGAAAAAAAATATATGCTGAGATAACACCACAAAACAACAAGAAGAACCAAAAAAAATAAAAAATGTAGCAGCACACAAGAAAGAAAAAAATACCTTCCTTTGTTCGGATGGAGCCTTTGGCCATTCAAGGAGGTTCAATCCCAGCCAAAATTGCAAAAAGAAAAATATATATGCTACGATAACACTACAAAACAACAATAAGAACCAAAAAAAAAAAAAAAAGAATGCAGTAACAAGAAGTTCTCCTTCAGCATTAGATCTTGAACTCTCTTTCTCCTCGTTGGTGGGGCTTTTTTTTTTCAATGGCGAAAAACAAATTAGGAAAAAATAAGCATTGGTGAGACAACATTAGAATCTCAGAAAAGCACATAACATTAGTATAGCTTCAGTTCCAAAACATTACAATCTAAAAAATCCAAAAAACCCTAAAGGTAGAACAAGAATCGTGACAGGAAAATAGATGGCGAAAAACAAATTAGGAGAACACAACATTAAGCAGAAACTGAAAAAAAAAAATACGATGAAGAAGAAGAATAGGCACAAATAAGAGAGAAAAAAAAAATGACAACAATCAAACACTTGAGCAACATTGACCATCTGGCAGAAGGATTTGGGGGAAGAAAGCATAAATTATTGAACAAGAGCAAAACCAAAGAAACGGCAGTTGACAGGAAGAAGATGAAAAGACAACAAACTCTAAATACAAAAAATGAGACGTAGATGCCACGTGTTATGTTTTAGCCAACGTAGAAAACCAAAGGTGTGCGGGGAGGGAGGAAAAAGTGTCCATGTGTCTTCATCACAATCAACTTGCTCATGCTTTTATAATATATGTTAGTGATGCTTGTAGTGTTTTTTTTTTTTATTTTGGTCAAAAGTTAAAAACCACGATCAAAACAAAGTTAAAAATTTCTTTAATCAATCCACTTCGAATCAAAAGATACCTCCATTTTGATATCGTCTGAGGAATTGAAAACTAAAAGAAAGTTATCACTGTAGCTAGGAAGGTATGCAGGTGGAACTCCAATTCAATTATTTGCTCTTATAAGTTATAAAGCCTCATAGAAGTAGGCCTGTGTATAAAATTCAATCATTTGCTCAAAACGTGCTTGCTTACACTGTACAACTCTTTTTATTTATTTATTTAATCATCTGGGATTTCGCTGCAATTAAATTTAAGAAGCTGGGTGATTCCTCTGCTGGAAAAACACAAAAAAATTTTGGGGTGTTTTTCTACATTCACAGGCAAAAAGTTTTTAAAAATCAAACAGCGAAATAAGAGGTAAAAAAATTACACAGGAGAGATAAACAAAACTCCAAAGGTGAATTGTCCCATGAATAAGAAACAGATAAAAAATAATAATGTAAAAGTTAGTAAAAAACCAAACATACATTAAAAATCATTAGGATATTTTTATTTATATAAATACCTATTTTAAAAATAATATAAATAAACATAGAAATTGAGACATACCTACAATGCCAAGAATCTTCCGAATAATTTCTATTTTATTATTCATTTTTGCAATGTGAGGTGTTTAACTCAATTCTGAAATCCTAGAAGCCATAGAATGTGCTGACTCTGCACCAAAATCTCTTGAATAGCAGAGTTAATGCAGCGGCCCAATGCTAGGAGTTTTTTCCAAAATATTAATTAATTTAATATAAATTAAATAAATATTACTATAAAAAGTGTTCCATTTTCCGCAATGTCAACATCACAGATGTCGACTTTTAAAAAACCTTACTTCTCTCTCCTTGCCTTTCTTCTCCTTTTCCCATTTGTTTTGCTGTGCCCAGGCCTTCTTCTTCCCCCTCTCAATTTCTCCCAATCCTAGCCCCACCCTTTTCCTTTTCAATTGGTCAAACCATTTAAGTGCATTACTGTCCACTGTGCTAACTTTGGCAAAATTTGAACATTGACGATAATATATTTGTCTGAAATTGACAAAATTGTAACATTGAACATAATATATTTGTCAAAATCGCTGGCAGGAAGACTTTCGCTTGTCTTTTCCTGTTTGTGCGGACGATTACCGTGTAAGTACACCTAAATTGTTACAGTTTTTTGTTTTTTTTGGAGAATTGAGGGATTATACTCACTTTTTTGTTTTGGGTAAGTGATATTCGTGCTTTTTCTTTTTGTAGGGTCTTTGTTAGGCAGTTTGGGTCGTGTACTCTCAGGCGTGTTGGCATGTAGTTTTGTGAGAAGAATTGAGGATTACACCCACCTCTTGGGGTGCAATTTGTGCTCCTTATCTTTTTAGATAGTCTTTTATCCTTATTTATTAGGGTATATTTTCCTATTTATTAGAGTTTTGTCCTCCATGTTGGAGGTGTTTAGGTGTAGTATTTTCCTTTGCAGTTCAGTTCAAATATCACAAAGAGCGCTAGCGGTAAGGGGCGTGTTGTATATTCTAAATTGTAACCTCGAGGTCTCGTGGTTGAATCCTCATGCACCTACTTTTGGGGGCATCCATGATTTACATCTCATTCGGGATATTTTAAAAAAGGTGTGGATTTTAAAGAACTTCGCCCTAATCAAAGTGAATTTAATTCAAATTAAGGAAATATAAAAAAGGGAGGGGGTAGTGACTTGTATATCACTTTGTATAATCTTTCTCTACTCTTTTTTATTTACCCCCCCCCTACCGCTTTCTTTCTAGTTATCATCCCTTTCCATATTCTATAAATGACAAAACCTTATAATAAAACAGATGGGGTTAACCTTCCTTATTCTACTTAGTTAATACATTGTTAATCCATTTTTGTTAATACATTGTTCATTAGTGATTAGTGTGGATTAAAGCGCACCTACTGGGGACATCCATGATTTATATCTCTCACCATTGTGGGACCAATGGATGAGAGACCTCAGAGTTGGGCTTCAACATTTTTACCCATTCGAGGGTGGTTGAATTGGTGTAGCATAATACTTATATCTTATAACTTATAACACTAATAAATTAATAATTACAATATGCCAATAATTTTATATTACAATTACAAACTTAAACAATTAAACTAAATAAGCAATGAAGATATAGTATTCATATTTTGCTATTTGATTATATTAATTATTAAGTGAATAAATAAAAAAGTTATGTGTTAATTGACAATTTGTTAAATATTTTATTAAAGTAGCGAGTTTTAAGTGAAGGTTTTTGTGAAGGAATCTGTTTAGGAATAGTTCAAAAAATTTATTTGGGTTTTAGTTTTGAAAAAAAACCGAATAAGAAACCAAATAAATCGAATAAGAAACCAAATTTCTTATTTGGTTTTATTTGGTTTCAAACCGAATTGAACCAAAAATCAAATAAGAAATTTGGCTCGATTTTATTGTTTTATTCGGTTTTGGTTCGATTTTGGGTAGGAGGTTAAAAATGTCAAACCAAATAAATCGAATGAATAAACCAAAAGCAGAACCATGACGATCTATACACGAGGCGGGGTTTACTCATTATACACCTTTAGTAGCGGCCGCGAGTTCCTTAGTCAACAAAAGAGTAATTAGCCTTTTTAGCCTCTCAATGTACAATTTTACTATTGTAATAAAATCTCTATTGTTATTGTTAAAAGATTAAATCGCAAAATTGCCTTTACATTTGAGCCAAAATTCTTTTAGTCCTTTACATTTAAAGCGTTCTTTTTAGTCCTTAAGATTAATAAACTTGTCAATTTTAAACCGCCAACCAATAGCCCATTTTCCCGGTTAAATGACTTTTGCTTGGGCTTGTTGTCTTATATGCGAAGGGTACTTTCGGAATAGATAATTTAACATCTTCTTCTTGCCTTTTTGAGAAGAAAACAGCAGCAAATGTTTAATTTTTTTCATAGAGATTCACACAAGGAAATAGTTATTCCCCAATTTATCATCTTCATTTCCGGATGACAACAATGGAAGTAGAATTCTGATAACCAGTCAGGCAGGTTTCTCTCAAGGTGATGCCCTTGCAACCAAGCTCCTTGGCTGTGGATTCCTCTTTCTACCGCAAGCTCTTTCATCCAACGGTTCGATCTTTGCTATTCCTTTCCACTACTAAACGTTGGATTTCAATCGATTGAATTGGCTCTTTCGCACCAATTTCATCTTCCATTGAACCACATAGTATACTCCACGCTTAATAGGATGTGAAGATCGAGTGGTTTTGATTTTTCCTTGGGTGGATGTGTATCAATTTCATCTACCCAAGCCTATTTGAAGCTTCTGTGAATCAAAGCGACCAGAATTTTCTTTGAATTTTCCTTGAATTTTTGGTGAATTTTTCTCTCAATTTTCGCTAAGCAGAACTCGCACATCTTCAAACGAAATCACTTTACCTCAATCAAAGCTCTGGGCAACCTTTCTTCATTGTTTTAACACTAATATCACCGAAACAACTCTTATTTGAGAGAATTTCTGCATTTTCACCGGGTAGACATTCAAATTTCGAACGGTCGATGTGGTCTCTTCCGGTTGCACGATCGGGTTTCTTAAAATTCTCCATGGATTCTTGATTCCACACGCAATTCATGGGAAAGACTATCAAACATTCCTTTGTCCTCTGAACTTGGGTGGCAAGCGTGAGATGTCGGATTGGATCTCTCTCCAAGTCCGGTGTCAAAGAACGTAACCAAGATATGAAGAAACCGCAGTAGCGTTTTCATCTTGAATCCTTCTCTGGTTTGATGAAAAGTCGCTGGTTCCTCCCCAGTGCTATTTCTAACAGGAGATTCCAAGTGATGATGATTCGATGTCGATCTATTGAGCGCTAGACATGCCCACGACCGCTTGAAATGCCAAAGAAAGCTTCAGACTTGCGTCTTCTAGCATTTTGGTCAATTTAGGTGATGTAGATTCATACTGGACCAAATTCACCCTCCAATGTGTCCCGATTACGGTCCAAATCGGATGTATTGCCTTAGCCGCTACTATCTACTTCATTTGGGAAGCTTGAAATGTCAGACTTTTGAAGATAAACCGCTTTTTCATTCAATCAGTCACTTTAGGGCTTAACCTCAGTTTGTAATTCTTTTTCCTCTTGGGAGTTATTAATTGAGCAGTTACCTCTGGGAACGTTCCGGTCAATCTATTTTGGCTTAAATCAATAATTTCAATGTTTCCATTTCAAAGATTCTAGTCAAATTTCCCTCAAATTGGTTGCTTGATAAATCAATTGCGAACAACTTCATCGGTGGAAGCTCACGAGAAAGGGCGTTTGAGAGAGGTTAAGCTTGCGCAATGTGGTTGATGTTATCATAGTGATCGCCGAAAATAATGACAAAATATCAAGCTAGTGATCACAATAAAGAATCACATTTATTTTGCAATTCAAATAAATAAGCTAATGTCTAGTTAATCCAAAAAATAGAGCACCATAACCATGGACAATTTTTAAAAATTAAAAAAAAAAATACATGCACATCTACATTCTCAAGATTGGTATACCTGTAAGGTTATTACCACTCAAATCCAACTCGGTTAGAACCAAAGAACCACCTTTCAAAAGGTCATTAGGGATGAATCCATAGAATCGGTTGTTACCGAGTTTTAGAACCTCAAGATCATATACAAAATTAAAGCCAGGTAATTCCCCTGACAGCTGATTATAGCTCAAATCCAAAACCTTCAAGTTACCAAATGCTTGTGCCTCACCAACAAGTCTAGCACCTCCAGATTTGTCATCAGCTCAAAACCTTTCGGGATGCTCTTTGTAAATCCATTTAAAGACAAATTAAGGGATACCAAACTCATCAACTTCATTAAAGATGATGGCAGTTCGCCAGAAAAGGAGTTATGACTTAAATCCAAAGATCGAATCGATCGAAGATCAAAATGGTATCGAATTGGCGGAGAAATTATTCCCTGCTAATGAAAAATTCCTCAAGCTTCCTAAGTTACCAATCCCAGGTGGCACGGTTGAGAAGAACAGATTATTAGATAAATCCAGATAGTGAAGGCCTTTGAAATCCCCTATGTTATCTGGCAATTTCCCACTAATAGAGCTGTTCGACATTGAAAGCTTCACCAGCACTGTCAGGTTGGAAAATACACTTAAATCTGCATCTGCTGATAAACCAAGGTTGTCAAGGACAACAGCTGCAACATTGCCACCATTACACATTATACCATTCCAAGAGGAAGGACACCCATTGAAGTCAATGGACTCCTCATTCCATGACTGAAGCACATAACCAGTAGGGTCATGTTTAATTCCTTTCTTGAACTCAAGTAAAGCCAAAATGTCCTGGGAAGGAAGTTGCCCAAAGGCAGAGAGAAAACAAAATGCTAACGTGAGAATACCAATCAGCTGCATACTGGACCAAAATAAAGCTCAGACTGAATCCTTACACTTCTGCGGTAAAAATTAAGAGGAAAAGTCTTGTTGTTTTTGTTTCCGGTGGTGGCTCAAATTTCAAATCACTTCTATTTTGAAACAGGACTAAAATTAGGGTTCTATTTTGAAATCAATTTGGGATTAAATGATGTTAAATTGCTTATTCCGAAAATACCCCTCTAATATAAGTCAGCGCGTCATTTAACCGGGAAAATGGGTTATTGGTCATTAGTTTAAAAATGACAATTTTATAAATTTAAAGGATGAAAAGAACCGTTTTAAATCTAAAGGACTAAAAGAACTTTAGCCCAAATGTAAAGGACTAAATTTGTGATTAAATCTTGTTAAAAAGCAAAACATAATATATTTGTCCGAGGAAAATTTTTAAAGATTAAAATTGATGCAGTCCCGAACTTTAGGGACTAAAGAATTAATTTATTCAAATTTTAATGGTTGAAACTTGAAAGTCCAGAATTATTTTTCGGCATACCCTTGCGTGTGTTTCGGAAAGAATACAGTCTGTTTATCAAGTTCTGAAGACTTCATAATCCTTTAATCCTATTTTTCCACTTGAAAACGGAAGGAAAATATGGAAAGCGCAAAATTTGCGGCAACAACAGACGATGCCATGGATTCCCTTCTTTTCGCCTTCGATCAAATCTACCAAGTAAATACATTCGAATGATTAATCATCGTTTATAAATGCTTATGTGAAATGCACACCGGCAGAAGGTGATATTTGCCAAACCGTACAAGCTTCATATTCTAAAGATGTTTATTTTTTGGTGAAAAATAGGATTTCAAGAACGGGATCTCAGAGAACCAAACCTTGCGAGTCAATTGTACCGCGGAGGTGAAGAAGCGAGAAGCCCTTGAGTTCATTATACATAGCCTTCAATCAGGTCACTGATTTTATTCTTCATCGTCTTATTTTTCTTTTCTCCGTATGTACCTTATTCTATGGACTTTGTTTTTTTTTGAAGTAATAAAGAAAAGAAATTTGTTTACTATGTTTGAGTACAATTAATTTGTTTGTTTGGAAAGCGGTTACATTTGTGGGATTGTGGAAAAACGTGCGAGTGGTGGGAGTTTTGGACTGTTTGAGAAGTGGTACTGTACTTTTAGCATGATAAACAATTAACTGATGAAATTTCTATTTATAGTCATGTGGTTCATGTTATCGATTGTTTATTATAGTTAGACTCTGTTTGATAATTTAATTCAGTATTTAAATTCAGCTTCCCATCCTTTCTGTTTACTCTTTTGCTTGCAATTACAGCAGAAATTTTGGTATGCTGTGTCTTTAATCTTTTCAAGTGAAAAATGTTGGTCACTGAATTGCAGTAATGTAGTTGCATATCCCAGAGAAAGAGAGGAAGAGAGCATAATCGAACACAAGTGACAAATACATATTCTGAAATGCTTTTCTCCAAGGCTATTAGGTTTTCTTTTGATAAAAAATGCACCAGGGTCATATATTCCGATTGGAAGATTGAGAAAGTCTAGTTTTTCTTGTTTTCTGAATCTTCTTTAACAAATTGCACCCTTTCACTCTGAAGCCAAGACATAACAGCAGTGATTATTTCTAAATTGCATGCATTTGAATCTTTGGTCTGTTTGGACAGAGTGTTCTCATTTGCATTTGGAAAAAGTTGTATTGGAATGTATGAAAATTTTGGTGGCTATTTTTTTATAGCAAAAGTATTTTGGAGGGAAAAAAAAGAAGGAAAATTTTTTAAAATTATGTGCGAGGAATTTGAGTAAGAAAATTTAAATTTTAAATTTTGAAATAAAAATTTGTTTGGATAATTTTTTGTGTTTGAGAATTTACTTATTTGCAAATAGAAACTCTTAGTCCAAACAGGCCCCTTATTCAAACCTGGAAAATGCTGTAAAATCATTTTGCCTATCTCCTAAGTGAAGGTTTTCAGCGTTTTTATCCTAATACCTGTCTAATAGCCTTAGAACAAAGCTTCTACTCTCATCTCACCCTTATCTTGACTTATTTTCTTTCTCTCATTTCTCTTCAATGTGCATTTGTGACACGGTAGTGGAGTTGCAGGGTTTTTCAGATTTGGGGGCTTTTGGTTCTTGATCAATCTTTTTCCTTGTTGAGAAAGGGGAAAAAGTGTCTAAATTGATGGACGTTGATGATCCTTAATTGATGGATGCTGCACAAATATGATCATTTCTACTCAAGGTCCTATGTAGAAGTTGCTTACTTCCTAATAATGAAGGAAAAGGGCAGAAGCTTACTGGAAAATGCTTTCAACTCTTTGTTGAACCTATTCACCCATATTCATGGCAAGTCCCTGATTCACTCCTAAGGAAAGCAGGGAATACAGAGTGATATCCCACTTGCTGTGGGGAGACCATAGACTGAACTGAAACCAACACTCTTTCATGTGTAATGAGTAGCTATTACTTGAATGAATTCTTTTTGGTGTTTACCATAACACCAACTCCTTTTAGAAGCTCCTCTTAAATCATGGGCAGTAAGCTAAGTAGCCTAAGTCTAATTCCCTGTGTGAGGACCGCTATCTACATCTTTCAATCTGTTACTATTTCTGTCTTTAAGCTCTATGCCTTTGCCTTAGCACATCTTTGCTAATCTCAGACGAGCATTTACCACCCTGATGAGTGCTTTTGCTCTGCTAGCATTAAGTAAGAAGAAGATCTTACACATGCACACACACCATTCTCTTGACAACTAAGGGAATGGGTAAAATGAAAATGAAAGAAAAAGTGTGACTGCATGTTGTTTGATGGATTGAAAACTTGGGCTTCTGGAAATGTTAATAGTTTAGAGCATGTGCAACCGCTCCATGGTCCAATGAAAAGAGTGACCTGAAATGTAGCATTGTATTGAGGAATCTTCTAAAATTTGAACAAAAATATCTCTGGACCTTTTCTACCTTGGACTCATGAAAACATATCATCTAGCCCTCATTTTATTTTCAGTGTTTTGAATGAGATGCTTTCTTCTTTTGCTTTGCGATATTTTCTTTAATGATTGATTGAGTCACACTTCTAAAAGAACATGGAAGGACGAGAATTTGTTTCATTTCATGAAAAATTCAAATGTGCTTCAATGAAAGTTAGAACTTGTTATAAATTTGACAAATATGTACTGCTGCGAGTTTGATGAGCTCATTCACACTGGATGGTAGAAGTATCTGTTTGGTTAAATGATTACATGGCACCACATTGTGCATGGCAACATTCAGGAATTAACTTGTACATATATGTGGGGAAAATTGTCCTTGAATAATCCTGTGTGGGAGTACTATGGCATGAAACTTTACTCAGAAAAATAGTTTGTATGAAGGGAGAATGGCCTAATATACTGTGTAATGAGATTAATGTCGACCTACCAAGTACTTTTCCTGTTCCATTTCATACACCAAGAGCTTTTTACCGAGAGCAGCAGATCTTTGCTATACACCTGATGATGTGTCCTATGAAGGAGGGAGCTCATCAGGGTTTACCTGATTGGATTGTGATCACTTCTACTTCCATCCTTATGCAAATTGTTTGATACTTTGTTGTTTACATCTTCAAACTGCCAACTTTGATGTTTGTGTTTAACTAGGTACATGAATAAATCAAAAGGAGAAGGGGAAAATTTAAAAAGATTTGGAAAGAAATTATTTAAAAAACTATGAATTATCTAAATTTAAATGAAAATATATATTTTAATAGAACTGATGGAGAGATATAATCCATGTAGCCAACCTCACATAGTGGGATAAAAACTTGTTGTATGGGCACCTAACAAAGTTTAATGTAGAATTTCTTCTGATGTAATACTGGTTTAGTGCATCTTGGAATTTATATCTGAGGTTATTCTTCATAATCAATGTACCTTGCAGGAAAATTGATGTTCAAAAGGTCACTGCTTATGTGAAGACAAGATGAAAAACTGAGAAAATTGTGTTTGTAAGTCAAGGAAAGTAGACCACCTACAACCAGAGAAAATTTTATGTAAGAAAGACCCAAAAGTTGCACATAATTTGACTTTGTTGTAATCTCCTGTTTACACTGTGTGCTCAATGTAATCTATTTTTTAAGGAATGAATGTTGGAAATCATTCTTCTTATTCTTGACCTATCTGCAAGGCTTGGAGTATTCCTCCAGTTACTTAACTTTCAAGAAATAACAATTTAAATTTCAGGACTTTTTCTTTTTTGTATCTGTTATTTCTGCTAATGTCAAAATGGAAATCCAAGCTCCTTTAGTTGTGGAATAAACTAAAAGGTTCACTATATTCTGAAGTAACTTGCACTAAAATTTAAATACTGGTATTCTTTACTGAAGTCTAGTGTGAATTTTTATCTTGAGATTAGATTGATATGTGCAGAAAATGAGAGGCTTACGAGATTATATAAAGAATCTATCCAGAAGTTGGCTGATGAGGTATCAGTTTACCAAATCGATTCATGATCCTTCCCTCCTTGAAATGAACCATAGGAGCTACATATGGTCCTTTCTGTATGGTTCTTTTTATTCCTCTATACTGCTTTTTTTATGCCCGAGAACAACAGATTGAACTGCATACCAGTTTCCAAAGGTTGAAAGAGGAGCTGAAACGAGTGAATGATAAGCACTTGCAGAAAGAAAAAGTAAGCTGTTTCAGTCATACAAAGATGAATTTAGCTTGTTATGCTAACATGGCAGGAACATTATTTAAGCCGTTCTGTTGTTACCTCACCTATTTGACAAAAACAAGCATGGTTTTAGAGTAGAAAACTGGATTACTTGATATGGTGAAAAATTTCAGGACCTGTTGACATAACTTTTGTAATCTTTGTAATACATTTTATATGTTTCTGGTGCTCTATTTTTAAATCAATATATTCATACTTGTCCATAGCTTTAAAATTTTATGATGGGTGGTGGTGGGACACTGTATAGAAGCTGGAGTTTGATTGCGTTTTTAATGATTGCCTTTTGTTACATTATACATTATTGGTTCAGTGGTGATATTTGGAATTTTCCTAGCAGGAACACAGTAATGCCATGGAATTGCTTAAACAGGATCATGCTAAAAGAACTGAAGAACTGGAATCTCAAATCAGGCTAGTTAATAATTTCAAGTGCAAGATTTGCTTAATGGATTTTTTCTCTGGCCTGAGGTTTCTCTTGCCACTGAAACTAGAGGATATCAGATTCAGAAGGTAGAAAATGCAGCGGCAATGAATCAGATCTGCCAAGACTTGGCTGTGCACAGAAACCATGTTGAGTTCTTAACAAGAAGATTAGAAAAAGTTCCTTCTGAATTGGAGTCAAGATGTGATGTCCATTTTGCTTTTCTGGGGTTTCTGATATGCTTAGGCTTATATTTTCTTTTGTCAGATTGTGAAGCTTTTACTTGCTATCTTTCACAGATCAGTATGAGATTCAGGGTCTGAAGGACTGCCTCCTGGTTGAACAAGAAGAAAAGATTGAACTAAGCAAGAAGCTCGAAAATTTGGAGAAAGAATGTGCGTACTTGAGCCTAAAAATCGTTTGTATCTATTGTGTTTGCCACTCTAAGATGGAAAGTTTGCTAGTTTTTATTTGTCTTAACTAAATACATTTGTAAAACCACATTGTTAATTAATACTGGTAGCATAAATCTGTTTTTTGGTCTTGGTGCAGTGCTTATTAGCAGAACGAACCTAGCTGAACACCATCGAGACTCAGCTTCCAACCAGCATGTGCAAACGCTCAAACAGAAAGTTATGAGACTACGAAAAGAGAACGAAGACCTTAAAAGGCAGTTAGTCGAGTCAGTTGAAGGGTGAAATATTTTCAGTTTTTACTCTAGGCTTTGTTCTTGAGACAATTGAGGGAATATTTTTTTTTTCTAAATTAAAAAAATATTGATGATTTGGGGGAGTTCCTAATTTGCTAAAGTCGATTTCCAGGAAATCGATTTCAGGGTTTTTTTTCATTATTTTCTTTTTTAAAAATATTATTCATTTGTAAGTAATTGAATTCCAAAAAAGTATTCATGCTTCACTTTTTAAACAAAATGTCCTTTAATTATTTATTGTGCAATTATTTTTGTATCTTATTTTTTTATATTTGAGTGCTTTAGTTGTTAAAAAATTACGGAAACAATTAAATTTTGAATATTATTTTTGCAGTAAATTTTTGTATATTGATATTCTGTACTAATTTTGTGAAGGGGAAAAAAGGTGTACATGTCTCAATTTTTAACAATAATGAATGAGTTGAATTTTTTGTTCTTTAATCATTATTATACATAATTTTTGTATAATATTTTTTTGTACTTTATTTTGTAACAAACTATAAGAAAAATTATATTTTTGAAAATTATATTTATATATTATTATTTCATAACAAAACATAGGAAAATTTTTATTTGTACATTTCTTTTTGTAAATATTTGTATATTAATTTTTCGTACATGATTTTTACTATTCGATAATTGAACAACAAGTTATTACATTTTTAACTAATTTTTCATACACACGTAACCAACTATGAAAAAATACCAAAATTCAACCTATGTGAACCTCAACCACAAACTTTGTAGCAAAATTCCCTCGTAAACTCAAACTATGTATATTATGGATATTTCAAAATTCCCTCGTAACACAAATTTTAAATTACATCTACTTGCCTTATGCTATATTTAAATTACCAACCATCCATGTATGTATAAAGTTGTCATTTTATTAAATTTTCTTTCACTTTTATTTATTTATTTTTTTTTATAGTTTTTACATTATGATATATTTTTCAATTTTTTTCTCACAATAAAGAATTGACTATAGAGTATATAACTATAAACTATAAGATCCACAATGAAGAAGTACTAATTTTTTTTTCCCATTCAAATAAAAAACATATAATTACTAATTTACAACTAAATTATACCCTTCATATTAAGAAAATAATCTATATTTGGATAGATACATTTTTTTTTAGTTCTAAAATATAGCGCACTAATATTATTATTATATATAATTTTTTATTTTTATTCAGAGGATTTGAGAAAATAGCAGGTCCACCAAAGACATTTGCAAATATAGCAGGTTGACCAAATCATTTGCAACAATAATAGGTTGACCGTTTAGGCCACCGGAAAATACCGAAAAATCTCTGATATTTATGAACTTCATCGTTTAACTTCATTTCACCGTTCTTCTGCATTCTTTTATTCTTCATGGATTGAACATCTCATTTTCACGGTGCGTACATAAAATCAAACAACTAGTTTGAATGTTCCGTACAAGTTATGTAGTTATTTCGTAAGTAATAATTAAAAATGTAAAATACATCCCGACAGACGAACAAACAAAATCCACTGGTCTCAAACTGGCAATTGGATGTTTCAAGATGGCCGGAGACTTATTAAGGTTCAAGAGACAAATAAGGAACAAAGTCGGCATCTGTTGGACGAATAAACGACAAATTAGTCGACATTTCTTCGAGAGTTTATTCGAGAGTTTAATCGAAACTTGGTTGAGGGTTTAATCGACGTTTTAGTCGACTCTTAGTCAAGACTTTAATCGACGTTTCGTCAAGAGTTTAATCGACGTTTTAATCGACATATTAATCAATATTTTCGTCGAGATAAAACTGAGGTGTGCTATTTTATTTGATATTGAAATAAAAGCAAATAATATAAGTCCATTAACATCTACTAGTAGAAAAAAAAATAAGGTTTTCTACTTTTTGGATTTCTGTGTTTTATAATAAAATAAGGTAACTAACTATTTGCAACTTGACAATTTAAAACAGGCTTTTCAAGTAATTAAATATTATTCAATGGATGAAAATGGGAAAATTTATAATCCCATCCCATGCACATGCAATAACCTTATTTTGAATCCATTCAATTTGAAATGGTATTTGTTCTGTCACAATTATTGTCATTTTGAAAAGACATCTACAATAACAATAATAAGTCTTGGACAGTTTATTTGTGCAAATGTGTGTATAGCCAAAAATAGACCCCGCTTAAAGTCGGGTCAAGTTATATTTATTCAAGTCAACTCTATAGTAACACGATCAGCTAAGCCTTATTTGGCAACCCTAGGAGCAACTGTTCATGGCCATTATGGGGAAATCCTTTACGAAAGAGATATATTAGTTACATTTATAATAAAATGAGTCATAGAAAAGGACAAAAACCAACAAGAGTCATAATATTTTGGAGCTTTCCTTCATATCTGACTTCATGCATTTTGTTAAACAGTTTATAGTTTTTTGAATAAAAGCACAAATTAAGAGGCTTTAGCACAGTTTCTCGTTATTTTCATTTGTTTTGTTTGCAATTTTTTACATTTCTATCACATATTTCTAGATGGTGTACAAAATATCATGTTCCAAAGCAGATGGATTTTAACAACGAAATATGTCAGCAGAAAGTATTGAAATTTCGAATGAGTATGTGTTTTATTGATAAAACATAATGTGAATAATAAATTGTAACTATTCAATACATCAAAACACATAGTGTCATCATTTTTTCTCCCTACAAACTAATTGATTTGAGCAAGTTTGCCAGTTGTGTCCACGCTGTCCACAACGACCACATTTCTCTTCAACTTTTTCTCATTGGTTGAAGGAATTCTCTTTTCTTGGGCCTACCACTCTTAGCCCTTAGTTACGGTGGTGATAGTTAAATGGATAAAACTTCTACGGCACAATCCAATCCTTAGGATCACCTTGGGCATAATAGGCTCTGCATAAGCACCTATAATTGCATTGGTGTGATAAATTTGCGAACATAAGGTGTAATGGTCAATTGAACAGCGATGAGCTGCAGCTAGTGCATGCACACATGGTAGTTGATCCATATCAAACATTCGACATGTGCATGTTTTTTCAAGCAAACCTACTGTAGCTGTACGGTTTGCAATGTCTCGTACACACTATCTATTCATATCGTAGGATCAACAACATAGGCTTGTGCTTTTCTCATCCTAGATCGATTAAGTCTTCATTGTATAGGGTCGTCATTGTTTTGATTTCCCAAGCAGCTGTACGCCTATCGTAAAACCATTTTTGGAGCGTGTTACGGATGTAATCCACCAAGGAATGAATAGGTAATTCGCGGGCATCTTTCAATAATGCATTTAGACATTCTGCAATGTTGGATGTCATTATTGTATAGCGTTTTCCACCAGAATATGCCCTTGACCAATGTTCAACCCCGACTTCTCTTAAATACTCACCTATCCGTGGATTTTGCAGTGAAATAATTCCAAGCGACTCATTGAATTCAGCAACAGTGTAAACCTTTGCAACCTTAAAGTATAATGAGATCACGACTTCTTGTTTGAATTTCAATTTGAGGTTGTTGCTTAGATGATAAATACACGCTTCATGGAAAGAATTAGGGAAAACATTTGCAATACCTTTTTCAATGCTCTTATGTCGGTCAGATACAAACACCAACCCATCCATATCGCAGCCAATTGCAGTCTTCAACCTTTTAAGAAACCACTCTCATGATGCGTCATTCTCAGAATCAACTATTCTCCAGCCGACAGGATATACTTGGTTGTTACCATCCATGTTAGTTGCAACAAGTAATGAACCCAGATATTTTCCTATAAAAAAACAAGCATCAACGGCAATAACTGGCCGCATGTGCCTTTGGAATCCACGAATCGATGCACCAAATGCGAAAAATAAATATTGAAGCTTCCATCTTCTTCTTGACATACTTCAATAACAGTTCCCGGGTTTAACTCATTCATCACATGTAAATAAGACGGAAATATCCGATATGAATCCTCAAAACTTCCTCTAACTTCATCCAAAGCAGCTTCCCTTGCTCGCCACGCCTTGTTGTACATTATGTTAATACCCAACTCCGAGCGAATATCTGAAATAATTTCCTTTGGCCTATACGGCTGACATACATCTGTGTACTTATACTTGATCCACGAGCCAAGTACATCGCGGCTGGCCTGCTTATTATCACTTTAGACCAATGATGATTGGCATGTATGGTTGTTATCATATTTTATGATCTTCCAGGCTGAAAAATTCCCAACGGTAGCTGCATCAACATCCACTTGCAATTTTTGTCCTTACACCTTAGGTACCAGAACTGCCTATTAGCCCTAACAACCTTCCATTCGAAGAAATGCTTCACGGCCAACATAGACATTCTCATGAACAAATGCCGCCTAGTTTCGAACACATCTTTCACTGCAACATTCACCACTGCAGCTAATCTATCAAAAGATGTACCACATTCCGCATGTGATGACTGCATCGCGGCAATGCAATGAATTTTTTCTGCAGCAATAAGGTTTTTTTTCCTTCTGCCTTGTTACCACGGGAACTTTGTGTTCATTCTCCACCATCAAGATTTCAGGAACGCGATCATGCTCTTCATCACTAGCCTAATGAGCTTCACCTGGTATTCTAAAGATGTTGTCATCGATCTGTCTTGAATGTATTACATCGTCCGTCCTTACCGGACAATCAAAGCTGAAACAATTTATTGGTGAGTTGCTGGCACTGAATTCAGCTTGCATAAGTCCACCATCTCGAACAATAACACATATTGGTAATCCTTGTGTCACACCGTTTAATAATCTCATTCAAAAAACATTGGACGTGGTGATCATTTTTTATAGGCAAGACCGAAATATTTGATAGATACTTTGGTAGGTATTCGATCACCATTTTAGGTGTAATCTTCGAATCTATATCCATTATGCCTACGATTTGATTCATCATTTCCGAGAAACTTGAGTCTTCCTTTAACAAAATGGTTTCAATCCTCTTATAGTTCACGAATCTATGTTCATTCGTGGCGGGGTCAACACTCCATTTTCCGTTGAAAAGCACATGAATAGCCCATTTATCATTGTGTGCTATTCCTTCACCTATGCCACATGTAAATCAGTTAATATGCATACGAGTTTACGGCGCCCATAGGTTTTTACTAATAATGGAGATAATCCTTTAATAAACAATCTCGTCGTCAATATTAATCATCCAAGGGAATGACAAATCATATTAGAGTGTCATTGAGGAGCGTACCTGATACTTAAAGATTGGAAGGAGGGAACTGCGTTTTCCTTTTATAAAGCAGAAGATCGGTGCAGTGCCCTGGATGTCCGCAATGTGCGTGTGAATAATATAGTTAGGTCAATTGTGTACAGAATGTTTCCTAATGTTTTCTCACTCCATAGGCTAAATTTTTTTATTGGAGAATTATGAAAAATTCATTTCCCACGGTTGCCGAGCATTTGCCCCGTTCTGTGGACGAATCACTCAAGAATGTCGATCCCTCGCGTAAATGTTGACTAAATGTCGACTAAAGTGTCAATTCAAAACCCGACTAAATGTCGACTAAATTCTCGATTAAAATCTCGAATAAATGTTGACTAAATTCTCTATTAAAACATCGAGTAAATATCGACTAAATTCTCGATTCACATCTCGCCTAAATGTCAACTAAAGCTGGAAATAAAAAGCGCCTAATACAACCTAGTATTTGTTCTGACTTGGGACAAGAAATAATTTGCTCACTAAAATCTTATTGGCTCACATCGAAGAACAATGTATTCAACACTATCATTAATAAATAATTGCATGCGTGTACAATTACATATAATGGATATTGTTGATGTTTTTTCGAATTACAAAGCAAAGAGAAAGTATTTACAAATTTACATATCGTATATTGAAAGAAGTTAAAACCTTACATGTTAGTCCTAAAGTATGTACAACGAATGAATATCATTTCATCCTTCCTTGCTAAAGTATATGCAACGAATGATTCCTAGCTTAAGTATATGCAACTATTGGGCTATTTTTTACTTCCGTTCCCTACATTTCCTTCCCTTCTGCCCTTTGCTCTCCTTCCCTTGTTTATTTTCTTCCCTTTTACCTTTCTTTTCCTGCTCTGGATGGAATTTATCCTCCTCAAGTGCGTGGACGTAAAGTGCATACGCCATCCGTTTACGTAGAGCAATAGCGTTCGTTGGTGAAATGGTATTTAACGGCAGCCATGGATTATGCATTACGCCCAATTCAATGCGTAAATACCACGATCGCGCTCCTGCAAGCACGATTTAACACAAATTTATCAGTTGTCATTCTATATAATCGAACATTACGTAAACAAAACTTGAGATATTAGCCTCGATTCTTGGTGCTCCTCAATGTGCTCGACCACAACTTCCCATGTGTCCTCAATTGGATGTTTTTTTGGCATAGTATGTGTTAAACTCACACGCCTTGATTTTCTTGGGCATTGTTGTAGTGAGATATTGTAACTTCGCTACCACAATTGCGCCCTGCAGTGATGGGTTGTAAACTCGAAATTTCTACTCATATACATCCATCTTCCCGAGCATCCAGTGGTTGCCATCTACGTGACATGGGAATAAGAGGAAGTCTAACTTCCTTAGGTTGTGTGCAAACGAACCATCAACAACGAACTACTTAATCGCCATGTCATCGACGTTTGCATCCCTCTTGTCAGTATGTATCATTTTCAAGCCAGTCTAATACAAACAAGAATAAGCATCTCATTAAATGATAATATAAAATACGTATGGATGGAATGGTGAACAAACTTACATCGAAGGTAGACTCCATAATGGATAAATTCTCGCGGCCCATGTTAATGATCCGTTTGCGTAGCATGGAGGTATACAAATCAATTTGCTGAAACAAAAAGGATTCAAGCTTAGGAGATAAGCATCACTAATAAAGGTTTTAATTCAAGAAAGAAAAATGAGCCTTACTAGATCATTGAGCCAATATCCTTTTGTCCACATAGTCTTTAGCAAATCGGAGTCCAAAGAAATCCCTATTCGCGTCCACAAATAGAGTGTTGGTTTGTGCCTCATCCACTCCTTCATTGCGTCATCCTGTTTGTCGGTTGAAAGCAAATCAGGCAGACTAAAACTTGCCTCATCCCTCACTTTGGACATTTCTTGGTCTGTGGCATCTGCTTCGAGGCCAAGAGTCAGGCCCAAATTTTGCTCCATCGCTTCCTCCACAGGGGATTTGGTACCTCTTTCCTTCATCGGCGGTGGTGGAGCACTCTCTGCAGGTACAGTGACTTTGGGCGAAGGAGTTCTGTATTCAAAACTGAGCTGATGGACAATCTCCAACACATCCGACTCTTCCTTAGTCCTTTGCTCAAGTTGCTCTCCCGCGACCGGCCCTAAGTTCTCTCCTAACTTGTGCCTTCATCACTTACCGTTTGGGTTAGGACAGGGCTTGCGTTTCCATCTTGCATCTCGGCCTTCCCAGTCCCTTCTTGAAGGACTCTTTTGTCATCACTAGGGGATGAACCCTCTTCGGCTGTAGCAATGACATGTGCCACCAGAGTTTTATTTACTTCAAGGCTGTAGCTAGGGGAAGTACCTTGCAAGGGATTGGATTCAGGGGACGGTCGTCGCGTAGCCTTGTGCGACATAAGGATGTGCAGATATTTTCCAACATATAAACCTTAGCACTCATCATTTCGAGGTCATCTTTAAGGTTCTTGACTCTATCATCCATCTCCGACTTTAAAAATTTGAGCTCATCTTTACACATGGACAATTCTTTCTCGATCTTAGTTTGTCGTTCAAGTAGCTGGCGGATGAATTCATTTCTTCACTCTACTTCATCCTCGACCTCATAGTGGACTTTCTGTCACTTTTCAAGGTCAGAGACATCTTTTTCTTTGGTTCTCTTCCTATCGACACAAAAAATTTGATGAATCGGCATTCTCTCCCCCCAACTCCGCATCGTCCTTCTCTGCCTCCTGTTCCCATTGCAAAAATTTTTCTTGTTCTTCTGGAGTTGGCTTTATTCGAGTTATTTTCACCTTTTGCATGAAATCAAACAATAAAGTTCAATGCATTAGGAAAGTTATATTGCATACCGAACTATACAAATCATGAACAGTGACTCAAGTCATACCTCGTCGTCGGCTATTCATTTTTCCCACACTTGCTTTCTCTCTTGTTCTCTACATTGACAATTCACACCTTTCCATCTAAACATCCTCAGCTTGTCCCCAGAGGATTCGACACTTTGAGCCATCTTCAAACGCTCAAGATGTGGCATTACCTCATATGCGAACACTTGAGAAATTGGAAAGGAAAAAATTAGGATCAACGTATTTATATTACGCATGTACTTATAGAACTTAAAAGACAACTTAATGGTATCCTTACCCCAAATGCCACTGAGAATCCCCTAAGAGTGTATGTCCTGTTTCCTGGGTGACTAGTTTGCTTCAAGGCATTTATCATGCTCTTTCTAGCACTATCTACGGTCGCCCTGTAAGAGAGTTCACCCCACGGGATTTTATCGATTCTCTTCCAATCACATGCTAAATGAAGAAGTTTGTCTTCAATTCTAGTTCTCTTGGCCATGCCGTTGATTGATATGTAAAGAAGTAATAGTGTCAGGCCTTTAACACTTCATCGTATGTCGCTTTCTCCGTCGAACCAAGGTGTTTAATGAACTTCGATATTGACAGAGGACCATTTGGTGCACGGTATTTGGCATATCAGATATCAAAATTGCCTATCTTGGGCCCATGATGATGGCAAACTCCCTCTTGCCAAATTTCATTTTCTTACCCGCAACGTTGAAGTATATGCTATTATCTCGCTTGGATTTCTCGTCGGGTTTGAGTTGACTCAACAGCAGGGAATGTATGATCTGTTTGTACTAGAATGTATGCTCGTGGTCAAGAGCAATTTCAGCAAGACAACTCTCCATTCGAAGTATTTTCTTTTGCGTCTCGATCAATTTGGACTGGATCATCTTCATATTTCCTTTATCATGCTCTTTCTAGCACTATCTACGGTCGCCCTATAAGAGAGTTCACCCCACGGGATTTTATCGAATCTCTTTCAATCACATGCCAAATGAAGAAGCTTGTCTTCAATTCTAGTTCTCTTGGCCATGCCGTTGATTGATATGTAAAGAAGTAATAGTGTCAGGCCTTTAACACTTCATCGTATGTCGCTTTCTCCGTCGAACCAAGGTGTTTAATGAACCCGATATTGAGAGGACCATTTGGTGCACGGTATTTGGCATATCGATATCAAAATTGCTCATCTTGGACCGTGATGATGGCAAACTCCCTCTTGCCAAATTGCACCTTCTTACATAGCGTTGAAGTATATGCTATTATCTGCTTGGATTTCTCGTCGGGTTTGAGTTGTCTCAACAGCAGGGAATGTATGATCTGTTTGTACCAGAATGTATGATTGTGGTCAAGAGTATTTTCAGTAAGACAACTCTCCCTTCAAACTATTTCCTTTCGCGTCTCGGTCAATTTGGACTGGATCATCTTCATATTGGCTTCATAATAGCAATACTGGGAAACCTAAGCGTTGAAAAACTCTCCCTAAACGACCATTTGCGCCTTTAGATGTCCCTACACATAACAATGTAAAATATGTAAAATATTTGCACACCACTACTCTCACCTTTTACTCTGAAACATGTCAAATATATGCATTCAATGTTATTTGGCAAACTATAAATTTTACAACTGTTGGGAAACTTTTACAATTATATACTTGTTTGATTTGGAAAATTGGGACATATTAACTTTTTGATTTCTGTCAACACTTAGCAAAAATAATTGTAAAAATTTGGTATTTATAGTCAATCTATTTGAAGGCCATTGATAAACTAAATACAAAACGACTTAAATAATGTATTATCTATGATTAATAAACATTATTTTTGTTGAGAGCTAAGCTGACATCTTTATTTCTTCAAATTTAATCATATTTTGTTTGATTGTTATATCTTTTAGTAGCTTAGATTTGTTGCATTACCGTTTCTTATGTTTTTGTGTGATATTATTCATATAAGATCAAAGAATGATGTGAAAGTAACCAAATAAAAGCTTAGAAAAAATATCTCAGATTACAAAGCAAAGAGAGATAGTTTGAACTTGTATTTTCAGCATTTTGCCTAATTTAACCATGATCGAGGCTTTGTATCGACGCTTTGATCGACATTTGTTCGAGACATATTGGGCATACAGTCGACACATTTGTTTGAAACATATTGAGCATAGAGTCAACACTTGTTGAGACATATTGAGCGTAGAGTCGACACTCATGTTCGAGACATATTGGGCATCTGATCGACACTTGTTTGAGACATATTGGGCATACAGTCCACACTTGTTTGAGACATATTGAGCATAGAGACGACACTTGTTCGAGACATATTGAGCATAGAGTTGACATTTATGGAGAGACATATTAGGCATACAGTCGACACTTGTTCGAGACATATTGAGCATAGAGACGACACTTGTTCGAGACATATTGGGCATACAGTCGACACTTGTTCTCGCCCAAGTGTTAATCATTAACATGGTTCTCGAGTGTTTTATTGACAGTTTTTGTGTGTTTAAAGTTGTAAAAAAAAAGTATTTCAACAGTATAAAAGGGTTTAAACATTTGCAAAACCCTAACTATTATAATAGCTTCTAAACGAAAAGTGCGGCAAATACACGAAAATGAGTAAGCAAGCACTATGCACACTTAGCACAAACATGAAACAACATGTGAATTGACCTTCTTCTTGTCGTTAGTCGTCTTCTCTGATTTCTGATTCATTGCGCCAGCTGCCAGACGTCCACCTTGCGTACGTGCCATTTAAATTGCAATGCTCTTGAATATGGTGTAAATGGTGGATGTAAATGGGTTCTCAAAATGAGAGAGTGTCAATCGGTTGAAAAATATTACTTCCGTGTTTTTCGGTGACTGAAGTGATGGCCAACGGGAGTGGAAGAACAAACAATCGCAAGAATACGATCGAGTGAGGTTTTCAAATATTATTTTCATATTTTTTTATCTCCACGAAAATATCGGTGAAGCGTCTACTAAAATGATGATTGAAATCTCGACGAAGGGTCGACTAAAGCGTCGATTAAAGTCTCGACTAAAACGTCGATTAAACCCTCGACCAAGTGTCGATTAAACTCTCGAAGAAATGTCGACTAATTTGTCATTTATTCGTCCAACAGATGCCAACTTCATTCCTTATTTGTCTCTTGAACCTTGATAGGTCTTTAGCCATCTTGAAACATCCAATTGCCAATTTGAGACCACTGGATTTTGTTTGTTCGTCAGTCGGGATGTATTTTACATTTTTAATTATTACTTACGAAATAACTACATAACCTGTACGGGACATTCAAACTAGTTGTTTGATTTCATGTATGCACCGTGGAAATGAGATGTTCAATCCATGAAGAATGAAAGAATGCAGAAGAATGGTGAAATGAAGTTAAACGATGAAGTTTATAAGCATCAGGGGTTTTTCGGTATTTTCCCGTGGTCTAAATGGTCAACTTGTTATTGTTGCAAATGATTTGGTCAACCTGCTATATTTGCAAATGTCTTTGGTGGACCTGCTATTTTCTCAAATCTTCCTATTCTTACTTATAAATTTTGGGTCATATGTAGTTGTCATTTGTAAGCATCCCTTAAAAACTTAATTCAAATGTGGACACTTTTTTTAAAAAAAAAAAATTTAAAAGTAGACTTTTTGTTTTCATCTTTAAGGATGAATGTAGTATATTCTAGCTATTATAGAACATAAATGGAGGTTTAAACTAAACATTCTAATCTATAAAATTACATAAAATTTAATAATTAATAATGCAATCATTTAAATAATTAATTCAATAAATTGTAAATGATAAGGAACATGGTATTGAATCATGTGCTAAACACGATATCAACAAAAAAAAAGGAAATATAATAAGGTGGACATGTGATTTAAAATCAATATTCATATAAAAAAATAATATGTGTGTGCATGGTAACAAAAACGTGGTAACATAAAAGATTTGATGGTGGTTGATAAGTAGTTTATATCTAATCACAAATTTGATTTTGAAAATTTGTTTAAAATTGAATAAAGTCATCTATTAGAAAAGGATTAAAAAAGAAGATTGAAGTTTATTGCAATAAAATTTTAAATTATGAAGGTTTATTTGCAATTAAAGCTAATTTTATGAGGTTAAATGTAATACTGTCGCAATCCCAAAAAAAGAGTTCATTTAAAAAAAAAAATATTTGTCCCAGAAAAGAGTCCACTTTTAAATCAAATTCCTAAAATATCCTACCAGTAATTATTATGTATACTCAAATTTAAAAAGTAAGGATAAAAATTTAAAATTATACATTTAGTAGTGCATTAAATGAATTGTACCTAATAACTAATAAAAAGTTGTATTTTAACCAAAGTGGACTCTTTTTTTGAAAGGGAGAGAGAAATTTTTAATTAAGTTTTTTTTTCACCTATTTCGTCGATTAACTCTAATGTTTGCTAGGTTAAGGGGAAATGATGGTAATATTTGCAAACTACAAGTTCAATTGATAATTAGACTAAATCTCAAAGGGTAAATATAATTAATAGTTTATTTATTTATTATTATTATTATTTTGGTTTGGCTTAGAATTATTAAGTATATAATAAAAGCATAAATGTGGGTACCGTTGATGGTAATGGTTTGTCTATATTCCGTGCACGTTTTTCTTTTACCCTTGCACAATCTAAAACGATGTCGTTTTGCTTTTTATATTCAGTAGGGTTTTCACCCTTTTCCCTTTCCATGGAGCCACTCTCTTTGTTACAACACCTATCTCATCTCGCGAACCCAACCAGCGTCAAGAGCATGGCATACCGCGCCTTCCCATCCCACCTGTCCAATCCTTTTAAGGTTAAATTTTGGATTTTTCCAATTTTGTGACAATTTTCAAAAAAGCGAGAAAAATTGTGGGGAATTTTGACTTCCAAAAATGGTATGTTTGCATTTGGCAAATGCAAACAACCCAAGCCTGCATCTGCAGTGCCCGGATCTAGGCGCATTTAGCAAATGCGCCCTGTCCATTTGTATTATTATAATTTATAATTATTATAATCCATTTGTATTATTATAATTATTGTAATTAGTATAATTATGATAATAATAGCTAACAATTGTAATTATTACAATAATAAATAATAATAAGAGTCAATAATTACAATAATAATAATAGTAAGAGCTAAGAATAATAATAATAATATTAAGAGCTAATTTCAGATTAATGATAGTATTAAGTACAAAAATTGCTGGTTAATACAATTAGGGTTTCAGATTTTGACGACACTCTTTATTTATATATATATGAAAGATAAATATATAAGTATAAATTATTGTAGTATTATAATAATTACAGATATAATGATAATACATGTAGAGTTTTGGGTTTTGAATGCACTTTTTATTCATTTATATTTAAAGAATAAATATATATGTATAAATTATTGTAAAATTACACATACTTACATATATAATAATAATAATAATAATAAGATTACAATTGTTGTATTACAATATATTGCACAAGGACATTAAGGTTTAGAGTTTAGGATTTAGGGTTCATTACAATATATTGCAACCCAAAGAAATTTAAATACAAAAATCATATTAATGTAGTAGGGTTTTGAGTTATGAAGACATTTTTTGTTTGTTTATATATAAGGGATAAATATATCTATCTCTCTCTCTCTCTCTCTCTCTATATATATATATATATATATGTATGTATGTATGTATGTATATTTATAGTATTATACGAAATTATTATACTAATAATAGGTTAAATCGTAACCAGATGAATGCATTTACTTCTATTACTATCAAAGTGGACAATCAACATTGTGGTACTATGTCAACTTTTAGGTGTATTCGAATGGAACCCTCAAATATATAGATCGTAACTAAGAGTCGTGTTTCGAGTGAAATGTATGTCTTACTCTTCCCAATCACGCCTGATCGCTAGTTATATTAGGGATGAGATGAAGATGTTTCAAAATATTTAGGTAATATATAATTCCATATCGACAACATCTTTCTCTATCCCTAGTTACATTGTTAGTAGGTATACATTGTCAATAGGTAAGTAAAAAGCGTTTACATTGATAGTTTGTTGATTTGTAGTTTTTTTTTTCTGACAATGACTTGTAAAAATGTACAAAGGCTCGAAATGGACAAGTGAACTACAAAATATTGAAATTGTATCAAATAAGTTTTTATTTATGTCTTATAAGTTTTCTATGTGTACCACTAGTAGTAGGTCTAATAGTTCTCTTAGATCTACATAAGCCTACAATATGTTCTTCTCAAGTCACAGTCAGGTCCACACCTTCACTTATAATATCTATATATTCATCTATATCATCGTCATCATCATCGTCCCCATGACCATCATCCTTAGTCATTGGATATGTAGACATATGTATTGGGGTGCGTATCTCCGGAGAGTGAAAGACATTAAAGGATGGCTGATCGAGCATATCAAAAATAGCCAATGAAAGAAATACATGTGGTGTGGCCAGCATAGCTATAATAGATTGAAATGAACCTGACTGTGTAGAACCACCTAAAGGGTCGGGTATGTCACCCGCATAGAGTCGAGACCCTCTACCACCTTGTCTCTGACTTGAACATTCCTAGGCTATCTAGCAATGATAGGGGGTCCATGACCTATTGCATAGCTCGATCCCGATATGCGGTGGTCTAATATCCAATATGTGAGATTTTCAAACCACACACATTGATTCGATAGCGTAATCTCGTATCTAAGCAAATCGAGCTGCATTCGAGGCCTCACAATATGACATATGATCCGAAAATATATTGTAGATTTGGAACATCACGTCTATCTGAAAAAAAAATATCATTAGACATTGTAAGAAAATAACATAATCAGCATACAAGTTAAAAAAAACTCGTACCAATAACTCTGATGTAGAACCTGTGCTATGAAAGCCATTCGATATTGCATCAGCACGAGACGAGTCGGAAATATATATGACTGTACGAAGCCTGTATCATAATAGGTAATCATGGGATGGAATAGATGGGTCATCCACAACATCACCTCCCCCAACAAGTTTGTGCCGGTTGGCTCACATGTCCACATATACTCTATGTGTGGCCACCAATTAGTATCTGTCCTCCATCGGCAACCTATATGATGAATATCATTGAAATGATCCAGTAGTACCAGCATAAAAATAGGCTGGAACATCCTAAACTAGTGTAAAGAGTAATAAAGTACATGGGGTTCGATGATGCTTCAACAAAAAAGATATATTATGGATCGCCAAATCTCTTAACCAACTATGCAATGCGGCGATAATACTTGCAGAATATCCTCTTAGTAGGGCAACCATATGAACTACAACAATGAAAATATCATTAGCAATAAAATGATAGTATAAACGATCATTCGTAAAAGGTGGTTTTAACCGAAATTAGAGCAGACATCACGATTAGTCAGTGATGCAACTGACTCGACAAACCCCACAACTAGTTAGATTTTTCGACGCAACAAATTACATTTCGTGTAATGAAAAGTAAATATATGGTACATGATCAAATCAAAGGCTGATAAACCAATCTCGATATGCATGCAAAATGTGCATAAGTACTTTGGACACATCAAAGTGCCCGCTCCACCTATAATTATAATCATTGTATAAGTATTGAAATCAATAAATTTTTCCATAATAAAAAAATGATTATTATCACGAACCCTTACGCTAGATGAAAATCGAAAATCAGTGACTAGATTATGGCGTTCTAGCCTGACAATAAGTATTCTTTCCTAGACGCATAACTATAAAAAAATAAAATTTTATATTAGAAATACACTTAAATATTGGAAACTTTAAAACAAAATTATATGAATATCTATTTATCTACAACAGAACTAATGGCCCCACAATCTTAGCGGCTGTGGGTGTGATAGCGTCACACAAATTGCAATACAAACATGCTAATACCGCACTACCCCAACTATATGTCCGTGTCACTCCAAAATCTATTAACATGGATAGGTATAGCAGCGGCACTCGATAGCTGAACTTGTCCGAAAACAACAAGCCACCCAATAATGTCATCAAACATATACATGCCTGCTAGATACAGCTATCCTCCCTGGCATCTTCGAGTAAATCTTTATCTAATGCCAAATCCAAGCGACATACATTGATCTATCCTCTAATAGCGAATCGATGGTCTAAATCTAACAATTGCTCACACAAGTCTAGCCACTAATCTATGCTTTGTCAAGTGTTAGTACCAATCAAGGTTATTAAAAGCGCATTTTTACGTAAAATTGGTGGAGGTCCACAAAATCGGATCATAAAATTGTAAGAGTTTATAAATTATAAAAATAATATAATAAATATATTATATATAATATATTAAATTTATAAATTATAAACTGTTCAAACTTATAAAAGTATACAAATTTCAAAAAAAGAATATTATCAATCACACCTAAAAATTAATAATAATCATAATTACAAATAGCATCATGCCCCTGCTTCTCTTTGGCTAGTTCCTCAACCATCTCTGGTCCTTATCCGGTCTTTTCTTCTTCACTGCACTTCACACTATAGACTTACACACAAAGAAATATTCGAGCACACTTATGGCATAAAACAATGCCTGACAAAGTCAACCCACAAAACTTGCACAGTCTGAGCTCCCAAAAAATCAAACACCATCTGACCTTGTAGCCTATGTTCCCACTTGTTCTATAACCAATATTATACCCCTTATGATAGGTGATGAAATAGTAAAACATTAACATTCACGCCTATCAGTGAATTCGATACGAATGCAACTTCTAATATGCCAAGAAACAAAAGCGAGAAAATGCAACAAGAAAAAAAAAAAAATGCCAAAACTTAGAACAAAAATGCGAAAGAAAACATAGAACAAAAATGCGAAAGAAAATCTAAAATGCCAAGAAAGCGAAGCGAGAAATAGAAAATACGGCAAGAAAAAAAAGCGAAAATGCCAGAAACAAAACTTAGAACAAAAATGCGAAGCAGAAAACTTAGAACAAAAAATGCGAAGCAGAAGCAACAAAAAAGCAGAAAATGCCAAGAAAGCGAAAGAAAATGCAACAAGAAAAAAAAACTAAAAAAGCCAAGAAACAGAAAACTTAGAACAAAAAATACAGAAATAGACAACTTAGAACGAAAAATGCAGAAACAGAAAACTTAGAACCAAAAATGCAGAAACAGAAATAGAAAATGCAGCAAGAAACAAAAAAACAGAAAATGCCAAGAAACAGAAAACTTTTCAACAACCGAAATGGAAGAATCCAGCAAAGCAAAGCTAGCAAAATCCAGATAGTGAAATGGAAGAATTAAACAACCGCAAAAAGACAAAAAAATTCAACTCGCAAACAAGCAATAGCAACAAAAACGAAAAATTTCCCCAATTGAGTTGGGGAAAATCCCAAAACCCTAAGCTCGGTAGCACGTTAATTCTACACCAAAATCTAGCGAGAAATAATAGAATCACAGCTAATACATGTATCTAAACTACAAATTCAACGCAAAATTACACCCAAAAAAATGAAAATTTTATCCAAAGAAAATAGATTGAAAGAGCTTACGGTTATTCGGTAGCTACGATTTGTCTCACCTCGGACATCTCTCTTTCTCTCTCGATATCTCTCTCGTTGTTTCAATGATTTGACTTAGAACTCGGAACTCAGTTGCGAGAACCCTGGAGGCTGGAGGTGTGTGACAAAATGACAAGAAGGAGGAACAAAAACGACGAGAAGGAAAGGCTGAAAATTGGGTTTTGACGTTTTGTAACCGAAACGCAGCTTTTCTGTCGTTTTGGCAAAGACACTTGACACGTACGATTGTACCGTTTTTACGGGTAAAGACGCGATTTTACTTCGATTTATCAATTTTCGATTTTAAACATGAGTTAAATCGGACCCTTGAATTTTACTCGAAAAATCGTAAAAACGTACGAGTAAAAACGCATTTTTAATAACATTGGTACCAATTATCGGCAACTCATCCATACGGATGCCCTATAATTCCTCTACATCCTGCAGTGTATTTGCTTCCTTGATTGGCAGATGAAATGTATGTGTCTCTAGTCACTATCTTTCTGCTAGCAAAGTGATGAAGGAATGATCAATTTTAACGTGACCACATTGTACAATCCCAATGAAGCCAGCCATTGCTATGTAATGCGCAACTTGGTGTGAAATCAGCATGTGTCTTCAAAAACCACCATTGCATCTCTGTACCTGAAGCTGTAAATTTGGTATTTGACCATAAAATAGAGCCGAAGCGCTATGCTTGCCATGCCTGAATAATAAATCCGGACTGTGTGGCCCAGGATGCATATTTATCGGACAAAAAAACTTCAATGAACATGAAGAAATAATTCTTTTTGCCTACCAAAAAAAATGCAAGCATCAATTGGCCAATAATCATAAATTTAATACTCCAACGTTACATGTACAAGAGAAAATAGGCAAAGTTTCCCTTATCAAATCCATCACCCCCTGCATGCAAAATATTATATATATCATCCTCATCACTCAACAACAAAACAACATTGTCCATGAGTATTGCAATTGTAAATTTAGGACTTAAACACCACGAAGCAAAAAAATTAAAAGTAATTATAATTTAGTACCAAGCAAAAAAAAAAATCAAGAATATTAATCATAATTCTTTCTGTTAACATATTGGTACAACATCCATCCTCATTTTGAAAACAAACAGATATGTTCATAACTTGGAATATAAATACACATTAGACTCTAGGCCGAGCATGTGGACATTTTCTTGATTATGACCGGTTTGATGACAATTTCCACATCTCTGAAACTCATCGAGTGTCGAATATCTATTTCATTAGGTATAAGACTAGCACGCACACGGCTCGCACATTGTTGGGTGAACATATTTCAAACTGGCTGTAATTCCCATCTAGGATGTGGCCAGTAATTTGGGTGTGCCAAAGGAATGAACCTACCAAAATACTACTGAACATATGTACTTACTGTACACTTTATTTACCAACATATATGTATTGTCCTTCCTTAATTTGCACACGGCCAATGCATGAGAACATGGGTATCTATACCTCTATCACGTCGCACATGTGCAGTGACGCTGATAATATCTAACCGTTTGACAATTCTCACATTTACCATCAACATGTCATATAGTGGTAACGTTGTAAACACCATTTTCATAGTCAAACTCTCTCGCTTGGTGTCCTTGTACTGCTAAATCTGCCATTCTAAAAATTTTCCATATGTTATTTGGCAAATCATAATGACAATGGTGCACATCAACCACCCGTTTTCTAAATATCTCTATTGTTCTATGGAAGATATGTCTACAATTACCTTTACTGGCAAATGTCGAACCTCACGAAAGACATTATTGTAGCTCTCAAAAATGTTGGTGGTCAGAGTGCCCCAACAATGGTTCCCACCATACGCTAAACACCACTGCATCTGATAAATAGTAGACAAATACTCCCACCATTCTACGCCTCCAAAATAATTTCCACTTTCACTTCTTTTGTGCACTACCGATAGACCAACAAAGTTTCTTCAACTGTAAGTTCTTAAATTTGGTCATAAAATTACTTCTAACATGTTTCAAGCAAAAGTGGTGAAATGCTATCAACTCCTTCCACTCATCCATGTGGCTCATCATGTGCACTATACCCTTGTGCATATTGGACACAACACATAGTGGGTGTCTATCAAATGCAATGTGCAGCCTGAACTGTTGTGTAAATAACTCCAACTATTCACTATCTCCTCATCTCCAATGGCAAAAGTCAATGATAGAATACTATTATTAGTGTCTTGTGTAACTGCAACTAGCAGTTTTTCTCTATATGTGCCACACAAGTGAGTACCATCGACACTTATCACTGGCCTATATTTGTGAAATACTTCGATCGACAAACTAAAATGCCCAAAGACGTATTTGAAGGTCCATACACCAGCACTTCTATCTAGATGGTGTTGCCACTCAAAAATTATTTTCGGGTTCGCCTCTCTAAATGCTTCCAAATAATGTGGCAATTCAACGAATGAGCTTTCCCAATCCCTATACACAACTTCAATCACCTTTCGGCGACCATGCCAAGCCTTCTTGTATGACACATATACTCTATAAACTTTTTTAATGTCTGCTTATATACTCTTCACAGCATAGCAAGGATATTCTTCTACTGCATGGTAAATGTGGGTAGCTATAAGGGATGAGTCAAATTTGTATGATGACTTCATTGGTTTGCAACAAGACAATTGTGCTTGGAAACCCACCTTGTGATTTGCCACATTCCATGAGTACTTTTATGTACTACACTAACACTTCACAGATAGGGTGCCCCAAATTGAGAAAAGTCTTTTAAAACCTCATTCATAAGTTGCACCTTGCACTTGGCCACCCAAGTACGGAGCTTGCTTTCTATTACTTTAAACTCTCTATTGTGATCGATAGACCATAATGTAACTGCCTTTTACAGTTTTTTTTAATCTTCAAATTGCATTCCCAAATATATCTTTGGATTTTCTTCAGTCCACATTCGGATGAGATCAGTTTCATCCCACCTTGTGGGATCACTATTGTTAGAGTTCACGATATCATTGAAGAATACTAATCGCTTTGGAATATATTTCCGTTCGGATTCTGGCAGGCATTTAGTATTGTCCACCCGAGAACTAGCATCATTACCATCGTGATGGACATTATGGTCAGGATCACTATTTGGGCCCATTTCTTCCCCTGAAATACTATCGTCCTCACTTGGCTATAGCTTGGCCAATGGATTAGTCGGATTAAACCCTTCGACGAAATCATTATATATGGTATCACATCTTTCCTCAAACCCTAGTTCTTAGAAAGTGAGTAATAACTGACACATTCGACTCTTAAGAGCAAATGTACAAAGGGATGTGGAAGCATGATTTGAATTCAAATCCGGAGATTATGAAGAACGCCATGGCATGTGCACAGGAACAATTGATAGCTTTATCGTTGTAGATACCCCTACTAATGAGTCAGTGAAAGTTGACACCGAAAGACTAGACATAAGTGGTGGCATGCTAACACTGAACTGAGGAATATAATGAGGAATGGACCGAGGAATATATTGAGGAATGGATTGTAGTAAAGCTTGAAATGGACCATGACTTGCACCAATGGCACCACCATGCATTTGTGGTACTGGAGTGAGGCAATATGTAAATTTCAACGAGGAAATAATCAATTTTTCGAGCCACCTCATACGTAACTTCCATTCCAAAGTTGTCTACAATGGTTATACCATTGTAGATGATGTAATTACGAACATTGCATGGTCAAAAAAATAACATTTTTAGCCTATACACATTTCTAACAACCTCAACACAATGGTATATTAAGTTCTCTAGCTGATAGAAGGAGATCTTTGATGTTATCCTCACGGTGTGATTAGCATACGGAGGACAATATGATAAGCCAACATTAGACTGTAAAATGTCATTACCCCAATATAACCCTAATAGAAATGGACAAAAAGTAGACATCTCACCAAGACCTATTTCCACAATATAAGGAGATGTTAATAAAATTACATATGATTGGAATGACTTCACGTGAAATAATAGAAAATGTCTTCACTACATAATAACGAACAAATATTAACATGAACCACAAAATCATGACTCACAAAAACACATGATATACTCCTATTGAATAATACTAGTACGAAATATTTGTATACCCATTTAGAAATTCGATCGCAATAAATGGCTATTACGTTGATTTCATCGTTCAATTTTCAATCAAAGTAATACAATAAATTGTGTTTCATTCAAACGTGCTCAATTTCACGGTCATGACATTCAAAATTTCCAAAGCAAAACACAACTCAATTTCTAACCACATTTGCTAACTGCCATTAAATTCCCCTCAACGTAGTTGAAGTGACGTTACAAATTGAAATTATATGTAGGAAGAATCAATTGATGCACAATTAAAACTCAATCAATACAAAAAACTTTATTTCGACAGACAACATAATTAAACACAATCTAATAACCAAAACAAAGAAATTCTCGAACATAATTTACATTACCGAATCAACTTCCATCAAAAAATAAGATGATTTTCAAAGCAAATGACAATTCAAATTCTAATCAAATTTGATAACCACCGTTAATTCCAAATATAAGTTCAATTAGGCAGAGCGAAATTCAATAAATACAAATTTTCTATTTCCACATACATCAAAATTTGTGCTTAGTTTAATTACATAATTAAAATATGTAAATTTTCAATTATATATTCACATACTAATTTCACTACCAAAGAATACAAATAATTTCATTTCCACCAAAATACTCATAATATACTGTAAATTTCAAGTCAAATTAGGCAGAGCAACATTAAATCAATATGGTAATGTCCACATACAACCAAATTTGTGTTCAGTACATAATTTGGGTAATAATGAATGTATTTATAAGTTAAAACTTTTTAAATATAAAAAATAAAATCGAACTAATACTATTGAACTTTTTTTCCGAGACGGAGATATACATATACATATGTGTTTGTGTGGGGGGAGGGGGGGAGGGGGGGGGGGGGTGTTAGATTCACTGGAATATTCCTTGTGGACAATGTATAATTAATCCAAGTCTAATGTAGTAGTCATACTATAATTGAGCAAAATCTCAATAACTTAATGCAATTTTAGTAAGACATTTACTAATTTTTTATTTAATTTATGAAGTAAGTGAAAATTAATTCTAAGATTTTTTTAATAAATTAATTAAGCTACTTAATTACTTATTTGGTGCATATGATTTGTCATAAGAATTGAAATTGTCATATAATTAAAATAATTTACATATTTGTAAAAATTGATTGTAATTCTAACTCATTAATTTTTGATTTCCATAAACACCAAACTAATGCAACCTACACATTTATGCCTACATATATATTCCTTCCACCACAAACATGAATTCCACTTTTAGAATTTGTTAATATAAAAAAAAAACCCTGCATTTAATGGTACAAACATGAACAAAAGTCTAATATTTATCTTTACTAATAATGACCATATATGATTTATCACTGAAAGGTAAGGACAAATATGAAAAATTATACATGTAATGGCACAGTAAATGAAATCCTTTTTCTCGTTTTGAGGGATTATATTCTATTTGTAACTTCTTTACTTTCAATTTTTGCTATGTATAAAATAGTTTATTGTTATTAATTGTAAAAAAAATTAATAATACCATAGAACATTGATTTCTCTCTCTCTCTGTCTCTCTCTTTTAATTTAACCAAAATATTTTTTTTATTTCCTCTCAAGTTTGTAGAAAAATATTTTGAAGTTCATAGTTGTAAAAAGTGCACCAAAAAAAAAACATTTTTGGATCTCGGGAAAGGTGGGAGCTGGTAATGAATTGTCTCCATATTTGATTTTGACATAAACTTAGCGTAATTACATAATTAAAATATGTAAATTTTCAACAATATATTCGTATATTACTTTCACTGCCAAATAATTCAAACAATTTTATTTCCATTAAAATACTCAAAATATACTGTAAATTTCAAGTCAAATTAGGCAGAGCAAAAATAAATCAATACAAATATTCCATGTTCACATACAACATAATTTGTGTTCCGCGGAATTACATAATTAAAATATGTAAACTTTCAAATATATATTCGCATACTACTTTCACTGCCAAATAATACAAACAATTCTATTTGCACTAGCATACTCATAATATATAGTAAATTTCAAGTTGAATTAGGCAGAGCAAAATTAAATCAATACAAATATTCTATTTCCACTTACAACATAATTTGTGCTTCGTGTAATGACATAATTAAAATATGTAAATTTTCAAATATATATTCGCATACTACTTTCATTGCCAAATAACACAAAAAAATTTATTTCCATTAAAATACTCATATTGCAAATTTCAAGTCAAATTAGGCAGAGCAAAATTAAATCAATACAAATATTCCATTTCCACATACAACATAATTTGTGCTCCATGTAATTACATAATTAAAATATGTAAATTTTCAAATATATATTTGCATACTACTTTCATTGCCAAATAATACAAACAATTCTATTTCTACTAGCATGCTCATAATATTTTGTAAATTTCAAGTCAAATTAGGCGAGCAAAATTAAATCAATACAAATATTCCATTTCCGCATACAACATAATTAGTGCTCCGGATAATGACATAATTAAAATATGTAAATTTTCAAATATATATTTGCATTCTACTTTCACTGCCAAATAATACAAACAATTTTATTTCCATTAAAATACTCATAATATTCTATAAATTTCAAGTCAAATTAGGCAGAGCAAAATTAAATCAATACAAATATTTCATTTCCACATACAATATAATTTGTGCTCCATTTAATTATATAATTAAAATATGTAAATTTTCAAATATATGTTCACATACTGCTTTCATTGCCAAATAATACAAAAAAATTTATTTCCACTAGCATACTCATAACATACTATAAATTTCAAATTAAATCAATAAGAATATTGCATTTCCACATACAACAAAATTTATGCTCCGTGTAATGACATAATTAAAATATGTAAATTTTAAAATATATATTTGCATACTACTTTCAATGCCAAATTATACAAAAAATTTCATTTCCACCAACAATCTCATAAAATACTATAACTTTCAAATTAATTTCGGTAAAATTAAATTAAAAATTTAATAAAATTTACCAAGTTGCCTAATGTCAACAACTAGAGGCGAAAATGGGCAGCGAAAAATTGGGGGTTGCAACAGACATGAGTAGAGCCGACATGGGGTTGTGGCGTGGGGAACACAGGCGACGGACAACTGAAGAAAAAAATTTCAAGATTTATGGCAGTAGACAACTGAAGAAATTTTTTTTTCAAGACTTAGGCAGCAGACAACTAAAGAAAATTTTTTCAAGACTTTAGGCGGGGCCTGCGGAAATGAGGAAAGGGCAGAGGAGGAATTCGGAGGAAGGGCAGGGCCGGCAGGAGTTAAAAATGCTGGGTGGTGGTGGCTGATTTTCTGGCTTAGGGCGGCGGACAACTGAAGAAAATATTTTCAAGACTTCAATTGGGGCTTGCGGAAATGAGGACGAGGACAAAGGAGGAATGCGGAGGAAGGGCAGCGTCAGCGGCAAGGAGGCGGAAATGGGCTAGGATGGCTGACAAAAAAATTACAGAGTGAGGGAAAAAAAACATTACAGACGATGGCAAGGAGTTGTTTTTTTTTTATTTTTTGTGTATCATGCCTGTTAGTTCGCATTTTGTAAATGCACCCAGGCCAATCCTATAAATGTGTGGACTTGCTTTGGCTAATGTCAGCATTTTTTTTTTTTCCTTATTGGGCGCATTGTCTGGGCTTTGCAGATGCGGGCCTGGATTGTTCACTTTTGGCAAATGTTTTCGGATCCTTTGGCGCATTTGTCAAATGTGAACATACTATTTTTTAAAGCTAAATATTTTTCACCCCACAAATTTTTTTTTTATAAAAAAAATTGTAACAAAATTGAAAAAAATCTTGAATCCGCTTCTTTTGTCTTAACTTCTTCTGCTATTCCATCCTCACAGCCAACCTGTCAAGTAATTTTTCTTTTCTCCTTTGCCCTTTCCCATATTTTTCCCTAATTTAAGTCTCTTCATTTAAATCCAGGCAGTTTGTCCGTGTTATTTTTGTGAAATCGATTTACGATTTGTGATGCATGATTGTGCTATATTTACCTATAGGAAGAGCTATGGGCATGAATGTAGTCAGTTGTATCCGTCATTTGCTTGTTACGTTGAAGTTAGGGCTTGTTTGGTTCGTGGGAAAATAAAGTTATTTAGGAATATGATTTATAGGAAAATGATTATGAGGAAAGTGAATACCAACAGATTATTTTCATGTGTTTGGAAGAAATAAGAATGTTTGTGAGAAAAGTATCAAGATTTTCTTTTCATTGTTTGGATTTCTTGAATAAACTAAGGAATGTAATGTGTATTTCATTTTATTAACTAAACTACCCTTATAAGTTAATTTGTTTTGTTTACTTATACTATTATGAAAAATATATATTACACATAACTAAATATAAGACATAGCAAAATAGTTAAATAGTATAAATATTTCTCCCAAAAAAACCATAATAATTATCTTAAATAGTTCACAATTCTAATACAAACTAAATTATTCCAATTTAAAATAAATATTTGCTAAAATAATAATATCCTAAAACATCTTGATAATTATAAAATAAAATAATAAAATTCATTTCCAAACTAATTGGGACCAAGAAGTTCAATAAGAAATATATCTTTTTCATCGTCATTAAGAGTACAAAAACAATCCAACAAATCTGGATCACGGACAAGTTTCATACCAGCTCTTTGTTTTTGGTTTTGATAAAACTTCCACCTTTTGTAGCTCCTCATTAAGTTTGCGACGATTATCTATGCTTTGATGACTAGTACTTGTAATGCTTTCTGCAAATTTTATCATTTGCTCATCAGATTTTTCCATTTGAGATGTGAGAGCATTAGTCAAATGTTCCAAACCTAAAACCAAACCATCAGTACTTCTTCTTCGTTTGCGTTTAGGTTTGTTTGAAGTACCTTCACCTCTAGAGTTGGGTACTACTGTTTCAAAGTTGTCATCATCTTCATCAAATTCTTCAGCATTTTGATTAATATTTTCTTCTCTATTCAATTCTTTAATTACATCTGCAGGTGCTTCAGCATTAATTCCAATAGCTCTATCTTCTCCCCAAATTATTGATAGTTAATCATAATAAATAAAAGATTTGTTTCTCATGAATACACAATCAGGATGTGTCTGCAAAAATAACAACATTTATTAGTTTGTTATTATTAATGTTATAACTAAAATATAAACAAATATGGTATTAAACTTTACCTTCAAATATTCATCCCATACATTTGCACTTGCTGTCACTAGGAATGGCATTTCGGGTTCGGGGTCGGGTTTTCTATACCCGAACCCGAACCCGAAATTTTATGCTATACCCGAACCCGAACCCGACCCCGATCGGGTTTTTCTTTCAAACCCCATACCCGACCCCGATCGGGTTTCGGGTTCCCCGCAGGTACCCGAAACCCGAACCTCAAAACTCGATCTTGAAACCCGAACCCAACTCCCCGAAACCCGAAACCCGATCCCGAAACCCGAACCCGAACCTGTGAAACAACTCTATTTTTTTCATATATTTACCTTATTTTTCAATAATTTTTACATTTTTTAATAAAAAAAAATTTCCTTGTATGATGTAATGTACTAATATTATTGTTACTATTTTAATATCTCAATTACTACACTAATGCCAGTATATTACAATTATCAAATCAAACTTATTAGTTATAAATATTTGACTTATTTAACAATTCAATAAAACTAAACAATATATGAAGTAGTAATTTAATGGGAAAAAAAGCAATAATTTAATGAAAAATTAATAAAGTTTTTAAGATTAGTATATATGAAACACTAGAACTATATATCTTTTAATAAAGGACATTCAAATGCTTGCGTTTTCTTACAAGTTGAAGCATCAAATCTATTATCTAATGATTGTTTTATGGAAATATACAATGTCACCAAGATTATTAAAAGTACAAAATAGTGCCACTATATAGAAAAACATTTTGTTTGTTGTTTAAGTTTATTTCATTCAAAATTATAAATATGTTCATTTATTAAATTCTTATATTATATTTAATCAATTCTAATATATGAGTAAAACTAATATAAATACATGTCATATGTACTAGCAATACAAATCAATTGGTCAAATGCTCAAAACACTAGCATTTAGTTAATTAGCTCCATAATCTTATATATATTTTGATAAAGTACATATAAATAAATATGAAGCAACAATCTAATGAAAAAAGAAGCAATAATGTAATGAATAAATTTATAAAGTTTTTAAGATTAGTGTATATGAAACACTATGACCATATACAATGTCACAAAGATTATTAAAAGTAAAAATGGTGTCACTATATAGAACAACATTTTGCTTATTATTTAACTTTATTTCATTTAAAATTATAAACATGTTCATTTCTTCAATTCTTATATTATATTCAATCAATTCTAATATATGAGTAAAACTAATATAATACATGTCAGATGTAATAGTAATACAAATCAATTGGTCAAATGCTCAAAACAATAGCATTTACTTAAGTAGCTCCATCATCTTATATTTATATATATATATATATATATATATATATATATATATATATATATATATATATAACACTTCTTATATGTATAAATATAACTCAATGTAATTTGTATGAATGATGAATCATACACTCTATGAGTTATGAATTTAATGATGACTTAATATGTATGTATAAATGTATGAATTATAACTCATAGCTTACAATCTCAAATAGTTAATTAAACTTGCAAAGCATAGTTATGACATATAAAATGCTTATTAATTATTTTCTTAACATCATTACATTATAAGTGGTTCATTGGAAGGTTACAAGACAAATAACTATTGAAGCATAATCTTTGTACTATTAGAAGGAAGTTCCTTTCTTTTTGAAGTAAAATAGAGTACAAAAGCAAAAACTAAATTTTTTATAATTAGTTAATTGTCCTAAAAAATAATTATACTTATTCTTTTTGTTCCTCTAAAAAAAAGAATTTATTTTTAATTTCTTTTTGTTTAAGCAAAGAGAATCCACTATTAAATAAAAGTTATGTTGATATGCTCAATTATTTATTTTACAAACACGAGTGGCAAGGAAATATTATGTTGCATATTTGTTGGGGGTGAATAGAAGTAATAGCTTGTGGCAAAAGTATAATTAGAATGAGTAAATAGACATAAATAAAAAATGGATAAATGAAGTTCTTAATTTCAAGTGGTATTTTTTTTTTCTAAATCAACTTTGGTACATATTTACAAGTGACAAATACTAAATATAAAAATTAAAACATAAAATAATATTAAAAATATATAAAGAATGGGTGGGTTTTTAGTTCGGGATCGGGTTTTCCCGAACCGAACATTTGGAGTCGGGTATAGGTACCCCCATACCCGCCCCGACCCCGACCCCGGGTTTCATTCCCATCCCCGAACCCGAACCCGAACCCGAAAAAAACCCGATCAATCGGGTTTTGACCGGGTTCGGGTTCGGGGAACCCGTCGGGTCGGGGGTAATTTGCCATCCCTAGCTGTCACGCCATTTTTTTTATTATCCCAACCAAAACCACTCAAACCTCCAGTATTTTGCACATCATATATAGCATGATATTGTTTTTTCAACAATTTGCAACGAGATTCAATGTGTGGCTTTTCTTTAAGACCATGACCTGGTAATTTCTCTTGTAATATCCTTGCAAGTTCTTTTTGATATCCTTTCTTTAATCCAACCCCATTTGCACATGAAAATTTCCACTTAATTTTAATTAAAGCATAGATTCTACTAATTTTGCATCCTCTTCAACAGTCCATACATGATTACTCGCTTTACCTTGACGAGACATATCTATAATTAACCAAGAAATTCAAAAAAAAAAATGTGACAAAAAATAAACATAAACTACATAATAATTCAAATAGTATTAATATTTAAATGAAATAACACAATGTGAAATGAACCAAAAGATAATAAATAAAAATTAATTCACAACTAACATTGATTGAAATTTATAGATAAATGTTTTAAGAACTTATATAAACGTGATAATATTTGTCAGTGAGCATTCCTATTTTGCATCCATTGGTTAAACATTTGATTAGCTAAAGTTTGTCTCCAACTTGTCCATTCTTGTGTTGGTTCAATGCTAGTGATAGCTTCACCATCCAAGTCAATTGGTTCTTCTACACCTTCAGGCACATCATCTAAACAAGCCTCCATAGGATCAATTGGCATATTTAATCTTATATGGTTTTGAAGAAGACAACATGCCATTATAATCCTACCATGAAGTTTAATTGGATAAAAATTAGTATTTCTAATTATGTCCCAACGCATTTTCAACATTCCAAAACATCTTTCAATAACATTTCTAGCCGATGAATGCTTCATATTAAAAAATTCCTCTGGGTTTAGTTGGTTGTCGTCCAGCCCTCTATTCACTAAGATGATATCTTTGACCACTAAATGGTGTGAGAAATCCCTTACCGTTGGTGTATCCCATATCCACAAGATAGTAATATCCTAAAAATAAAAATATATATATATATCCTTAAAATAATATAACATTAGTCATTCTTATTATTGACAAAAGTTTTTAATTATGATCTTAAAATTAATTTTTTACTTACAATCATATATTGGTAATCTATTTTTCCTACTTAAAGCATCTCGTAGGACTCTACCATCTGCAGCTGAACCTTCCCAACCAGGAAGTACATAAATGAATTGCAAGTCTTGTGAACATACTCCTAAAACATTGTAGCAATATCACCCTTTCCATTTCCTTATTTTGGCTTATCAATTTCAGGTACCTTCACTTTAATATAAGTACCATCCAGAGCTCCTATGCAATTCTGTCAAACTAAGTATAATTAATATTTGCAATAAAATTTAAAATATATTTATAGAGTGTAATTGTAATTTACCTTAAACCATTTCCATTTTTGGTCAGTGGAATCCTTAGGAACTGGCATAGGAGTTCTTAACAACTCACCTTGAAGTCTAATAACTGCATTAAGTACTTTGTTGAAATTTCTACTAACGGTTTCTCCTGATCATAAGAAATTTATTTTTATTGTACGATTTTTTTCATGATGTGCAAGTATATGTAAAAACATAGTGACTTGTTAATCTACTATCGTATTTCTTGTATCTTTTAGTCGCCCTATGGTATGAAGCATTATAACTAATTTTCTAAAAGTGTACCTATCCATGCGTAATTCATCGTAACACGTTACATCACTAGCATATATTAACTTGTGAATATATTGTGATCAATCATAGTCATCAACTGAGTTTGGAGCTTTTAGATAATAAATTCTATAATAATGTGTTATAATAAAATAAACTATATTTAATATACTTCTTAATACGTTGAACCGCTACCTTTGCTTACGAATCATAAGATATAAAAACTTTCTCCTTGTGTTTAAATCCAATTGAGCCATTCTTCAAATAATTCACCTATAAATTAATCAAAATAACAAAAAAATATTAAAAATAATATAATCCTCTCTGATTTGTACTACACGTGTCATATGAAGACATGCACTATTAAATAATCCAATCTTGTATAGATTCGTTAGTCAAAATTGATAATTGTTATTAGTAAATTACATTAAAAAAAATAAATCTTTTGACTCATTCAAATCACACGTGCATCAAACCTACTTCTTTTGATGCTTAGTTATCCAAAAAAAAAAGAAAATAAATTATAATAATTAATTACAAATAATGGTAATATTTTAATTTAAGGAATATGAGGTTTCCTTACTTGTAATACAAAAAAGAAACCCTCGGACATGATCATATATATCCCAGTGTTATAAAAATTAGATTAGATTACGAACTAATCAAGTCAATGAATCAAGGATTAATCGGTTGAGCCGTTAATAAAATATTGAAAGACATTATTATGATATTTTAATTAATTATAAAAATATTAATATTATTATACAAATATATTATATATAATTTATTAATTTTTTAGTGTAATTAAATTTAAATTAAGTATAAATTACTAGAAATTTCAAATGTAATATTAAATAATTTCATGAAAAATAGTATAAAAATGTTTTAACCAAAGAATGTATTAAAAATTGTAAAAAAAAAAAAACTCTTGTATAATTTCTTGTGGTATTAAATTTAAAAGAGTTAAAAATTTTAGAGGTGAAAAATTCAAAATATTCACATAAAAACATTAAAAATGAGTTTTATAAAAAATTAGGGACAAACTATAGTTTTTAAAAGTCAAAATTTTTTAAAAAGTTAAAAACCCAATGAAATCTTGGTCAAATCGATTTTGACAATCAAACTGAATTTGACCAAATTTTGACCGAATTTTCAAAACACAATTTTATCCAAAAATCAGACTAAACGTATGGTTGATTTATAATCCAATCGTTTTGGTTGGACTTTAATAACACTGTTTTGATGATAATACATAATTACAATAATTAGTAAAAGAGAAAGGCGCCTTTCAATATGCTCATAAAAAAGGGATTAATGTGATATAATTTAAATTTATTTCTATTTTTTTTTTGTAAAATCTATACACAAAAGTAGTACGTACATGTAATCTCATCTAAATCTAAATTTTAATTTTAAATTATTAGAAGTTATCTTCTTTTTTCTTTTTTTGGGATTTAAGGATAAGGATTTTTATCTATTTTAAATTATTCACTGCTATCTTTTATAACATATGATGTGGGGTGAAATTTCTATTTTAATTTTCTTAACCAGAGAGAGGAGGGATGATAATGGGAAGAAAAAATGTTAAAAGAGGATAGTCAATCTTTCTGGGACTAGATTTAATGATAAATTTGAAGTTGAGTTTAGATTTATGAGTTGTTATCAAAAGTTTCAAAATTTTCTAAAATAATTATGAATAATAAAATAAAACAAAATTAATTAGATTAAACATTTTGAAACTTTTATAATATCTTTTTAGGTATCTATATCGATTGCATACATAATATTTACATATAAATAAAATCAAAGAAAAACTATGGAATAATTACACCTATTCGTTATTATTCAAAGACATTTATATGTATGTTATTTTATATTTGGATTTTTATATGACTGGATATTATTTCAATAATTTGTAAACAAAAACATCTTTTATTTATTCAAACTCTACTTCTTTTCTTTTTTTTTGTGAAAATAAAGTATATATATTATCACGAGCAAACAGCTTCAATTAATCCAAAAAAGTTTGGACTTCACCATAACATCAATTTGAGAAAATATTATTATTCTTCTCCCAAAGGTTTCAAAAGAATGAATGAGAAAAAATCAGTAGTTAACAACTTCTATGGGTTGAAAAAACTGCTCATTTTTCTTAAAATAGTCAATAAAAGCAACAAAATTCAAGAGAGTTTACGTACCCACAACTGTAGCAGACACTTCTAATCAGATTAATGTTACTTCTTTTGTCCGTAACAGGTGTAAAGCATTCGTTGATGATTGAGAATGCAATAGCTAACTTGGAGTTGCTCTCAACCTTCAATTTGAATTTGCACTACAAGATATATCTTGATAGAGAAAAATAAAATCTTCTTTTTTTCTTCTAAAAAAAAATCAATGATTTATGATCATGTATCAAAAAGACAATATATAATACCAAAATAGATATTAATATATAGAAAAAACTTACCTGATGATGACAAAACCTTAGATAGAAAGAAAATTATAATACAAAAACCATGACTCTACATAGGAATATTTTAGGAGAGGAGAAGAGAAAAGAGGAGAAGAAAGGAGGGGAGAGTCGGATGAATCCAACAAAAAGAGAAGATGAGAGGATAGTTGAGGATGGTTAAATAAAAAGAAAGGATAGAATAGGATAGGGTTAAAAACGGTTAAAAACAATCGCGTATCTTTTCAATTAAATTCCATTGGCAAGTAATCAGAATAACTAGATTTAATAGGGATTCTAAATCTAGGAAAGTTCCAACCACTTTCCTCACTTTTAGGGATCATTTTACTTTCCTAATAAAATAAAAAACCAACCAAATGCAAGATTTTAATTTTGAGGAATTTAATTACTTTCCAAGCCAGAATCCTAACCAACCAAACAGGCTCTTAGTGTTTTTTCTTTCCATTCCCATCTCTTGACAGATTTATTCTTTTATCTTTTGTGCTGTAACTATCGAGCTTCAATTTTTAGGAATTAGATAGTTATTTCAGTACGTCAACCATTTTTCTTTTACTTTTTGTGGGAGTGCTGATTTTGGTAGAAGTTAATGTAGTTATTGTATCTGTGATGCTTCACTTGGGATGCAACTTCTTGATTGAACGGTTTAGGATTATGTATTGAGTGTTTAAGATTTATTGCAGAAGTAAAAAATGGTATCTAGTAGTTTTTCTGTAGTAGGAGTTTCTAACAAGGTGACAAAATTAGACCCAACCCAATAAATTAATCCTATCCAATCCACTCAGTATTTTAATCAAATGAGTTGGATAACTTAAGTTATGAGTCATTAATTGATTAGGTCATATAATGACCCATAGTAGTTTAGTTGGGTTGGGTTGGTTAAGGGTAATCCGTTAGGTTATGTGTTTTTTTTTTTTTGGAATTTTTTTCTAAAATACTGTGGAAGTTATTTAATAAATAAAAATGGCAAAATTTCTCTTTAATTTCTAAAAGGATAAAGTAATTTTGAAGTCAGTTAACTGAATATTAGTTGTTTTTTTCAAAATTAAAAAACATTGTTGTTTTCGTTAAAGTTCAAAATATGCTTGAAACTATATTTGGAAAATCGACTTTAAAGTAGATTTTCCAAAATTGACTTTGAAGTTGATTTTCCATAAACTACTTCCTTTATATATATTTTTTAAATTATTCAATTGTAACTAATTTATTGAATGAAAAAAATGTACATGCCTAACTTTTTAACAAAAATGGAGGAACTTAATTTTTTATTTTTCAATTATTTTTGTACATTATTTTTGCAAATTATTTTTACATTATTTTCTTTACTTTATTTGGTAACAAATTATGGAAAAAATTATTTCTCAACATTATTTTTTTATATTTGTGTACATTATTTTAGTATATTATTATTACGTGCAAATTTGTTGAAAGGAAAAAAAGTGTGCATGCCTCATTTTTTAACCAAAATGGAGGACTTTAATTTTTTGTTCTTCAATTATTGTTGTACATTATTTTTTCATTTTTCTATACTTTATTTCGTAAAAAACTACAAAAAAATATTTTTGTGTATTATTATTTCGTACATTGTTTTTTGAACATTATTTCTATATATTATATTTGTAAATTTTTGTATATTATTTTGCAATACAATAATTTTGTACATTATTTTTTCACAGTATTGTTGAACAACAATTATTATATTTTGACTATTTTTTTTATTCACATCTAATCATAAAAAACTACCAAAATTCAAAATATGTCAACCTCAAATGCACAAACTTCATACCAAAAAAATTAGAACTAGAAAAAAGTTATATTTTCGAACAAATTAGAAAAAAAAAATCAAGTCGCGCAATGTGGATGTCTAATATTTCTATGCGGTTATCGCCAAAGGGGTTGGGGCTGTGGGTTTATATGGATTTGACATTGGAACCCCTGTGTTTCTGATAAATCTAGATCAAATGGAATGGATTCACCAATACGTGGTCCCTCATGAGGACGTCTACGGCATTCATAGACCAAATCATATGTAGAAAATCGAGATGATGTGCTAGCATCAAAATGCATTGAATGGTCAATCTCAAGTGTCTCCTTCTGTGGCTCACCGGATTGCTGAGGAAATGAATCAATATATCTAATTAGTATCATCTTCTATATGGTGATCAGATGTAGATGGATGATCATGTGATTGTTGAAACCCATTTTGGCCTTGAAAATTTGAATGTGTCATCTGCATCCAGCAACTCTCCCCAACAATCATCAATGCACGAAAAGAAATGTCACGTACATTAGTAATGACCACTCTTAGATCTATCTCCAAATTATTGAAAGTATTGTAGGTCAAATCATACACTTGCTCCCAACATTCCCCCTATAAACAAAAGAATAATAACAATTAAAGTGTTGAATGCACTGTTAAATATTACAAAAATAAAAATAACATACACATACCCAAAACTCGATAACTAACGCAATTGGATGGATACTCTGGGCAAGGCGGTGTGCGGAATTACCTATTAGAATACGACTAATCTCGTGATACCAAATTATGTACTGTAAAAAATACTGTCTAGGTCCATTTGCCAGAAATCCATGGACAATGCTATCGCTCTGCCTATTCCACCTATCAATATAGTGTGCATTTGAGATATCCAATTAATGCCCTTTCTGCATCAACGATCGATGCTATGCAATCTCAAATCCATGTCAACGGCAGTAGGAATAGTCTAATGATAGCCGAACTACGGCATAACTAACTCAAGTAAATGCAGTTCAACAACATTAAAGTTTATAAGATGCACGTTTGCACACCAAATATCTTGTCTATGTAAGTAATAGTTGGCAAGTGATATAAATTCCCCTCTGAATGTGGCTGCCAAATAAACTATAATATAACAAAAGTTAACTATAATTATCATTTCAATGAAAATTAGTTTTTGAAAAGAATAAAACAAATAAGTATTAATGTTGTATTACGTACATCATACTCCATCAAATAATCCAAACGATCTTGATACATGCATAACATACGTGAACTGATATAGGCAAAACTCAAATTCGTGTTTCACCTACAACATATTGGGCACATCAATATGAGAATATGAGATACAATGACAAAAATAACAAATTTGACACGGAAAAATTAGAAAAACACACATGCAAGCTCAAGGTCCATTGGGCATGTCAAGAAAAAACAAAATGGGTGGGTCCGCACATGATGTTGCGATCTGATGGTCGGTAATTTCTCCCATGTCCATTGTAGAATGCATAGTGGACCACATATACCAGCCATATTACCCGTGATGCCCAACACAACGCCATATAAAAAAAGAGGCTAAAACAGCGCTACCCCAACTATACCTTTATGTATCATTGATATCTCTCAATGGAAACATTTATATCAACTTGATTTTAGTACTTGACTTATTACTCATAATATAATCTAAAATTTGCATCATTCTGCATTTAGCATACTGTAATACCTCGTCATTGGTGGCCTCAGACATTAGAGGGTGAAACTCTAAATGCATAGAAATACTGTTTAACTTCAATCAATCCCCATCAAAATATCTGAGAACCGGCATGTAATCCAATAGCTCTTGACATATAGTTTGTCAGTCTTCTATCATATGACTAGGGTCTGGACTAATCACTGCATCTTCATCGATTAGTAAACCCCACAATGCCACGACATCTTGTAATGTCACATCGCTTTGCCCACTAGGATGTGGAAAGTAGAAAGTGGAATGTGTGAGTTTCCTGTCACCATCTCTCCACCAGTGCTATAATTAATGAATGATCTATCCGTATAGACCCGTCATATATACAACATAAAATCCAACACGAAGTAGGATGTCCTGCACCCTAATGTCAAGTAGGGTAGCTCTTCAAAACTCGGAATCCGACCTGTGCATTCTCAAAGGGAAGGTATTAGAGTCTCCCCAAACTATATTTGAGCGATGCAAAAACTGTAATGTTAATATATCTGGCCAATGCGGTCCGAGAGATAAATGTGGCAACTTTTATGCTATCTCATCGTTTTCCATTACCTAAATATATTAAATATATTATCGATTGTTTTGTACATAGTAGTGACACAATTTATTTAATGTACATCAAAATTGCATTACGTAATAGTGAACAAAGTGTACTAATAATGTAAACGAACACATAAATTTTAGTTTAAAAAATCATACGCACAATCAACATAACAAAAGTTCATTTGACAATGTTATTAAAAAATGTTACATTTAAGCTTAAAAGAAAATATTACATAAAATCCTAAAAAATCAACTCAAAAGCTATTACAATACATCACGGATGAATAGTTGCCTTATTCCTAAGCCTCTCCATATTTGGACATGCATTCCTGTTATGTCCATTTTCTCCACATGCCTTGTACCTCTTCCTTTGTACCCGATCCATTTCATTCCTTGTATAGGTAGACCTTAGACGACCAAGTTGATCATTGATACGGTTTTAATTAGCCACCAGATAAAAAGATGCAGGCGGCCAATAATCCTTGTGGGGGTAGAAGTTTGCAAAGTACGTTTCAACCATCTTCTACGAAGTGTATACTCCATCAACAAGTGCTAAAGCCACCCTTCCCATTTAGGCACAAACTTTCATTGCATGCTAGTAAGGAGGCTTGTAAATTTCAGACTTCCACATGTTCAAATGTGATTATTAAGATGCACGGCATGAACAATGCCTCATTTGTCACAATGTACTCCAATGGTGACTTGATATAGTCCTTATTCCTACACAAATGCTATAACCTGGTGATATTTGGACTCGTGCTCATTTTTAAGAAACTTTTTAAGCACATTTGGTGGCCACGGGTTCCCATCAGCAGCATGCTTGCGAGTTTCGGTTTAGTGCGAATCAAAATATTTTACCATTCGATAAAAAGTCACCCGCACACAAGTAGTGATTGACAACTTCCTAGTGCCTTTCAAGACACAATTGAATAATTCAGATCGATTAGTGGTCATTGTACCATATCAAGCCCCACTATCATAGCACAGTGCCTATTTCTTGAGAGGAATGTCCATCAGTTATTTATGGGTGTTTTCATTCAATTCTTGAATTGATTCTATTATTTAGGCAAAATTTCTCTACTAATGTGAACGAGCAATGCAGTGCATCAATTCCGTCAAAACATTGTTTTTGAATGAGCACTGAAGTTCGCTTTGACATGACGCAAGCAATATTTGTGATGAACAACTAGTGGTTGTAACTCATGGTTGTTCTCAACTACTTGTAATATTCCCTTTACTAGATCCGAAATCAAGCAAAACCTTTGTAGGCCACAAATAACATGGCGTGATAAATTATACAAAAATCGTGACCAATTTTCTAGATTTTCCTCATCAACAATGGCAAAAGCCAGGGGAAGAATATGCCCAACTACATTGGCACTGATGCAATAAGGATTTTTCATTGTATTTCCTGTATTGAAATGTTCCGTCAATATTAATCACGGGGTAGCTGTGTTGCAAACCATTAATACAAGGCTTAAATGCCCAAAACACAGAATGAAAAATGTTGAAATCTTCAATACTATTTTCAGTGTATCTCCACTCCATAATTGTGCTTGGATTACAAGATTAGAGTGCAAGTAAGAACTTTGGCAATATGGTATACGACGACTCCCAATTACTATAAACCATCTCAATAGCTTTCATTTTTCCTAACCAGACATTCTTGAATGATATGTTCACCCTAAGAGAGAATACATTTTTAACTATATTGAGGATCTTGTAGAAAGCATTTTCCTTAATATTGCTCCAAACCTACCGACCAACCATGCTATAATCTAAATTCGGGTGATCCTTTGGTTGTATCTCAAGGAAGCAAGTGTGTTTCAAGTGCATTTTTATAATATCGAAGAAGCCATGCTGCTTCTTCAACTTTGCTTGAACCTTCCACGAACAATTTTTGTCTTCATACTAAAGACATCAGACAAACCAGCTAGTAGGAGTATTTTCGTATACTTTGAAATACCTATGTGCATGAATAGACTAACATTTAACAACATGTTGCACCCTTTCTTCGGTCCATAAAACCATTCCAACCTCTAACACAGAAGTCTGATCATCAATCCAAACTAGTCGTCAATAATCATCGAACTTGTCTATCATGGAAAGTTTTTCATCACCAATATTCAAGTAAAATAAATGTCGGCCACTACGTTATCCATAGTAGCATCAACAGTTGGGTTTGAAGTCCCTCCTTTATGTTGACCACCACCCAAATCATGCTCTTCGTCACTATCATTAGATGATCCACCACCATTGTCTACCCAATCCTTTATGGGATTACCATGATGGCACACATTGTAACTTATGCTTGCAAGTGGTAAGCTATTTACTGCTTGCCCACTTTCATTGAGAGTATGAAGTTCCTCGTTTAAGGTTGCACAACTTGGACCCTAATCAAAATTGGCACCACTTGGATTCCCATGGACAAAAGAAGGTTCTGGTACAATCCTTGCTTGTAACAAACGCACATCATTCGATATGAATGCACCACAGGAAAACCATTGATCATTAAGAATTCCCTCTCTACCTTTACTATGCGCAGGTGTGCATAACCCAATACTTGTTTGAGGAACAAGTGACATATTGTCCTCAGAAGCAAAGTAATCAGGAACAGATTCTTAACTTATATACAATTCAACGACATTAAGAGCAACAAATATCGTTGGAATGCACATCATCTCTCTCAACGTATCATCATCCTCCACTGGAACATGTATGTACGTGATTGCATGAGAGACGATGCTAACAGGATAGCAGCATAATAACTTTATCTTAAGTTGTCTTGCATTAATTCTAGTTACTTGATGCAAAATTCTCAAAAAGTTCTGTCAAGCTTTTTTTTTTTATCCACGACAATAAACTGTTGTGGACTAATATTGTATTGGGACCCATTCGTGCTACTAATTATTTCTCCGTCCCAGTATAACACAAGTCTCACACGATCTTTTCCCATATCTATATTGTACATGATATTAATAAGAACAAAATTATCATTATTTTGGCAACCAAATTATTAGAGTAATCATTTAAAAATATAAAATTTCTGAATTTTCATTAGTATACAGTATAATTAAAAAAAAGTAACACATAACTTTCAGCTACTAATACAATAAAATCATGTCATGCACCTTTTTTTGATGCATTCTACCATAAACAGCACAAATACTTTTTCAACTACTAATACAGTAAAATCATGTCATGCGCCTTTTTTTGATGCATTCTACAATAAACAGCACAAATACTTTTTCTGCTCTTTTTTTTTTCTAAAATCTGTTCATTTTGTTAACCACTTGATTTTAATTAAACATTTAAAATTATATTTCATCAATTCCAACCATAATTTTTTTAGCATCATGATCAACACCACTATTCACAGTATATTATTCCAATAATCATAAAATAGTTGCTACAAATTTATTATTCACTGGAAATCATTCCAGTAATCATATTGGATTCACAACAAAATCATTATTTATAGCAAATGATTCTAACAATTATATAATATTCACAATGTATTACAAAATAAAAATATTATCCATGGATAATTTATAATACAAAATAATATACCTCTGCCTCCTTCTTTTGTTTTTCTCTCCTCAAACTGTAGGTTATTTTTTCCTTTTGGCTACAAAATGAAAGTTTTATTATTCTAACAATTATATAATATCACAATATATTAACAAACAAAAATGTTATATATAGAATACAAAATTAATTTACCCTCGTTGAATTTTTTCCCCTACTCCTTTTGTATTTTTTCTGCTCAAAATGTGAGTTTTTTGGTTTTTCTCTTTTGGCTACAAAATGGAAGTTTTGGGGACCTACTTCAATTTTTTTCCCTACAAGATGTTGGGGTTTTTTTTTTCTTCACTAGCTACAATGAAAAAAATAAAATTAGGGGGCTTGAAAACACTAAAAAATGAAAAAACCATACTATTCCAATGGTTGGGTCTAGGATGTCAATACCTATATCTATTTCTTGGAATCAAGTCACCTTGCCTAATTAATGGTTATTACCAGATGCAATCCTTACAGCCCTTGCTCAAATTGCCCCCATCTCTAGTATTTGGTAATTTTCTTATGAAATTGTCCAAATTAGGTTTGATAAATCACACAACCAGAGGTATTAGATCCTTTGAAATCTCAATCCTCCAAACTCCTAGCAAGATACTCTATTTCTTCTGTCTACACAAATCTACGGGATAGATAATACTGCTAGAATACCTTAGGCAAATATACAGTTAAAACAGAAATAGATTCACTAGAAAATGATAGTCTTCCCAGATTCCCTACTTATTCAACCACAACAGATACTCCAGAAGAATAGCTTGGTGAGCTATGGATGCTCATAGCCAAATTCAAATTGATAAACAAAGTCTTAAACAAGACTTTTATCTAGATCATAGCATAAAAAATAATTGTTTCTTTCGAGGTATACAAAAGACATGAGAAAACAAATCCAAGACACTTATTATAATACTTTATCCAAATCTAAACAAAATATCCCATTCTTTGCATGGTCTCAATGTTATGCAGTGGAAGAAGGTCTTCATTGTCCTCTTTTGAAAGAAAAAGAGATAAGTGTAACCAAGAGTTAGCAGGTTAGTGAAGGTGATCCAGTTCAATTAGATTTTTCATCCCAAATTCATTCACTTGGAATTAGAATACAGATAAATTCAAAGCTGCCCTTTTCAAACACAAAGACGCAAGGATTTTTGATCCTGTAAATGCTAGAGATATCTAGCGTGTCGTAAAACTACCAAAAAATAATTTCAACTCTCAAACCTTCCTTACTATAGCAGGAGTCAAGTCGTCTCCTCAGGAAATGGTAGATTTATCTCTCAACTAAATAATTGGGGGTTGTTTTTAGACAATACTAAAAGTGAAAAATGCAAAATAACAAATTAAGACAAAATGTAATAATTAATGCATAATTCAAAGTGGTAAAATTCAATAATTAACAAGCTCTAGTCAAATGAATAATTTTAAGATGGTTCATTCCATTGGTCATTGACACAAGATTAATCTCATAAATTCACAAACAAATTGGTTATATTCACTTAATACCACCAAGCAACCAATACCTCTTTGTTTTGTTGGGAATTAAAAGACACTCGTTAATCACTTCTCTTGTTGGTAAATAATCTAGGTACCACTAGAGAATTCAATTTACCCACAGCATTAAGAATTAGATAAACCCAATTTTAACCAACATACTCACATCGTGGTTGTTTTAATTAGATTGTTTATCCTTTGACACAATTAAATCACTTACCAAGCAATAATTATGCAAATTGCTACTTCACTAAAATAATCAAACCTTGATGTCCTAGTTAATAGTAGATTATATTGTCAATCAAATAATGGCGCCAATTATTCAATTAAACAACACAATCATAAATGATAAATTGCAGGAAAGAAACAAATACGCATGAATTTATAAGAACATTAAAAATAGGTGAATAACATCTACTACCCTTGTGGTGATGTAAATTACCAATCGAACTCGAGATTTGGTAAAACTACCAATACCCCTTAAATTTGATAAATTCATAACATTTAGCGCCTTTAATCAACTAAATTTATAACATTTAGCCCTCTTAAATTCATAACATTTAACCCTTAAGGGGTATTTGTAGTTTTACCAAATCTTGGATTCAATTGGTAATTTGCATGAACCACAGGGGTAGTACATGTAATTCACCCTTAAAAATAATAAGTCTCACAATTATTGTAGAACTAGCATTCAATTATCCTTCAACTAGAATATGGGTTTAGTTCCAAGACATGATAGATGAGAAAACAAAATAAAAAGGAGAAAAGAGAGAGTGAAAGGAGAATGAGAAGAGAAGAGTGTGTGGCGACTACTTTTTTTTTTTCACCTCTAGGGTTTTCTTTTATAACCCAAGTTGCTTCCTAAAAGTTTGGTAAGTATCCTAATTCTAAAAGGTTACTAAAATTAAATTCTATTTTTTAAAAAAGAGATATAATAAGAATAGGATAATTAATCCTAGCTAAAATAAAAGATTTGTTTCCTAAAATCTTGGTTGCACTATTCTCTTTCTTTGATTGCCTTTTAGTTGTCCAACAACTCCTCTTTTTAATGAAAATCTCACTCAACCCATCCGTGCCTTAAGCGTGCTCATGCGTAACACCTAAGGTCTTTTGTCACACTTTTCATAAAATTTCACTTTTAAATCCCTTTTTCTTCAAACCTCTGCTTTCAACATCTAAAACAAAAAACATAGCCAAATCAATTAAATTCATCATAAAATAAACCAAATATCATATAAATTATTAACAAAAGATATATACAAATTAAGCTCTACCAATATCCAAAGCATTTACGAACAAAATAATTGCTCTAATAAGCATCTTCAAGCAATTGGAGAATTATTTTTCTTACAAAACCAATCGCTACCACACCATTCTCATCTACTTCATTTCTTACCAAGCCCATATTTAAACCGCATGAGATACCTACCAAAGTTCATAAAATAAATCTCTATTTGAAATAAAATAGAGAATAGCAAAAATAGAAAAAACTTTCACAACCCCAAAGTCTAAACAAAGGTTAAATGAACTAGTCTCAACATCTTTGTGTTCTTGAAAAAGGCACAATATTCGAGGTTGAAAACTCTAAACTTGAGTCCTAGGAAACAAAATTTTCAAAATTACAACATTAGATTACATCTACTACTCCTGTGATTTGTAAAAACTACCAATCAAACCCTGAGATATGGACAATTACCAATACCCCCTTAAATTTGATAAATTCATAACATTTAAACCCTTTTAATCAACTAAATTCATAACATTCAACCCCTTTAAATTCATAACATTTAGCCCCCTTAAGGGTGTATTGGTAGTTTTACCAAATCTCGGGGTTCGATTAGTAATTTACCCAAACCACAGAGGTAGTAGATGTAATTTACCTATATATATGTGAATGAGATATCTAACCCATCTTAGAGCTTTGTTTAAGGTCTTATAATTTATGACCAGGCATGGTAATCCTCATTCAATTTTAGAGCTCTTATTGACATAAAAGGCCGAGCAACTCCAGGGAGACTGACTTTGGCTAATATTTCCTTTTTTGAAGGATATCTGTGATTTCTTTTTGATAGTGCTCCAATAATTCTTACTTCATTTGAATTGGTCTAGCTTTCATTGGAATTTTACATTTGTGAAAGTCTTTCTCATAAAGAAGTTGGACTATATTCTGTTTTCTTTTCCACAAAGCCGTAGGGATTCTACATAGACTTGCTCTTCCATTTTTTGTTGTAGTTTTTTAGTATGGTTTTGCATTACAAATTTTTGGAGATGTTTCTCAATTCTTTGATACTATATCTCTTCATTAAGAAAGTGAATATGCTTTGTCTTGTCAATCGGTAGAGCTCTCTGTGTATTAGTTTTTCTATAAATGGAAGGATAATATCAACTTCAAACTTCTAAGGGATAAAACCTTCTTCATGGGCATAGTAGGGAATTAGTTGATTTATGAAGTCTGATTCCAAAATAACTGGATTAGTAGAAGTGCTGGCTACGAGGAATGGCAGTTGTCGATGAGAATTTGACTTCTATATTTGGAAGTTTGTAGGTAATATGAAGTCTAGTTCCATTGGCAGAGGTAAAGCCCTCTTTTGTTCTTTCAAAAAATTTGGATGGAATGAGACCCTCTTGAATACAGTTAAGGTCAGCTTCATTATCCCATAAAGCCACTAAATCTAGAACAAAGCTATTTTGGATCAATAATTGAACTTGGACATCATGTCTTCTACATGTAACTGCTGATGAGATAGTAGAAGGTATACTTCTAGTGGAGAGAGCCATTAATGTGTGTAAGAAGTCCAAAAAGGCAGTATTTTCTTTAATTGTATAGTCTTTTTACTAGTTGATTAGATTCTAAAAAAGAAGATGCTCTTTGTCTTATTTTGCTTTGATTTCTTCGATTTCTACCTTGAGCTGTGTAATTTTATCTTGTAAATCTCGTATTGTAATAGGTTTGGTTGGTTTGGATAGGAATCGACCCAATATATCAATAAGATTATAGGTGGTAAATAATTTTGGATGGTTTGTAAGATAGTTAGCATTAAATGAAGAGGACAAAGGTTGGTCATGTAGGGTTTGTTTGAATTGGCTGAGATAATGCTTCTTTTGTTCTACGTTTTTGAGGTTGTCAATGATTTCTAGGAGTAGATCTTGTTTTTTGGTAAGAACATTAATGTTTAGGTCAGCCTTTATGTCAATGTCCGATGTAAGACTTGCTGCATTGTTGTCTTCCAATTGGTTGAGATGGTTATCTACATTGTAACTTGATTCTTCATCACTAGATTCAGTTAAGGGATTAGAAAGTTGATTGAGAATATCTTCATTGAGCACTAAGGCTTGGGTTCTTCTCTTGAGTCTACAATATTTGGGTATATGGCTAGATTTATGACATCTATAGCATATGATGTTTGGCAAGATTGGTTTAGATGGTGGCCTCACTTTAGGCTTCATTGTTGTTGGTAATTGTTTAGGTTTGTATGGGAGTTTTTGTTAATGTGGATAGGTTGTGTACTTCGGTTCTGAGATAGGTCTTTGTAGGGCTTTTTCCTATTGGTTGGATGACAACTTAGTAATCAGAATTGCTCACAAAAGGAAACAAGGTCTCATCTTCTCTAGGCTCTATATTTGGCAATCTGTCTTAGCATTTTATCTTGCCAACATATTTTCAAGGCTACTTGTATTTGGTTGATAGGCTAACCATAAGTAATTTGTTCATATGGTACTACTCCATTATATTGAGTTCCTAGCTCATTTTGAACTATATCTCTTAATGATTTTGGCAAGCCATCAAGGAATTTTTATTTCCAATATGTGCTTCATTGCCATTAGGTCTAGTGTAAACTCTAGTGAGAAAAGTGTCCTTGTACCCCCTAAAATTAGACAAATTGTTGCATTTGAGAGTATTAAGTAATTCAAAAGACCTATCTCTAAAGATTCCTAAATCTCCAATAAATGTTTTTGCTATAGTAAACATTAAGGTTGAAACTACATTGGAAATTGGGTCTCTAACTTGCATAATAGGTTCTCTTTGTTCATCCACTTTGACTGCTTGCATGATATTTTGTTTCTCATTAGCATTGAGATGTTGATTCCACCATCCTTTAAGTTGCCCTGTGAATCTTGTAATAGGGATATGTGATGCTAATTGGTCTGTGCATCCATAGGATGCTTGATATGCTATTGCTACCATAATCATTTATTGGAGAATTATTATAATATTGTACTTAGATTGGCCATCAATCTTTCATTCATATATATTGTCGATTTTTCATTCATATATATAGTCTATATTTTAATTAGATTAAAATATGAAACAGTACATAATCCAATTAAGTTATTTATTTTGTTCAAATTTCAATGAGATTTGGATTTGAAAAGTATTATAAAAATAAATTATTATATTTTATTTACTTGAAAGTGTTTCGCAATAAGTAGTTGAGGTTTCTTTATTTTCTCTACATAGTTCATTTGATTCGTTTTAGATGTTAAAATTATAATTTGAAGGTTATAAATTTGGAGCAAGTTACTAAATTTTAATTTGATTGAAACTTTTTAGTTGAGTACTAATTTTTGAGATTTACTAAAATTTAAATGTTATTTAATTTTTATTAATAAATTTGATTAAAATTATATTTCATAATTAATATGATTAAATTATGAAAATTAGGTTTGTGCACTAGTGGCTGTTCCAAGCAAAATTAGGTTTGAACTTTTGCATAAAAATTGTAGCTTTTCCTCTTAACTTTTTAATTCTTTATAAATCATGGAAATTAAAATTTTGAATCTCAAGATACGACCATTCTCTTGAAATCTATTAGTCATAAACTGGTCTCATTGTATGTTTATTTCATCATCAATTTTCACCTTGATGTTGGTTATTTAAACAAAAAAAAAATCAAAACATAAAACTTGAATCACATTCATATAGATTTCCAAAACACAAAGATCTCCTCAATTGGTTGAGAAGAGAGAGTGAAATATGGCCTTTTAGCTGCCTTTTGCACATTCAAGTACTATCTCTCCAAATTGCACCCTTGATGGAATTTTTCCAAAATTCATTCTTTTTCTAACTTCTTTAATCTCATGGAATGTTTTTACCTAGAAAATACATGAAAAAACAAAATTAATATCTATTTAACTCAATAAATTATGTAAAACTTCTATGTAGTTTGAATTTCTAATTCTCTTATATATGTTATGTGATCAGATCCAAAGTGCACAAAGGTTGGCATGTGATCCACTAATTCTCTTATAGATGTTAGTAAAAAAAGTTTTAAATGGCTTAATTAAAAAAGTTTGAGCCTAGCACAAAGTCAAACATCGGCCCAAAAAACCATGCCATTATTTTACTACAAATTTAATTTGGCTGGTCGAACTTTGGTCCAACCCATTAATAGTTATTAGCAAATTGTCTTAATATATTTTCAATTTGTAATTTCCTTGAAGATTGTGACCTAGAGGAATCCTAGGTGTTTATGCACAGTTCTTGAATAATGCATGTGCATAACTACATGCCCTTAGTTTTCTAGGTTTTCTTTTGTATGGCTAGGGTTATTCATGGTCGAATGGCCGTTAAATTGTAGAGTAAGTGTTTCTTTTTCCTAAACTATTTCCTTTTCCTAATTATTCTAAGGTAAGATTGTTATTTATTTAATAAGGGTGGAGCCTCCCTTGTAATTTATTTTGAACTATTGACTAAAGTATTTCCTTTTCCTAGCTATTTTAGGGCAGGATTGTTACTTATTTAATAAGGGAAGACCCTTAGAATTGTTGATTAATAAAATTTTGTGACCTTTGTCTTTACTCTGGTTCTTTCTTTAAAAATTTAGACTTATAAAGGTAACCCCTTGTGCTATCTTGTTGATTTATCAATCTAACTTGAACTATTAGACAGTGGCATCATATATCCAATGTTTATACCAAGGTTCTTAATTTATTACTGAATAAAGGGTCAAGATCTTCCACCAGTTCATTTCATTTTTTTTTTGTGGGGCTTTTTAGACCAAATCCATCTTGTTTGTAAGTTTATAGGGTTCTTCCCTATGGAGTTCACATCATTGTGGATTATTAATATATAAAATGTCTATTCTATTTGTACCTTAAGTTCCTCTCATTACTTGATCATCGATGATTATGTTAAGAATCTCATTGAACTTGATAAAGGGAGATGAGATTTAGCCCCCACTACAAGAAAAATGGGCTTCAGTGACGACTGGAATGTCGTCACTAAAAGTCACTTTTTTGTCACAAAAACCATTTAGTGATAGAAAAATGGTTTGTCACTCGGTCGTCACTAAAGGGTTTTAGTGACCGAAACAAAAAAGTCATCACTAAATGAGTGGCGTTAATGAAGAAAATTAGTGACAAAAAAAAGTCGTCACAAAAAGGGGGAAAAAGTCATCATTAAAATTTAAGATTCGTCACTAATTGTGCACGATTAGTGACGAAGTTTAGTGACGAAAAATTTTCATCACTAAAACTATTTCAGTCAGTTGGGCAGTTGTGATGGTTTTGTGACGGGAAAAAAAAGTCATCACTCAAAAGAACCTTGGTCAACTCATTCTGTGACGAACTAGTGACGATATTTTTTGTCGTCACTAAATGGTTATTGATGACTTTAATTTTGTCATTGAAAGTTTATTGTTATTAAATGGTTAGTGACGACTTTAAATTTGTCACAGAAAGTTTGTTGGCCAATGCTATTTTGTGATGGAAAAATTTGACGTCCTTTTGCATTAGTGACAGAAAAATCTCGTCACTAAAAATTCGTTCGCAAATGAAATTAGTGACAAAAAAAATTTGTCACTAAATAGTGTTATTAGTGACAATTTTAACCGAAGCTATAACATTGTATATTTCAGTATTTTATCACTAATAACATCAATTTATTGATCATGACATTATTTATCCTTTTAATACAAACATCATCGACATTGAAAATGTAATGAAAGCAATCTTACTAATTATTCAACATTCAAAACCCATATGAAGAAAGGCACGAAAGATAAACTTGTGCATTGTAAAAGACAACACTTTACTTTCCTAGCATACAAGAAAATAAAAGTTAAATATCCTAGTTGAACCATGAGAATAAAACATTATCAAAACATCTTACACCTCACAAAATAGTAATGTACACATAATTCCCACAGCATTCTAAAAGTAAATAGGCAAAAGGCTATTTTAAGACCTTGACAACAGCAACCAACTGGCCATTTGATTCCAAAGTATGTCTACAATCTATGGATGCTTGGCACAACCTGGTAATGGATGCGTCATTGTGATAAGAAAAGAAAAAACACTAAATGTTATAAATTCAATCCAATTGCAAATATGACTAGCTACGAAAACAACACCCCATAACTATACGTCTCATGACATAGTACAATTTATCGTAATGAATGATAATCATCATATTACATTTTTCACCAATCACATTTAACAGAAATGACCATGCAATCTATCACTTGACATAATACAAAACCACAAATCGAAAATCATACTCTTAAACCAATCCTTTTAACTAGGCATCATTATGTTATATAATGTTTATTCCTCAGACAAATGTAAAAATGTGCCATGCATTGACAAAAAGGAAATGAAATGTATGAGTGCACATTTGAGAACGTATTAAAGGCACAACATCATGTCGCAATAACAGTAACTAAACAATTGTGCCACTGGCACAGGCAAATTAAGGATGAGGGAAAATGAAGCATAGAACATGATTTTTTAATTGTGAAAATCTGATCACATTCAGATTTTAGGGAAAGAAAATGGCACATGGGACAATTCGTTTTGGGATCCTTTCATGGCCTGGTGACATTCCCTTGTTAATTCAGTTGTTTTATCCAAATAACAAAGAAATGATTGGGCTCATATAGGATACAACTTTTCTCATAAAAAGAATTGCTTTGGTTTTTTGCCATCAAACAGTTAGGATTACAATGTACGTGTAGACTAAAGGGACAAGGTTGAAGCAGAAGACCAAGTTAAATCTGGGAATGGAAACTAGTCCTATTGAAAAGACACTGGCATTATAAAGGATATTAACAGTACAAAAGTTACACATTCTACATGATAAACACGAAGAGACCTGAATGATAGCATGAATAATCACATACTAAGAAGCAGAAGAAATGTCAAAGAAAAAAGGGTATGAAGAAGTCCCAAGATAAAGGACAAAATCATACCTCAACTACAATTTTCTCCTTTGTCATAGGATCACTAACTTCATCTTCCAACAAAGTGAACTTACGCAAAACCTGGAAGATGCTAATCGGGTTCACCAAACAAAGAAACGAAAGCATACATTTCAATCTTCTGATACATCATTGCCTCCAACAGCATAAAAGCAAGCACTTATAATTTAAGGGACGAGTTTTCATAAACACTTTTAAACATAAGAAGCTTTAGAGAGTTAACAAATTTGTTTCAGACTGTAAATAATCATGAAGAATCTCTACTAAATTATCATAAAAACACTAATAAGTCGCTCGTAAAAATAAAGCAATGATAATTCATAGACCACAAAGAAAGAAAACTTTTCATTGCAAAGATTTTCGACAACAAAAATAGTAACAAAAACACATACCAGCTTATGATTTACGATTGCAAACTAGGTGCATCTATGCCATCCGAATCTAGCTAATGATTTATGATTGTATCTAAAATTTGACAGCCTACTTATGCTTATGTAGTAGCGATTGATTTTGACTTTTTTCATGGTATATGAAGCCAGGTCTTCATCATGTCATATGCTGTGAGACCAATTGCCAGTAAAGGAACAATCTGGTACAAAACAATGGATATATGTTAGGTTATGTGGAAACTCCAACTTACATAGATTCATTCAAACTAATCTCATGAAATTGATTGGAAACCTCGATTAGGCCCAGAAAGGTAATATATTGAACTCAAAATACAATGACAAAGTCAAACTAATTGAGCTGTTCACCAAACACCTATGTATTCCACCTAAAGGCCTCATTTTTGGTTTTTCTGGCTGGTTTGGTTTGACATTTATAAGTTTAGTAGCAGAAATCAGTTGGGCTACTTATTTTGGTCCAGAAAAGAGTTCACATTGCCACTAGACATCGTTTGGAGATCAGAGAAGACATTCATTTTTGATAAAGATAAGTAGAATCGACCGCTTTATTCCATAAAGATAACTAGAAATAAAATAACAAAAATGAATGGTCAATTTCTACTAACCATCCATTCAATCATACCGTAACTACCAAATACCGAACCTCATTATCCTTTCTTTCACCCTAAGAGCCATTACATGATTATTGTGCAAAGGCGTTAGAGAAATATATATCACTCTTTCAAGCAGAGTCCAACAACTTCTTATATCAATCAACCAAAAAGATGTCTGCTCCTACCACCATCTTTTCAAATCACATAGGTAACAAATACAGAACTTTGTTATAATTTCTATCATATACACATACATGTAGACAAAGTAAATTAATCCATGTGTTTCTACAAGCATGGATTAATCCTTGCTTGTAATCATTAATTGACAAAGTAAATTAAAGGACCAGCATATACATAAATTAATCCTTGAGTCATTCATGTCAAGAAGGCAATCAGATCACATTGATCTAGATCCAAAGCATAAAAACATTTACCTTCATATAGTTAATGCTGAGGCCAGCAAATAATTGTCTCCATCCTTGATCACGTGTGATAGTTACAAGCCTATGTATGGTGCTCCTAGATGGTGCACCAGATTGCAATGCAGTTTGAAGATGCTCAACCTGGAAAAGTAACAGTGCAAATATGACAACCAATCCAATAATTCACATATTCTTGGAATTAACAATATAGTTAACGTATAAAATAACATCCATGTGTTTCTACAAGAACAAAATAGTAGTGGTGATGAAAAATAAATCACCTATGAACAACAATTTAATAGTCCTGTCCATATGATCAATTAGTAATATATGCCACCTTAGAAGTACACAAAAGAAGAACGCAACTCTACCATTGCAGATCAAATTTTACACTAAATTACTTATCTTATTAGGAAACAAACATGAGTTCCACTTCTTTACCTTGTCAATGCTAATTTTCAAAACATGTTAATAACTATGACAAACAATTACCTGTTGACACTTTCACATACTTTGCTCATAATAAAGCACCAAAAAGCCTATATAGTGTAATGCTAGAAGTTCATTAGACAGAAGTGATTAAAGATATCCAATAATTTGACAAAGAAACTATTCTGCAGCTAGGGAACCTCACAAGATTGTGGTTGTGAACCTATCCCATTGTAAAAGCTTGACCATGTCATTTTCTAAACCTCAACATCGTTTACAATATTTCTAGAGTCAATTAAATGTAGTTAATGACAAATATAGGTTGTATACTTATGTCATGGCAAGAAGTACTAGCATCACAAAAAGGATGCAAGCAACCTGAAGGTAATTAGATCGACAAGTCCAATAGGTTCTCCACAAGACAAAACCCCAGAGAAGACAAACAAGAAGTAAAAAGCATGGACAAAGAATGCCAAACCACATGTTATCTAAAAGAAAAATTTAAAAGAGTATTGTGTGGTACCTGCATTGTCTCCTAACAACATCCAATGGACAGGTAAAAGTCTAACCAAATAAACCAGCTAGGGCTCCACAAGATAGCCGCATCACAATAGATGTTTGATGCTTTTCAAGAACATGTCTTTTCAGTTCCTCATAGATGTAAAACTTTAATCCAAAGATAAGGCGTAATACCAATTAGCATTGGACCTACTCAAATGTGATTTAAAAAATTGTGATCGCCAATAACTTAGAAGCTATAAAGCTAATCAGATCTAATAGCATATTGAACATGCCAAGAGTAAATTAAACTAAAACTACAGATTTAGCCAATTGCATTAATCAACAGTAACTGCAACATGGTATTGCCATCAATTCAATTGCCCATGAGATCAAAACTTACACAAAAGAAGATAACGTGAGACAAGTAGCATGGGAATAACGCATATACCTACACCCCTATAAAGTGCACACAGTCCTCATTGCTTATAGACACTGTCTATTACATTTCCTATACCATAATAAATAGGCCGTGCATAGCTATGCCCTGAACCATTCTGCAAACTTTGTCTAGTATCCACAACTTGTTAAAGATGCAAAAATATAATGTAAAATTAATTCATGTCTAAAGCATCAGAAAAGGGAAACAACATAAATTATGACAAATTTTCTTCATATTTTTTCAAGAGAAACAAAATGAAAGATTTAGGAGGCCTGAAATTTTCTTCATCTAATACTTGATAAGCAAACTTAGTACGTACAAATCTAGTGGATAAGTACATAAACCGTTGTTCCCCGCAATCAACTCGCTAAATGATCTACAATTGGTCTTGCCTATGACCGAGTAGTTATCCAATATCCAAATCTAGTACTACTCATAAGTCATGAAATGTAATGCATATGGTACAATTCGAGAACATCGCCCCATTTCCTCCAAAAGATGATAAAGAAGTGAAACATAAATAAAAGCAACAAATAATGAAACAATGAATGAAGACTGATCGATGAGAATAGTGCCAAAAATAAAATACTTCCATAACATTGTGAGGAAATAGTCCCAAAATTGTAGAAAAAATTCCATAAAAACAGTCACCGTTGCATTTGAAGGAAATAGTCCAAAACTTGCAGAACAAATTCCAGGAAAACCAGTCCGGTGCAATCAAAATATTCCAAAAAATCACGACATAACATTGTGAGGAAACAATCCAGATTGAAAAAATTGCAGAAAAACATAGTGAACATTACATTCTAAAAAAGTCCAAAAATTGCAAAGCAAATCCCAGAGAAACCATTCCAAAAAAACAGCAGGAAAAGGCCAGAACCAACTATTGCTTCTTAATTGCAACGAATATTGCTTCTTAATCAAGAAAAAGTTAAAGTTACAAAAACAAGAAAGTCATCCTTATAGTGTCATTAGAGGAACAACTAGCAGATGTAAAAACTAGAACTCAAGAAGATAGGAATAACACTTAAATAATTATAAAGGGTTGCAAATATCCATGAGGATTAGAAGGGTCTCAATACATTTAGTGATGCAGACAACTTTCTTACATTACTCTAGCTAAACATTTTTTGCCTAAGCATACACAGTGAGTAAATTGTCTGTTAAGCAAAAGAGATGTAGAAAGATTGTAAAGAAAAAAAAAAGCGAAAGAGCATAACAAAAATGTATATTTGGTTTTCCCTCATATCAATTGGAAACACTTTATCAAGGAAGCCTGTTCGGTTGTCAACAAACTTTCTAAATCATCACAGCAACGGAACAAGATAATAGCTAGCACCAGTGAGCCCTTTGTATACTACTTAGTGTTACCTAAATCCAATTGAAGATGCCCTCCCAATACCTCAAATTAAACCCAGTATTCAATAATATTTTCAAATCACTAGATGTAGTGTAACTTGCCACCCATGTCGCCAAGTGGATTCAAAACATGTAATGCTCATGATTACTTAAAACAACATTTGGAGTCCAACCACTTAGATGTAGAACGCATATTTGTGAAACAGATAAACATAATGATCTAGTTTGATGATAGAAAGAATTAAACTAAGGGAAAAAAGAGAGAGAGAGAATTGGACACAAGATACAAAAGGCATGACTTGAAAAAACCTTTGCCAAAGAAAATGCCTCATGTTGGGGCCATACTGGAAAACTCAAAAAGAAATGTCCTTCATCATGTATCGTGTGCTTGACGGATTCATTAAACTTCCGATATTCATAAGTGACTATTTGAATTTATAAGAAAGCACTTGTGGATTAGCAATTTGTATACATTTTGAGTATTCTTTCTCCTAGTGAAGAAGCTTCAATTAGATATGAAAGAAAAAAGCTGCATACATATTGTCCTCATCGGTTAATCTTTACTTAGACATTTAAATACTTATATAAATGTGATATATAAGCATTCCCAAGGGCTTATCCTCTTCCACACTCTCTATGAAAAGTAAATTTCTAAAAGAAAAAAAAAGAGAAAAGAAAGTCAAATGCAATATCCATCCGGATGAATGTGTTCTTAAACAATAATCCTATGCATCACATCAAACTATAACTATTTCTACAAGAAGCATTGACTTTCTATCCCGTGAAACTAAGTTTTAGCTAATCCTAAATTAAACAAGTTAGAATCAAGTTTTTTTCATAGGTATATATAATCTAGAAGGTGAGATTAAATTTCTCAATCAAAGGAGTCTCTTTGAGACAAAAGGGAAAGAGTTTCTGAATCGAAAAACAAATCCATATAGCTACAAAACCTATTCATAAATGAATTGATGCCTTCCCTCTTCAACACTAAATGATCAACAGAAGGCAAGCATGCACCTCAAGCAACACAAGCAAATACAAGAGTATGAAGTATAGAGTGAAAATTTTCAACAAAATTAAATTCTTTGCATCTTTTAAGGAAAAGAAGGCCTCCAATTAAGTTCTCAAATGGCTATGATGCGTGAAAAGAAGGCTGGTCTAAACATTACAGAAAAAATTACAAAAAAAGAAAAAAAACAGTTGCCATTACATTATGAGAAAATACCAAAAATTGCGTAAAAATTCCAAAAACACAAAGGAACATTACATTCTAAAGAAAGAATCCAAAAATTTTAAACCAAATTCCAAAGAAGCCTATCAGAAAAACAACGGGAAAGGGCAATCTAAATATTCCAAAAAAAATTCCAAAAAAAAAATTCGCCATTATATTATGAAGGAAATGTACTCAAAACTGCAAAAAAATCCAAAAACAAGGTCACCCTTACATTCTAAAGATCAACTTCAAGAACAACAATAAACCAATAAATTGAGATAGCCCAACAAGAGTTTCAACTAACAATTCCGTAAATAGTAGTAGAATTTTCAGCCATAGTATCACAACAGTAACAACAAAAATGCAGAAACCACCAAGGTTGAAAAATGCAAAGAAAATTCCACAAAAATTGAAGTCCATAAAGCAAAGAAAAAATCAGCTATGGAACTTAGGCACCAATGCAAAAAAATTAGCAAAAATTTCAAGCAAAGATAACCCAAATGTTGATGGCACGGATGGGCATCGTGGAGGCTGCCAGCTCTGACTTTCCAAGTTCAACCGCGGATAAATTGACGGAGGGCTAAATCGGGCCTCAAGAAAGGGAACAAATGAGGGCTAAATCATGAGTTTGGTGGTTCTGACAGGAGCTAGAGAGGACAAAGGAGGAGAGAAGAGAATGTCCACCGTGGACCTAAGAACAACAATTCCGCTTCTTTAGGGAGCTGCCGCTAGAGGGAGGCAAGATGGTTGGCTGATTGAGAAAGAAGGGTTAGGGTGGAGAATGTTGTAAAGGGCAGAGGGGAGTGAAGTCTGATTTGGGTACTACACTTAAACAGAAATTTTGTTTACATGTAAAGTTTGGGCGGGGAATGTTGTAAACTTTGCGCCGCTATGTTTTAACATCCCGCTTTTCTCTCTTTACTAAATTTAATTTCCCTTCATTTCATTATTAATTATTAAAAAATTTTACTTTTTTTTATTAGTAATTAATTTTTTAATTTAAAATACTATGTTGATTTATGAAAATTCTGATTTGATTTTTTTTAATCTTTAAATTTTAAAATCCTAATTAGTTATTAAATGGCTAAAGTGAATTGCTTTTTAAAAATAATTTATCAAAAAAATAATATTTATATTTTCATGTTGAGATTGAAAAAAATATGCATATTACAAGTCTTGGGTATACGGCGTCAATCTCACATGTAATCAAAGAAAATGAACAGAAAAAAGTAAAGGAGATAGAGATTTATCCTGGTTCACCCCAGAGTAGGGCTACATCCAGCAAGGTTTTTTTTTTCTTTATTTTGTATCACTCACTCTCTACAGACTATGTTATAAGAGAGGTTATTTGTTGGCAGAAGAGAGGGACCCCCGTGGTTGTCGGGGGACAATCTATCGTTGGCTGAATGCGAAGTATGAACCATACCCAATAACAAGCATGTGTATATATGCAATAAAAGTAGTTATACTTTGTAATAATTACTTTTATTATAACTACATAACCACATAACTACTATATATATGTATTAACTACTTATACTATAGATTTTAGTCCTAACTATATATGTATATATAGATACTCCCTCTGTCCTACACAAGAAAGAGCTCAGTTTCTCAACAAGTGTTTGTCTCAAAACGTAATTGAGTTTCAAAAGTCAAAACTGATCATTCAACAAAATATCCAAAATACTCTCAATGAAATAGATTACATTAAAGGGTGTATGAAATCTAATACCTTTAATAGGGAAATTAGTAGTATAAAATCAGTTGTACTTCCATTTGATTGACTAAAAAGAAAAAGTTATATATTAGTGAAACCGAACTCCTTTTTTGGAACAAAAAGAGTATAACTGTATAAGTATTTACTACTTTTGTTATACATTATACAGATAACTATATATGTACATGTATTAATCACTACTTGTGTTGTAATATTACATTAGTGGTCAGAATTAGTTTGAAACTATATATTTTTAATTCCTAATTTTCTTATAAAAAAATATAGTTCGTAATAAATATCAAAACTTTTGATTACCATTAATCAATAGTTTATTTTAACACACACAAAACGTATGTGTGCCAATTCATAAACTTCAAGGTCTTATAGTATAATTATTTTAAATTAAAAATCATAAAATAAATAAGCTAATAAATCTCAACCTAATGAAGAATATGCTTAGTGCAATTGTTATTCTTTACTAAAAAAAGCCAACTAGTACTAACCAATGGTGTATGATAATACAAAAAAGACTATGTGATTAAATTACAATTATATGAACAAACAAAAATATTACATAGTCCAATCATTATCCTTAACCAAACAAGTCTAATCCTTATATAAGTTGTGGCCCAATTAGTTTAATCCAAAACATTTATTTAATTTATTCCAAATTGTATGTCCCAATGCATATCTTGTTAGTAAAATTTATAATATTCAATTTCGTTATATATATACCAAAGCAAATATTTTATATCTCCATATTTAATAATATTATACACTAAAATACAATTTTGAGCCATTTCTTGTTAGTCAAATGTCGAGCCTTTGTTCTTGATGAGATTGTGGCACCTGTGGTTTGAGCCAAATTTAATTAAAATAGTGAAAATATTATACATTTTCTCCCTCTCTCTCCATCTAAAAAAAAAGAGAGGCTAATTTAGTAAAACGTCTTATTAGTTATAAACCATGACTACAGCAAACATAATTAATAATATTATTAAACCCAGTTTGTAGGTCAAACTAGCAAACTAATTGGTTCTTGAGGTGATTATTACTACTAACAAAATTATATACTTAAAGTGATTAAGCTTATATGCGTAAATTCATATAATGTAGGCAAATTCATATATATGCGTAAATTCTCGAGGCGATAGTATATCTAAAAACAAATACTCTATTCGTACGTCAAATAATGTAGGCAAATGCATATATATTAGGGTGTTTTATGACAATTATTAGAAATTAAGAATTATATATTTCAAAAGTTAACTTTAGCCTAATAAGTAAATTACATAGTCTAGTAATTATTTTTAACCAAATAAGCCCAATCCTTATATAAGATGTGTCCCAAACAATTTAGCCTAAACCATTTTATCTACTCTATCCCAAATTAATTGGTTTAACACATATATTCTTCATAAAATTTATAATATTCCGTTTTATTATATACTAAAATAAATATTTGGGTGTTTTAGTACAATTATTAAAAATTAAGAATTATATATTTCAAAAGTTAACTTCAGCCCAATAAGTAAATTACATAGCCCAATTATTAAGTAAACAAAAATGAAGGCCAATCCTTATATCAGTTGTGGCCCAAGCAATTTAGCCCAAAACAAGCCCAATCCTTATATAAGTTGTGGTTCAAGTAATTTAGCCCAAAACATTTTATCTACTCTATCCCAAATTAATTAGCTTAACACATATATTTTTTCATAAAATTTATAATATTATGTTTTATTATACACTAAAATAAATTTTTTCTATCTCCATATGTAATAATATTACACACTGAAACCCTGTGTATATATATAAAAAAGAATTAATAGATTATAACTATTTTCTTTTTTATTGTCACTATTTTACTAATTAAATTTTCTTTTGCACCAAAAAATTATTTTTATAATGCATTAAAAAAATTTCTATTTTTTAATTACTGATATTTCACACATATACATATAATCAAGAATTTAATTAAAAATCATATATCAGTAGCAGGTTTAGGCCTTAAACAATCCCTAATTGGGTTAGGTTCTTTGTGTTAGGGCACATCCATTTAAGGCTAGTCTTTTTATGGACACTAATGTAATGTGTTAATTGGGGATTCCCACTTTAATACAATCACTTGGTTTAGAAAAAAACAAAGATAAGCAATTAGTAACGAAACAATATCGTCACTAAAACGTATTCCCATTAGTGACAAAAAAGATATCATCACTAAAAGGTATTAAACTTAGTGATGATAAAATTTCGTCGCAATGATTGATTTTAGTGACGAGAATGAATGTCGTCACTGAATTCGCGTCACTAATTACGAGCATTTTAGTGGGAAAGTTTCCTGCTACACTCTTTAGTGACGACTTTTTGTGATTCGTCACTAAAAATTGGAAGTACATGAAAAATTGGTGACGACAAAAGTTTTGGTCACTAAAGGTGGTATTTAGTGATGAGATTATTTTTCGTCACTAGAAATTCCATCACTAAAAGCCAAATTTCTTGTAGTGCCCAAATAGAGTAGCCCATTATTTAGAAGTAACAACATAGATTTTCTTGATGGACACGCACTATCAAAGACACGGGTAGTCAATGAGGTACACCAAACCTAAACACCTTCCAACTCTATGTGTTCATAGATATGTATGTGCATCATAGGCTTGGAGGATACCTAATGGAACTTGATAAAGTCATTACATATATTAGGAGACCCAACTAACTATTCACCTTAACCTAAAGATATTAAAGAGGATAATGAGTTTAAATGAAATAAAAATGAGTGTTGTAATTCTAGTATCCACTAGTTGTTTGATAAATTACCCCTAACATTAGATTACTTCCTTTTTTCCTATACTTCGCTTGGACTGAATTTAAGAATTGTAACTCAACTTGAATATGAACTAAGTTACAATTCCCTATCAATTCGACATGTACTCACCCACAGTTTTTACTTGAAGCAATATCTTATACTTGTGGTTGTAACTTATCAATGGCTAAAGAGACAGTAAGGTTAAAAGGATCCCTTGGAAAAAAATAGAAAAATTGGAGAGAACCACCCAGCCAAAAAACGATAGCTGGAGAGTGAGAACGCTAGCGCAAGAGATGTAAGTGTACTGTGGTCTTGGAGGAATGAAACAATTAGCACATATAATTAAATAGTACAAGACTTTTTTTTTCCTTTTTACATTTTAGAAGATACACACCATGCTCACTAATTTAGCAAACCACGTCTTAGCCAAAAACTTAATTTTCTCACCCTAATAACTTCAATTTAGTCATAGTATTACGTTGTATTTAAATGTTGTATTGTTAATAAAATATTTAATACCTCAATACTGATTCACTATTATAAATTTGGCACAACAACATTGAAATCCTAATAGGAAACAAATGGTGGCAAAAATTGAGTAGTTGTTACTAAATTTTTGTTATTAGTAACAACTATAAAACTTGCCACAAAAAATAATTTTGATAATAATTTTTATATTTGTTAAAAAAAAAAAAGTCACTTGCAACCAATTTTCTTGTAGTACCATATGAGCACCATGAGCATTTGGCAGCCTTAATGCAGCAAGCACTTTGGCAAACAACTTCTTCATGGGCTAGATAGGTGATAAACACCCCTCAACACTTGCTTGGAGGGCACTCATGAAAGAGCTGAATAATAGAACAAAATTCGAGTCCATACCTAAATGAATATATTTTTCTTAAACTAGAATAAATCAAAGCTATAAAACTGCAATAATCCTTCTGCAATCATTCTGAAATGAACTTTCTAGAACAAAAAACTAATGACTAAGAACAATCAATGCAAACTAGTAGTAAACTAAAGGTAGAAAATAGCAACAGAATAAAACCCATGACGAAACCCACAAATTGCTCTCAATTAACAAATTAAAAAGAGAAAAAACAATAGCAATTGTGATAGAAAACACAATCATAGTAGTGAATAATAGAAATCCAATTGTAAAAAACAAAGAAAAAAATCATGAAATATGAGTCGAGTTGGAACCTAGGGTTTTCGGCCCAAATATAACCCAAAATATAAGAGAGAAGACCCAAATTCACAAACCAAATTGTATGACCTTGCTTTCTTTGTATAAAATTTTACTTTGCATTTATCTACTACTTTTGACGAAGGAATTGAGAAAATAGCAGCTCCACCAAAGACATTTGCAAATATAGCAGGTTGACCAAATCATTTGCAACAATAACAGGTTGACCGTTTAGGCCACAGGAAAATACCGAAAAACCCCTAATGCTTATGAACTTCATCGTTTAACTTCATTTCACCTTTCTTCTGCATTCTTTCATTCTTCATGGATTGAACATCTCATTTCACGCATGCGTATATGAAATCAAACAACTAGTTTGAATGTCTCGCATGTAAGTTATTTCGTAGGTAATAATTAAAAATGTAAACTATATCTCGATCGATTTAAGAAACAAAATCCACTTGCCTCAAATCGGGAATTGGATGTTTGAAGAGTTATTAAGGCTCTGCTGCATAATTAAAGATCGAAGACGGCATGTGTTGGACGAATAAACTAATTTATTCGAGAATTTAATCGATGCTTGGTCGATGGTTTAATCGACTTTATAGTCGACTATTATTCGAGACTTTAATTGACTCTTTATTCGATGTTTAGTCGATGTTTAGTCGACGTTTACTCGAGACGTTTTACTCGATGTTTCGTCAATATAAAAAATTACGAAAATATTATTTGAAAACTGCGCCCAATCGTATTCTTGCGACTGTTCGTGCTCCCACTATCAGTTAAGTCGTCTAAGAACACGAAAGTAATATTTTTCAACCGATTGTTTCTCTCTAATCTTGATAACCCATTTACATCCACCATTTACCCCATTTACACCATATTCAAGCATTGCAATTTAAATGGCACGTACACGAGGTGGACGTCCGGCAGTTGGCACAATAGAGCAAACATCAGAGAAGACAACTAAGGACAAGAAGAAGGTTAGTTCACATGTTGCTTCATGTTTGATATGTTTAGAAATCATAGTGCATGGTTACTCATTTTCGTGTATTTGCCGCGCATTTTGTTTAGAAGCTGTTATAGTAGTTATGGTTTTGCACATGTTTAAACCCTTTCATACTATTGAAATACTGTTTTTTGATAACTTTAAACACACAAAAACTATCGACAAAACACTCGAGAACCATGTTAATGATTAACACTTGGGCGAGAACAAGTGCCGACTGAATGCCCAATATATCTCGACCCAGTGTCGAACAAATGTGTCGATCAGATGTCGCATGAATATGCCTCGAGCAAGTGTCGATCAAAGCGTCGATACAAAGCATCGATCAAAGCGTCGACAGAAAGCCTCGAGCAAGTGTCGATTCTAACTATCTCTCTTTGCTTTGTAATGTGAGATATTTTTTCTAAACTTTCATTTGGTTACTTTCACACCATTGTTTGATCTTATATGATTTATATCACACAAATAAACCAACACTAGAACGGTGATGCAACAAATCTAAGTGTATAATTGTATTTAGTTTATGAATGGCCTTCAAATAAATTGATTATAAATAACAACTTCTTACAATTATTTTTGCTAAGTGTTGACAGAAATCGTAAAGTTAATATGTTCCAATTTTCCATATCAAACAAGTATATAATTGCAAAAGTTTCCCAAAAGTTGTACAATTTATAGTTTGCCAAATAACATTGAATGCATATATTTGACATGTCTCATAGTAAAAGGTGAGTAGGGGTGTGCAAATATTTTACATATTTGACATTGTTATGTGCAGGGACATCTTAAGGCCCAAATGGTCGTTCAGGGAGAGTTTTTCAACGCTCAGGTTTCCTAGTACTGCTATTATGAAGCGAATATGAAGATGATCTGGTCGAAATTGACTGAGACGCAAAAGGAAATACTTCGAAGGGAGAGTTGTCTTGCTGAAATTGCTCTTGATCATGAGCATACATTCTGGTGCAAACAGATCATACATTCCCTGCTGTTGAGGCAACTCAAACCTAATGAGAAATCCAAGTGGGAGAATAGCATATACTTCAACGCTATGTAAGAATGTGAAATTTGGAAAGAGGGAGTTTGCCATCATCACGGGCCTGAAGATGGGCGATTTTGATATTGCATATGCCAAATACCGCGCACCAAATGGTTCTCCGTCAATATCGAAGTTCATTAAACACCTTGGTTCGACGAAGGAAGCGACATACGATGAAGTGATAAAGGCCTACGATCGGATAAACTCAAGTTATTCAGACATTGATGCCGTGAGTTTGACACTATTACTTCTTTACATATCATTCAACGGCATGGCAAAGAGAACTAGAATTGAAGACAAGCTTCTCCATTTGGCCTGTGATTGGAAGAGCTTTGATGAAATCCCGTGGGATGAACTCTCCTACAGGGCGACAGTAGATAGTGCTAGAAAGAGCATGATTAATGCCTTGAAGCAAACTACTCACCCTGGAAACAGGACATACACTCTTGGGGGATTCCCAGTGGCATTTGAGGTAAGAATACCATTAACCTGTGTTTTAAGTTCTATAAGTACATGCGTAATATAAATACGTTAATCCTAATATTTCCTCTTTCTCAAGTGTTCACATATGAGATAATGCCACATCTTGAGCGTTTGAGGATGGTGCAAAGTGTTGAATCCTTTGGGGACAAGCCGAGGATGTTTAGATGGAAAGGTGTGAGTTGTCAACGTAGAAAACAAAAGAGGAAGCAGGTGTGGGGAAAACAAACAGCCGACGGCGAGGTATGACATCACACAATGTTCATGATTTGTATAGTTCGACGTGTAATATAACTGTCTTCATGAACTGAAATTTATTGTTTGATTTCATATAGAAGGTGAAAATAACTAAAATGAAGCCAACTCCAAAAGAACGAGAAAAATTTTTGCAATGGGAACAACAGGCTGAGGAGGCAGAGGAGGATGATGCGGAGTTGAGGGGAGAGAATGCCGATTCTGCTGATTTTTTTGTGTCGTTTAGGAAGAGGAGCAGAGAAAAAGACATCGATGATCGTGAAAAGCGACAGAAAGTCCACCATGGGGTCGAGGCTGATGCAAAACGAACAAATGATTTCATCCATCAGCTACTTGAACGACAAAGTAAGACCGAGGAAGAATTGTCAGAGTGTAAAGATAAGCTGAAACTTCTAAAGTCGGAGACGAATGATAGAGTGAAGACCCTTGAAGAGGACCTCAACGTGATGACCACTAAGGTGTACATGTTGGAAGAGTATGTGCACATCCTTATGTCGCGTAAGGCAACGCGACGACCGTCCCCTGAATCCAGTCCCTTGCAAGGCATTTCCCCAAGTTACAGTCTTGACGTAAATAAACTTTCGGGGGCACAGGTCATTGTTGTAGCCGAAGAGGGTTCATCCGCTGCCGATGCCAACAAAGTCCTTCAAGAAGGGACTAGGTCGGCCGGGATTGACGAAGGGACTGGGCCAGTCAGTGATGAACGGCAGACGCCAGGAGAAACCTTAGGGCCAGTTGCGGGGGAGCAAGTAGAGCAAAGGTCCAAGGAAGAGTCGGATGTGTTAAAGATTGTCCATCAGCTCAATCTTGAACACAAAACTCCTTCGCCCAATGTCCCCGTACCTGCAGAGAGTGCTCCACCACCGCCAATGAAGGAAAGAGGTACCAAATCCCCAGTGGAGGAAACGGTGGGGCAAAATTTGGGCCCAACTCTTGGCCTCGCAGTCGACGCCACGGCACAAGAAAGCTCTAAAGTGAGTTTTAGCCTGGCTGATTTACTTCCAACGGAAGCACAGGATAACGCAATGAAGGAGTGGATGCGGCACAAACCGACACTCTATTTGTGAACGCAAATAGGGATTTCTTTGGATTCCGATTTGCTAGAGACGATGTGGACAAAAGGATATTGGCTCAATGATCTAGTAAGGCCTGCTTTTTCTTTCTTGAATTAAAACCTTTATTAGTGATGCTTATTTCCTAAGCTTGAATCCTTTTTGTTTCAGCAAATTGATTTGTATACCTCAATGCTACGCAAACGGATCATTAACATGGGCTGCGAGGATTTATCCATTATGGAGTCTACCTTCGATGTAAGTTTGTTCACCATTCCACGCATACATAATTTATATTTTCATTTAATGAGATGCGTATTCTTGTTTGTATTAGACTAGCTTGAAGATGATTCATAATGAGAAGAGGGATGCAAGCGTGGATGACATGGCGATGAAGCAGTTCGTTGATGGTTCGTTTGCACACGACCTAAGGAAGTTGGACTTCCTCTTATCCCCATGTCACGTAGATGGCAACCACTGGACGCTTGTGAAGATGGATATAAATGAGCAGAAATTTTGTGTTTACAACCCATCACCGCAGGGGGCAGTTGTGATGGCGAAGTTAGAATATCTCACTACAACAATGCCCAAGATAATCAAGGCGTGTGAGTTTAACACATACTATCACAAACAATATCCAGTTGGGGATACATGGGAAGTTGTGGTCAAGCACATCGAGGAGCACCAAGAACCGAGGCTAGTATCTCTTTTTTTGTTGACATAATGTTCATCAGATAATATAAAATGTTTACCATGATAACGTTTAACCATAAATAGTTATAAAATCACAAAATATACGTAAAATTTTTTTGGGGTGAACACTTACATTTACTCATTTTAAATCTACAAAAATATTATACCGACCAGGTGAATGTAAATTGCACTCAAGCTTCTGTACACTTTCCGTTTCACTTTTACCTTGTGATTGGGAGAAAATGGCATGAATTATGTTATGAGACTGGGAACCGACACTATGATGTAGCAAGAACGTGATTATTTACAAGAATTGCCTAACATATGGTTGGCCTTATTATGCTTTTTGGTGACCTGCTCTTCCAAACACCTTTTTATTTTTCCATGTCCTACTACAACGTATGTGTACTTATCTGCATTTTTGTTAGAAAAGACATTGCGTACAACTGTTATATTACGTAAAATGTTATAACATATGTAATTGATATATAAAAGAGTAAATTTTTTTAAATAAGCATATTTTTATTTAAATTAGATTTTTTGACAAAAATTAGAAATACATGTACACAATATTAAGTTACGTTACTTGAAAAAATATTTTATATATTTGTTATATTTTTATTTGTAATGCATTAAATTCATCATATACATATAATTTGTTCCATCTGATAAATTTGTGTTCCATCTTGCTTGCAGTAGCGGCGACTGTGGTGTACTTAAGTGGGCAGAATGCATAATCTATGGCCTCCCGCTAAATACCATTTCACCGACGAACGCTACTATTCTACGCAAATAGATGGCGTATGCACTTTACGTCCACGCACTTGAGGAGGATAAATTCCATCCAGAGTAGGGGAAGAAAGGTAGAAGGGTAAAAAAGAAATAAGGGAAGGAGAGCAAAGCGCATAAGGGAAGGAAAGCATGAAAGGAAGCCAAGTTGAGAAGGGGAGCCAAAAATAGGCCAATAGTTGCATATACTTTAGCTAGGATTCATTCGTTGAATATAATTTAGCTAGGAATCATTCGTTGCACATAATTTAGGGCTTAGGACTAACATGTAATGTTGTAACTTCTTTTAATGTATGGTATGTAAATTTGTAATTCCTTTCTCCTTGCTTCGTAATTTGAAACAATATTAACAAAAAAACTTATGTACAAAATTTATATTAAGTAAGAAATCTACATATTTATATCATTTTCAGTCATATTAGTCATCTTTCTTATCCATATAACTTATTCGTTTGACTTTTTTCCCCCCTAAAATTTCCATTGATTATTTCATTTTTCTACTTGTTAATATTTCTCTTTCTATTTATTTTGGCGTACGTCGTGATTGTAAAGAGTAAAAAATGTGTCTATAAAATAACGTGTGATGTAATTATAATTATATAAATTATGATTACAGAATTAATACATGTGATAAGATGTGAGAGAACAGATAAGGAAGTAAAAATCAATTTTATGAAGCCAAAAAAAAAAGAAGACAAAGATGTTAGTCGACATTCATTCGAGGTTTAATTCGAGAATTTAGTCGACATTTTGTCGATTCTTTATCAACATTTTAATCGACATTTTGTCGACATTTAGTCGACATTTACGCGAGGGAGCAACACTCTAGACTTATTCGTCCACAGAACGGTGTTAGTGCGAGGCAAGCGCGGGAAATGAATTTTTCAACATTCTCCAGTGAAAAAACTAAGCCTATGGAGTGAGAAAAGGTTAGGAAACATTCTGTACTCAATCGACCTAACTATACGATTCACACACACCTTTCGGACATCCAGGGCACCGAACCGATCTTCCGTTGTGTAAAACGCAAACGCAGCCTCCTCCGCATACCCTAAGTATCGTGCACGCCTCAATGACTCCCAAATATGATTTGCCCGTCCCATGGATGATTAAAATTGACAACGGCATTGTTTGTAAGAGGGTTATTTCCATTATTGGCGCCTTAACTGATTATATGCATATCGAATGTTTTACTCGTGGCATAGGTGTAGGAATGGCGCACACTGGTAAATGGGCTGTTCATCTGCTATTCGGCAGAGAATGGAGTGTTGGCCCCGCTATGAATGAACATAGATTCGTGGCTATAAGAGGATTGAAACCATTTTGTTAAAGGAAGACTCAAGCTTGGAAATGACGAATCAAATCTTAGGCATAATGGATTTAGATTCGGAGATTACACCTAAACTGGTGATCGAATACCTACCAAAGTACCTATCAAATATATCGGTATTGCTTATAAAAAATGATCACCACGTCCAATGTTTTTTGAATGAGATTATTAAACGGGGAGAAGCAAGGATACCATTATGTGTCACAGTTCGAGACGGGGGACTTACGGAAGAAGAATTCAGGGCTAGCAACTCGCCAATAAACCGCTGTTCTCCGCTTGTCCAATCTGGACGGACGATGTCATACATACAAGACAGATCGATGACAACATCCTTTGCATACCGGATGAAAATCCTCAGGCCAGTCATGAGGAGGATGATCGCGTTCCGGAAATGTTTATCTCGGAGAATGAACATAGAGTTCCCATGGGAACAAGGCAAAAGGAAACAAACATGATGGTCGCAGAAAAAATGCATTACATTACCGCGATGCAGTCATCACATGCGGATTGTGGTACGTCTTCTGATAGATTAGCTGCAGTGGTGGATGTTGTAGTAAAGGATATATTTGAAACTAGGCAGCATTTGTTCATGAGAATGTCCATGTTGGCCTTGAAGCATTTCTTCGAGTGGAAGATTGTTAGGGCTAATAGGCAGTTCTGGTACCTGATGTGTAAGGACAAAAATTGCAAGTGGATGTTGAATGCAGCTGCCGTTGGGAATTCTTCAACCTGGAAGATCACAAAATATGCTAACAACCATACATGCCAATCATCATTGGTCCAAAGTGATCATAAGCACGCCAGCTGCGATGTACTTGGCTCCTGGATCAAATGTGGCACGCAGATGTATGTCGGCCGATAGGTCAAGGAAATTATTTCGCATATTCGGTCGAGTTGGGTGTTAACATAACGCATAACAAGGCGTGGCGCGCATGAAAGTCGCTGGAGGAAGTTAGAGGAAGTTAGAGGAAGTTTTGAGGATTCAGACGGATACTTCCATCTTATTTACATGTGTTGAATGAGTTGAACTAGGGAACTGTTATTGAAGTATGTCAAGAAGAAGATGGGAGTTTCAGGTATTTATTTTTCGCATTTGGTGCATCAATTCGTGGATTCCAAAGGTACATGCGGCCAGTTGTTGCCGTTGATGCTTGATTCTTGAAAGGAAAATATCCCGGTTCTTTAGTTGTTGCAACTAGCATGGATGGTAAAAACCCAGTATATCCTGTGGGTTGGGGAATAGCTGATTCAGAGAATGACACATCGTGGGAGTGGTTTCTCGAAAGGTTGAAGACTGCAATTGGCTGCGATATGGATGGGTTGGTGTTTGTATCTGACCGACATAAAAGCATCGCAAAAGGTATTGCCAATGTTTTCCCTAATTCCTTCCATGGAGCGTGTGTTTATCATCTAAGCAACAACCTCAAATCCAAATTCAAACAAGAAGCCCTGATCCCATTCTACTTTAAGGATGCAAAGGCTTACACTATTACTGAATTCAATGAGTTGTTTGGAATTATTTCACTACAAAATCCACGGGTTGGCGAGTATTTAAAAGAGGTGGGGGTTGAACGTTGGTTAAGGGCACATTCTGGTGGGAGACGCTATACAATAATGACATCCAACATTACAAAATGTTTGAATGCACTGTTGAAAGATGCCCGCGAATTACCTATTCATTCCTTGGTGGATTACATCCGTAACACACTCCAAAGATGGTTTCACGATAGGCGTACAGCTGCTTGCGAAATCAAAACAATGACCACCCCATACTGTGAAGACTTAATCGAATTGAGGATGAGAGAAGCACAATCCTATGTTGTTGATCCGGTCGATATGAATAGATGGTGTGTACGGGATATTGCAAACCGTACAGCTACAGTGGATTTGCTTGAAAAGACATGCACGTGTTGAGTGTTTGATATGGATCAACTCCCATGTGTGCATGCACTAGCTGCAGCTCGACGCCGTCAAATTGTCCATTACACCTTATGCTCGTCAGTTTATCACGCCGCTATAATTATAAGAGCTTATACAGAGCCTATTATGCCCGTTGGTGATCCTAAGGATTGGATTGTGCCAACAGAAATTTTATCCATTCAACTATCACCCCCAGAACCAAGGGCTAAGAGTGGTCGGCCTAAGAAAAAGAGAATTCCTTCAACCGGCGAGAAAAAAGTTGAAAAGAACTGTGGTCGTTGTGGACAGCGTGGACACAACCGGCAAACTTGCTCAAATCAATTAGTTTATAGGGACAAAAATTGTTGACACTATGTGCTTTGATGTAATGAATAGTTACAATTCATTATCCATATTATGTTTTATCAATAAAACACATACTCATTCGAAATTTCAGTACTTTCTGTCGACATATTTAAGTGTTAAAATCCGCACGTTTCAAACATGATATTATGTACACCATCGAGAAATATGTGATAGAAATGTAAAAAATTACAAACAAAACACATGGAAATAACGAGAATCTGTGCTAAAGCCTCTTAATTTGTGCTTGTATTCAAAAACTATAAACTATTTAACAAAATGCATGAAGTTGTATATGAAGGAAAGCTCCAAAATATTATGACTCTTGTTGGTTTTTTTCTCCTTTTCTATGACTCATTGTATTACAAAAAACAAAAATCAAAACAGTAGAAAACCTTATTTTTTTCCTACCAGTAGATGTTAATGGACATAAGAATGTCATCTTATTTGCTTTTATTTCAATATCAAATAAAATAGCACACCTTGGTTTATAAAATAGCAATAAGATGTGATTCACAATAAGATGTAATATGTTTATCGAGGTTTAAAAATGTCGACGAAACGTCGAATAAAACGTCGACTAAGAAGGCCATTAAAATCTCGACATTTTGTCGACTAAAATAAAACTCTCGACAAAACATCAACTAATTAGTCGTTTATTCGTCCAACAGATGCCGACTTCGTTCCTTATTTGTCGTAGAACTTTAATAAGTTTTCGGCCATCTTGAAACATCCAATTGCTAGTTTGAGACGTCGGGATTTTGTTTGTTCATCGGTCGGGATGTATTTTACATTTTTTATTATTACTTACAAAATCAAACAAGTTGTTTGTTCATCGATCATGAAATCAAACTTCATGTACACACCGTGGAAATGGGATGTTCAATCCATGAAGAATGAAAGAATGTAGAAGAATGGTGACATGAAGTTAAACGATGAAGTTCTAAAGCATCGGGGGTTGAAAGGTATTTTCCCGTCGCTTTTACGTTTTTCCTACTATTGTTGCAAGTAATTTGGTCAACCTGCTATTTTTGCAAATATCTTTGGTCAACCTACTATTTTCTCAAATCCCACACTTTTGACTTTAGTGAAGAGAGTTATTAGAAGGTTCTCTTGGTGCTAGAATCATTGAAACAAAGGATAAAGTCTTATCCCATCCTCTCTCTTATCATCAAAAAATTGTAATAGTCCTAGCATCAACTCTAGCCTAAACCAAACTTTTAGTGCATGTGGGAGTGTTTTAAATGAGAATATTTATAATTGAGTTGAGTAATTTGAAATTAAGCATTAGTAGTTAATTAGAATAAGAAAGCCTATAAAGATAAAAAATTAAAAATTAAAAAATATTTCGATTTAGATATGATTAATGCCAATATAATTAGTTCGCCCTATACATGTTGTCTTTCTTATGTGATGAACATAAATGTGCTTCCTTTTTTTGGGAATACTATCTTATCTATTTTATTTACTCCAAGAAGTGGCAATAAGATGGATAACTAATAACTTTGTTTTGTTCTTCTCTTGATGTAAGTTCCTTTTATAATGTGAAAAGAATGTACTGATTGCCACAATCTTTTATTTAGTGTACTATTTTGCTATGGGTTTGTATCAAAATCATTAATATTTAGGGTTTAGAGCACTAAGGAACTCCCGATGTAAGTTCAATGTGTATAAGGAGATTACAAATTAATCCACTCCACTATCATAGGGCACAAGAGTTTAAAAAAAAAAGAAAAGAAAAAGAAAGGAGACCCATATTAACGCATTGAGTAATGAATAATACTTTTAGTGAAAATTCATAGTGGAAACCTATAATGATTTATATGATATATTAAAAATGAAAAAATTATCCCTTATTATTTTGCATTCATTAAGTGTGTAATAAATGATAAGTCTTCTCCAATATATGGGAACTTAATCAAGAATTCTCTTTCTTCATCACCAATTGAATCACTGTTCGCAATCCAAAATTTTATTTTATCAACAATCCAATTCCCATTCACGTTTTTTCCTTTTCTTATTAATGAATATATCTCTTTACTTGCATGACTTAAATGTCTCGTATTTCTCAAAAAAGTGATTCAATTGATGGGATTTGGTATGAGATCGACGATATCGATGAGATTGATATTCAAATATTTCTTCTTAAAATGTATTGATTTGACCCTATAAGTGGGACCTAGCAGGTTGTCGCAAAAAGCAAAACCCTGAATTTCTTCTAGAGAATCTCCTAATTGTTCTAGAGCAACTAGAAAGAAATTCTTCAAGCAGAAAGAATTTAGTACACTTTTGGTTCCCAAACTTAGGGGTCATTACATATGTGGTCCCCAAATAATTTAGTGTAACACTTCTTGTTCTCAAACTTAACCTCATGAACAAAATTAGGACCTAAGAATGGGAATTAAAAGCAATATTTGACCATTAATTTGTTCCAAAGTTGCAAAAAATAGTTTATTCCAACTGAAATAATCACCCACTCTTTTCTTTTCACCTTTCTCCTTTTCTACATTTTTCCATTATCGTCCCCCTTCATTCCAAAAAATCAAACAAAGTAAAAAAAAAAAAATCAATTAGAGCTTCTAGTTTCAGGCAAAAATTAGACAAAATCAAAAAGACGTAATAACAATTGGTGAGGGTTGAGTAAGATCGAGCAAGTACCATGTCCTAGAGAAGAAAATAATTGAATAACCAACCACCTCAATATATGGTAACACTATCGATCATACTAATTTATTTTGCAATCAATGTATGTGAAACATGCATTTTTGGTGAAGATGTAGTCTTTCTCACTTTAAACACTATAGGGTTGTATTATAATTGTATATAAGGTGTGATTTTTCCTTTCTATCAAGGACCAAAAGTGTGATTTTTCCCTTTCTATTATGGTGTGGTCCCTTTTGTCTTCTTGTTTGGTGAAATTTTCCCTAATTTTTTTTGACTTTATATCTTTATAGTGTTGTTAAAAATGTTTTTATGGTCTCTATCTTCTTTTTGGTAAGAGTATAATATGTTCATGTACATGAAAAATGGCAAAAAACAACTAGATAACCCCCAAAATAGTCTTTCATATATTAGTCAATGATTTTTTTAGTCCCTCAATTTTAAAATGGGAATAAATAGTCCTTCAAATTTCATGAATGTACCCTTTTGGTCATCCGTCACTATTCCATCACTATTCTGTCACTATTTCGTCACTATTCTGTCACTATTTTATCACTTTTCCAACAGAAAAACAAATAGAATAGTGACGTAGGACCAAAAGGGTACATTTATGAAATGTGAGGAACTATTTGTTCCCGTTTTAAAAGTGAGGGACTAAAAAGATCATTGACCAATATGTGAAGGACCATTTTGGGAGTTACCTCAAAAACATCTTATGTTTTTTACACATGGTTGAAATAGATTATGCCATTTTTTATGTGTGTTTTTGACTTTTTATTTATAGACAAGGACAAGAACTTGGTAACTATTAAGATAGACCATTGGGAAAACATTGAAAATGACCCTATTCCTCATTATAATGGAGGAGAAGTTACTATTTTTTTGGTGGAATAGCAATTTTAGGGCTTAGTATATATGGATAGTTTAGTTCAGACTGCTGGGATATTTTGTGGAAAAATGTATTACATTCTTGCTAACAAGCATGATTTCCATAGGCTTTCATCCTATAATAAGCTTAAATAGTTCTGTGAAGAGGCTAGTGCCACTAATAGTGAGTTAGTGCTATATATAGAACTTCATATTGATGATGAGGTGTTTATTAATGGAAACTAAGATCTTAATGACTGTACTAGTAGTTATGAAGATTATGAGTGTGAGGAAAAGGAAGGTGTTAACAATGCTAGTGGGGAATGGTCTCGACATGACATGGACTATAAGGTTGACAATGAAGATGTACAAGCAGAGAAAAATGTGACAGGGTTAAAACTTTATGGTAAAATGGTGTGGGAAACAAGACAAAGCATATTGTCGATGATAAAGCTAAATGTGATATTAGTAACTTTGGTGACGATAAGGTAGGGATAGATTCAGATGCTAAGTTTGACAACATAGAGTACTGATGATGAGAAAAAGGGCAAGGACCAGTGTTTAATCCACAGCCAAACATGCATGATCCTAATTTAGAACTTGGGTTAGTTTTTAGTAACTTTTAGGAGTTCAAAGAAGAGTGAGACATCGGAATATCAGGAGGGGCAAAAAGTGAAAATTTATAAAGAGTTATAAAGTCAAGTAAGGGCAAAGTGTAAACATGAGAAATGTGTTGGATGATATATGCTAGAGAGTTTTTTCCAATTTTGTTACAATTTTTAATAAGGAAATTTGTGGGGTAGATAATTTTTGGGTTCTAAGAATGGTATGTTCACATTTGGTACATGCACCCAAAAGATCAGGGTGCATTTGCCAAATACAAATAACCCAGGACCAAATCTATAGAGCCCAAGCCTAGACGCATTTGCCAAATGTGTCCAGTCCATTAAAATGTCAAAAAAAAAAAGGCAGCCCAAAAGAATTTAAGCTTGGCTTGGGCCCATTTGGAAAACGTGTCCAAGCCAAATTTCCTAGTACCCATTGATAGAATGCGAACTAACGGGGGACAAAGCCAAAAAAAAATCTCTACCAAATTCCCTCCTAAAACTATCACTAGTCGCTAAAAATTCTCCCCAAGCCACTGCTTGTCCATTAGGGGTGGCAATTTCGGGTTTGCGGGTTATAAATTACCCTTTAAATGGGTTAAGTAGGTCGACCTGTCAACCTGTCAGGTTAACCCGAACTCGACCCGCTTATTTTTCAAGTTAATTATATTCGACCTGATTTTAACCGAATTGTTAATTTAGTATTTTCGTGTCGTGTTAATTTCGGGTTAGGTTCGTGTCGCGTTGGCCATTGCCACCCCTACTGTCCATATACTTCTATTTGCCAGTCTCAAAGCACCGCTGCCCGTCCGTCGCTGCCACCCCCACCAGTCTCATCCGTCGATATCCTCCAATCCTAAAGCACCACCACTGGCCATCACCACGCTCGTTAGTTTCGCTTTGTTGCTATCCGCCATCGCTAAAGCACCGCCACCCGCCACCGTCGCCATTTTTTTTTTTGGCTTGAAGGTAAAATCTTTATCTATTGTCTTTTTTTTTTAATTGGGTTTGGAAAATCAAAGTAATTGTTAGTGTTTAGATTCATTTCTTGAGTTTTGTGTTAAGGATGTTGAATTAGACTAGGTTGTTGAGTTCAATGCATACCATTTTTGAATTTAAACTGTCTTGGGGGTGAATTCTGTCTTTGTATTTTGTATTTTTTAAAAAAAAATTCAAAAAATATAGAAGTGCCTATGCTGGATAGTAAATTTGAAATTGAATTGTGCAAGAATTTGTGGAGAAAATACTGAACCTTCTCTTGGGTTTAGGTTTTAGGGTTTATGGTTCTAACTTCTAATACCTAGCTGAAGTTGTGTACTATATTGGCATAAGTAAAACCTCCTTCCATGAAAAATGGAAATTTGTCTTACAATTTTCGTTTCGGAATGTAAAAGCATGAGATGGAACTTGGGAAGGTGATCTCTAGGATGGGTGTCTATCATTGTCTTAGCCATAGAATGATACTCAACATTAAGTCACTCGAGAGGAAATTTTATTATAGCTAGAGCTAGATAAAGGAGAATGGATTGCCTTCGGAGAAAACATTCTTAACAGATATTTTGATTTTATTAACCTTGTCTATTTAGCTCTTTTTAGTGTAGATTGTACTTTTAACTCTCAACTGTTGGTATATTTGTTGTACACATTTTCCTTTTTCGTTTGTTGTGTATTGTCATTAGTCAGTCTATCTTTGATAGATATTCCATTGTTCGGATGAATGTGTATCATGTACACTTTCTGTAGGTTTTGGCGAGGTGTATGGCCTAGAGATTATTAAGTGGCATATATTTTATCAATTATTATGTAGAGGCATATGTACCATTGTTACAAGGACTAGATCCTTTATTTGTATGGCTTATCTAGGTGCCTTCCTAAGTGAGTAGACATATTTATTTAAATAACAATATTGAGTTTCATTTGATTGGTTTACAGTTTGGATAAAAATTAATTACATGATATTGCTACAACATTGAAATCATATTCCATATTGAATGGACTAGAATGAACTGATTCTCTAGTCATGGCTTTTGAGGTAGTTAATCTCTGTACATTTTACTTTGATTTTTATCATTTTTTTTTCTATTTTGGATTTGGCCATATTCCTTTGACTGAATTTTTTGAACTATTTTTTGGTTGATTTGCAATTGAATTCTTAATTTCATATCTTAGGTTTATTATAATTTGAATAGTAATTAATTCCTTCAGGCAAGTTCCAGAGTATAGGATAAACTGTTCTTGAACTGCTTTTATTAAGATTCATCTGGTAGGTTATGTAAGGTTTGAAATTGTCATGTTGTAACTAGTTGTGGTTTATTTAGAGCATTCCCTTTTGCTCTAATTCCCCTCTATGTGAACTTTGACTACAGTGCAAGATATTTCGGTTTACTATGTCATGAAATTTTTTACACTCTTCAGACTTAAAACAACCTAAGTAGCTATTATGGCCAACGCCATCAACATTAATGTTCTACTATCAATATTAACTCAAATGAATGACAAGGTAGATTTTCTTTATTTTGGTTATTAGATTGTGTTTAATTATGTTGTTCGTCGAAATGAAGTTGTTTGTATTGATTGATTTTGAATAATGCATTGATTGATTCTTCCTACATATAATTTCAATTCATAACGCTACTTCAACTTAGCTGTGAGGAATGTAATGGCAGTTATCAAATTTGGTATTGAGCTATGTTCTGTCTTGGAAATTTTAAATGTCATGACCATGAAATTGAGTACACTTGAATGGAACACAATTTATTGTATAACTTTGATTGAAAATTGACTGCTAAAATGAACATGGCATCCACTTATTGCAATCAAAATTTTAAATGGGTATACAAATATGTCATACTAGTTTTATTGAATAGGAGTATATCATGTGTTTTTGTGAGTCATGATTTTGTGGTTCGTGCTAATGTATGTCCGTTATTATATAGTGAATACATTTTTCGTTATTTCACGTGAAGTCATTCCAATTATATGTAATGTTATTAACACCTCCTTATATTGTGGAAATAGGTTGTGGTGAGATATATCTACTTTTTGTCCATTTATATTAGGGTTATATTGGGGTTGTGACACTGTACAGTCCAATTTTGGCTTGTCATATTGTCCTCCGTATACTAATCACACTATAAGGATAACATCAAAGATTTCTTTCTCTGAGTTAGAGAACTTAATATGTTAGTGTGTTGTGGTCGATAGAAATATGTACAGGTTGAAAATGTTGTTTCGTCAACCATGCAGTGTTCGTAATTATGTCATCTATAGTGGCATAGCCATTGCAAACTGCTTTGGAATGGAAGTTATATACAAGGTGGCTCGAGAAATCGACTATTTTCTCGCTGAAATTTACATAGTGCCTAAGGTTATCACTCCAGTACCACAGATGCATTGTGGTGCCATTGGCGCAAGTCATGGTCTATTTCAAGCTTTGCTATAATCCATTTCTCAGTATATTCCTCTATCCATTTTTCATTCTATTTTTCAGTCCAGTGTTGGTATGTCACCAGCTCTATCTAGTCATTCGATGTTAACTTTCACTGATTCATTAGTAAAGGCATCTATAATAATAGGGCTGTCAATTGTTCCTATGCACATGCCAGGGCCTTCTTCATCATTTCTAGGTTTAAATTCAAATCGTGCTGTCACATCCCCTAATACATCTATTTTTGAGAGTTGAATGTGCCAGTTATTACTCACTTTCTAAGAACTTGGGTTTGAGGAAATATGTGATACCACATATAGTGATTTCATTGATAGGTTTAATCTAACTAACCAATTGGCCAAGCCACAGCTAAGTGAGAACGATAGTATTTCAAGAGAAGAAATGGGCCCAGATAGTGATCTTGACAATAATGGCCATCACGATGGTGATGATGCTGATCCTCGGTCGAATAATACTGAACACCTGATAGAATCCCAATGGAAGTATATTTCAAGGGGATTAGCATTCTTCAACAATATCGGGAATTCTAACAATAGCGATCCCACAATGCGAGGTGAAACTGATCGCATATTAGTGTGGAGTGAAAAAAAATCTAGAGATATGTTTGGGAATGCAATTTGAAGATAAAAAGAAATTGAAGCGGGCAGTTACATTGTGGTCTATCAATCACAATAGAGAGTTTAAAGTAATAGAAAGTAAGCTCCGTACTTGGGTGGCAAAGTGCAATGTGCAACACATGAATGAGGCTTCAAAAAACTCTTCTCAATTTGGCCTGTCTGTGGAGTGTCTGTACAGTACGTAAAAGTACTCATGGAATGTGGCAAATCACAATGTGAGTTTCTGAGCACAATAATTTTGGTGCAAACCAAGAAAGTCATCACACAAATTTGACTTCATCACTTATAGCCACCCACATTTGCCATTCATTGGAGAAAGATTCTTGCTATACTGTGAAGAGTATACAAGTAGATATTAAAAAGGTTTAGCATAGTCATCGAAATGTGATTGAAGTTGCATATAGGGATTGAGAAAACTCGTTTGCCAAATTGCTACGTTATTTGGAAGCATTTAGAGAAGTGAACACGGGAACCATTGTCGAGTGGCAACACCATCCAGTTAGAAATGCTGGTGTATAGACCATCAAATATGTCTTTTGGACATTTGGTACGTCGATCGAAGCATTTCACAAATGCATACCAGTGATAAGTGTCGATGGCACTCACTTGCGTGGCACATATAAAGGCAAACTACTAGTTGTAGTTATACAATATGCCAATAATAGCATTTTACCATTGGCATTTTCCATTGTGAACAAAGAGACAGTGGATAGTTAGAGTTGGTTTATGCAATAGTTCAGGCTGCATGTTGCATTTGTCTGACACCCACTATGTATTGTATCTGATAGACACAAGGGTATAATGCACGTAATGAGGCGGGTGGATGAGTGGAAGGAGTCAATAGCATTTCACCACTTTCACTTAAGACACGTTAGAAGTAATTTTATTGCCAAATTCAAGAACTTGTAGCTGAAGAAGTTTTGTTAGTCTATCAATAATGCACGGTAGATGCGAAAGTGGAGATTGTTTTGGAGCCAAATTCAAGCTATAGGTGAAGAAAGGTGGGAATATTTGTCCGCTATTGATCGGACACAGTGGTGTTCAGCGTATAATGGGAATCATGTTGGGTCATGTTTATCGACAACATTTTCAAGAGCTACAATAATGTACTTCATGGGGTTTGAAATTTGTCAATAAAGACAATTGTTGACATTACCTTTCATCGAACATTAGAGATGTCTAGAAAAGGGGTGATTGATGTGAACTATTGTCATTACGATCTGTCAAGTAATATATGAAAAAATTTTAGAATGGCGGATTTAGCAATACAAGGACACCAAGTGATAGAGTTGATTATGAAAATGGTGTTTACAAAGTTATCACTACACTACATGTTGATGGTAAAAGTGAAAATTGTCAAATAATGAAATATTATCGGCATCACTGCACATGTAGTAAGTGGTAGATGTATACGTACCCATATTTTCATGCATTGGCCGTGTGCAGATTAAAGAAGCACAATCCATATTTGTTGGTAAATGAAGTATACACAGTTACTACATTTGTTCAGCAGTATTCTAGTAGGTTCACTCATTTGCAATACCCAGATTACTGGTTCTTACTCGATGGGAACTACATCCAGATTGGAATATGTTCACCCACCAATGTGCAGGTCGTGTGCATAGCAATAACATACATAATGAAATGGATGTTCAACACCACGATGAGCCTTGTAAATATGGAAATTGTCTTCAAACTGGTCATAATCAAAGAAAATGTCCACATCGACAGCCTAGAGTTTGATTTGTGTTTATATTTAACGTTGTAAATATATTTATTTGTTTTGAAAATGAGAATGGATGCTGTACGAATTTGTTGTGCTATAATGACTTATGATTAATATTCTTGGTTGCTTTTTTTTTTGTACTGAATTATGATTAATGTCCATTTGTTTTGCTTCGTGGCATTTAAGTCATAAATTTACGACTATTGACCTTTGGATGCTATTGCTTTGTTGTTGAGTACTGATGATGATATATGTACTATTTTGCATGCAATGAGTGTGGGACTTGATAGGGGAAACTCTACCTTATTTTTCTTGTACATACAGCTATAGAGTAATAAATTTATAATTGTTGGTCATTTGATGCTTGCATTTTTTTGGTTCAGTGGGGCAAAAAAATTACTTCCTTATGTACATTGCATTTTTTTTGTTCGATAGATATGCATCCTGGGCCACACATTCCGAATTTAGTGTTTAGGCATAGTCAGCACAGGGTTTCAACTTTATTTTGTGGTCATATACTAGATTCGCAGCTTCAGATACGAAGATGGAATGGTGGTTTTCGGAAACACATGTTGATCCCACACCAAGTTGCGCATTACATACATATTGACTGGCTTCACTGGGATTTTGCAGTGTAGTCATGCTAAAATTGATCACTGCCTCATCACCGCACTGGTAGAGAGATAGAGACCAGCACACATACATTTTATCTACCAGTCGGGGAAGCAACAGTCACACTGCAGGATGTAGAGGTATTGTGTGGTATTCATGTGGATAGGTTACCGGTCATTGGTACTGACACTTGGCGAAGTGTAAATCAATGGCTAGATTTGTGTGAGGAATTGTTAAGATTTAGACCACCGCATGCGGCTATTAAGGGAGTGACTAAATTTAGGTTATTTGAATATGGCATTAGATATTGATTTACCCAATGATGAAAGCGATGATAGCTATATCCAGCGTGCATGTATATACTTAATGATACTATTAAGCTGCCTATTGTTTTCAGACAAGTCCGGCTATCGAGTGTCACTGCTACACCTATCCATGTTAGTCGATTTTGGGGTGACATAGGAATACAGTTGGGGCAGTGAGGTACTAGCATGTCCTTACCGCAATTTGTGAGACGCTACTGCACCCACAACCACTGAGATTTCGAGGCCATTAGTTATGTTGCAGGTAAAATAAATATTTATATAATTTTTTTAAAATATTCAAATATTTAGGTGCATATCTAATATAAAATTATAATATTTTATAGTTATGTTCTTGGGAGAGGATACTCATTGTCAGGTCGAAACACTATAATCTGGTCGATGATTTTTGGTTTTCATATGGCGCGAGATTTGTGATAATAATGCTTTTTAATTAATGTAAAGTTCATCAATTTCGATATTTACACAATGATTATAATTGTAGATGGAACGGACATTTTGATTTGTCCAAAGTGCCGATGCAAGTTTTGCATGCATATCGAAATCAGTTGACCATTCTCCGATTTGATCATGTACCATATACTTATTCTTTTTCACATGAAATGTGATTTGCTACATATCTAACCAGTTGTGGTATCTATCGAGTTAGTTAGATTATTGACCAATCGTGATGTCTAGTCTTGTTTTGGTTAAATTGCCTTTTACGAATGATCCTTTTTACTATCATTTTAGTGCTAATAATATTTTCATTATTGTAGTTTATATGGTTGCCCTACTCAAAGGAAATTATGCAAGCACTATTGCCAAATTGCATAGCTGATCAAGAGATTTGGCGATCCGTAGTTTATCTTCTCTGTTGAAGCATCGTCGAACCTCATGTGCCTTATTGCACTTTACACCAGTTTGGGATGTTTGAGCATATTTCTATACTGATACTACTGGATCGTTTCAATAATATTCATAAAACGGGTTAGCGATGAATGACAGATACTGATTGAGTGGCCACACATCGTGTATATGTAGGCATGTGGGCCAACTGGCATGAACTTGTTGAAGGAGGTGATGTTGAGGAGGACCCATCTGTTCGATCCCATGATTACTTATTATGGTATATGTCTCGTACGGTCATATATATTTCTAACCTGACTCAAGCTGATGCAATACTTGAGGGTTTTTATGGCACTAGTTTTACAACCAAGTTTTTAGTACAAGTTTTTTTTTGAACTTGTATGCTGATTAGGTTTCTTTTCCACAATGTCTAATGATACTTTTTTTTTTGTCAAATGGATGTGATGTCTCGGATCTACTATATGTCTTTGGATCATATGTCACATCGTGAGGTCTCGGATACAGCTCAATTTGTGGAGATATGAGATTACACTACCGAGCTAATACGTGTGGTTTAAGAGTCTCACAGATTGAAGAATAAATCACTGCATATCGAGGATCGAGTTATGTAGTAAGTCATGGACCCCTATATCGTTGCTAGACAGCTTAAGAATGTTCGAGGCCATAGATAAGGTGGTAAAGGGTCTTGACTCCATCAAGGTGACATACTCAAAAATTTAGGTGGTTTCACACAGTCGGGTTCATTTTAGCCTATTACATCTACACTAGTCACAATGCATGTCTTTTCTCTTCGTCTATTTCTGATACGTTTGGTCAGCCATCCATTAGTTTCATTCATTCTCCAAAAATGCACACCTCTACACATATGTATGCACATTCAATGAGTAATGATGATGGTCATGAGGACAATGATGATAATGATGACATAAAAGAATATATAGATATTATGGGTCAAAGTGTAGACCCAATTGTGCCTCAAGAAGAACAGATTGTAGGCTTACGTAGATCTATGATAACTATTATACCTACTACTTGTGGTATACATGGAAAACTTGTAGGATATAAATAAAAACTTATTTAATACAATTTCAATATTTTGTAGTTCACTTGTCCATTTTGAGCCTTTTGCATTTTTTTCATGTCATTGTCCAAAAAAAAAAATGCGCAAATCAACAAACTATCAATGTACATGCTTTTTATTTAGCTAATGACAATATAGCTAGAAATGGAGAAAGATATTGTCAATATGGAATTGTATATTACCTAAATATTTTGAAATACATTCATCTCATCCCTAATTTAACTAGTGATCAGGCGTGATTGGAAAGAGCAAGATGTATAATTGAATCGAAATATGACCCTTAACTATGATTCGTACATAAAAGGGTTTAATTCAAATAAGCCTAAAAGTTGACACACTACTACAATGTTGGTTGTCCACTTTGATAGTAATAGAAGCAAATTGATTCACCTTATTACGATTTAGCCTATTATTAGTATAATGATTTTGTATAGTACTATAAATAAACATACATATACATATTTATTCCTTATATATAAATAAACAAAAATTCAGTAGGTTTCATCCCACAAAGGGTAGCTCTTTTTTTATAGCCGGCTCGCAACGCCTAACGCAACCCTCCTCACTTTACCCTGGTTTGGGACAGGCTATGCAAACATGCACAAGCGGAGTTATTTTCCAATCACAATGGGCTTACACCAAGGCTCTATTTTGAGCCCTTATCTTTTTGCCCTAGTTAATGGACAAGTTAACAAAGACTATCCAAGATGAGGTGTCATGGTGTATGCTATTTGTAGATAATATCGTGTTTATTGATGAGACCAGGCCTGGGGTAGAAACTAAATTAGAAGTATAGAGAAGCACGTTGAAGTCAAAATGGCTTAGTTAAGTTGAAGTAAGATCGAATACATGAAGTGTGAGTACGACACAACAAGACGAGTAGACGAAGATGTCGTGAGAATGCTTTGATAGGAAGTACCCAAGAAAGATGCTTTTAGATATCTGAGATCAATACTGCAACAAGGGGGAGAGATTGATGAAGAGATAAGCCATAGAATCAGAGCAGGTTGGATGAAATGACGCAGTGCATCAGGGTTCTTGTGTGACCGTAAAATCCCATTTAGGTTAAAAGGAAAATTATATAGAACATCAATAAGACAGGCAATGCTATACGGAGCTGAATGTTAGCTAGCACAAATGTAACATGAGCATAAGTTGAGAGTAGCAAAAATGAGTATGTTAAGGTGAATATGTGGTAAGACAAGGATGGATAAGATAAGAAATAAGGATATTCGACGAAAAGTTGAAGTATCACCGGTGGAAGAAAAGATGAGAGAACATAGATTGAGATAGTTTGGGCATATTCTTTGAAAACTCCTAGATGCTCCAGCAATAACAGAAGTTTGTTATAAAGAGCATGACAGGAAGAAAGGGAAAGGTCGATCGAAACTTACGTGGGGGAAAGTAGTAAAATAATATTTAAGGGAGTGAGAAATAGAATGGCGTACAATTTGTCTTAGGACGGAATGGAGGAAAGCTATTAGTGTGGTGAAAGAACAAAATTCTTATGTTCTCGACTATTATTTCTAATCCTCGCCATGTTATATTTATTTTTTATTTCATTTTATAACTATTTCTTCTTCTTACTTTTTCTTTGGGTTCATCAATCGCGGACTCCAACTATTTTGAGATAAAGGTGATGTTGATGTTGATGTTGATATAAATAAACAAAAAGTGTCTTCATAACTCAAAACCCTACTATATTAATAAGATTTTTTGTACTTAAATTTCTTTGGGCTGCAATTTGACACCTTAATGTCCTCATGAAATATATTGTAATGCAACAATTATAATCCTATTACTATTATTGTTATTGTTAGTATTATTATTATTATATCTGTAAATATGTGTAATACGATAATAATTTATACATATATATTTATCCTTTATATATAAATAAATAAATAGTGCCTTCAAAACCCAAAAGCCTACATATATTATTATTATATATGTAATTGTTGTAACGCTACAATAATTTATACTTATATATATTTATCTTTATATATAATTAAATAAAGAGTGTCATCAAAATTTGAAACCCTAATTGCATTAATCAGTAATTTTTGTATTTAATACTATCATTAATATGAAATTAGCTCTTACTATTACTATTATTATTATTATTATTATTATTATTATTATTATTATGGTCGGTCATGAGGGCACATTTGGAAAAACTGCCAAATTAGTTTGGGCCCATTTGGCAAATGCACCCAAGCTCGGGCTCCGTAGATACAGGCCTTAGTTGTTCGCATTTGGCAAATGCACATAGATTCCCTGGGTGCATTAGCCAAATGTAAACATACCATTTTTGAAATACAAAAATTTTTCACCCCACAAATTTCTTTCTTTATAAAAATTGTAACAAAATTGAAAAAAAATCCTGGGGTGAAGCAAAGTTTCTGTCAAGGGTTACAACTGAGAATTTCAAAAGTAAAGAAATCAAGAGGTCTCCCTAGGAATGTCCTTAGGAGTATCTAGTTCTCCTCTCTTGAAGATGAAGAGGGGGTGCCTTAAGGAGGCAGATTATAGTTTTAAGCCGCAAAACTAATTTTAACAAAGTAGACTTAGGCAATTTCTAAAAATAGTGCAAAAAGTTCCAAACTTAAAATAATACTTCGTAAACAGAGTTTTTTCTAATAGTGTTATGGGAAAAAAAACAAGGGAAATTTGTAGGTTGGAAGTGGTTAGTGTTCCAATTATGTGTCGTCAGATTTATAAACGCGCCCAAAGAATTGGGCGATTTGGCATTTCTTTGGCCCAAGACTGCACGAGCTTGGGTGCATTTCCTAAATGCGCCATTCTAGATTATTGGCTGGACCTTGAATGGGAATTATAATCGGACATGGATAAGTTTTGCAAGCAACGTGCTGGTCGTGTTCATGCTAGTCGCATTCTGAACGAAATGAATGTTCGAGATCGTGAAGAGCCTCGTCGATGTGGAAATTGCCATCAAACTGGCCATAATCGTCAAAAATGTCCACACGCCCAGCCAAATGTCTGATCTGTATTTAGTGCAAAATTGTTAAACATGTTTGTTTTTCTTGAAGATTATGGTTGATGTTGTATTAATTTGTTTCTATTATGATGGTTGTACTTTGTAGATATTTGTGTTGTTGAACTTTGACTTTCAAATCGAATTTGTGAAAATGTGATTGAATGTATTAAGACATGACTTTGCATTGGAATTTTGATTTTAAATGGGATACTGGGGTCGTAAATATATGTTTATTGTGTACCTATGGCATGAATTTAAACTTTCATTTAGAACTTTAAAAGTTAATGCCAATGTATTTATTTGCAAAATATTTTGTCTGTCAGATATGCATCCAGGCCCACGTATTCCCGATTTGTTGGTCGACATTTAACAAAGATAGGGCTTCCGCCTATTTCATGGTCATATAGAGGATTTGCAACTTCAAAGTGAGATGTGACGGTGGGTTATGAAGACACATTCCAATTCTACCTTGGGTTGCGTAGTATATAGTGTTATTTGGGTTTGCAGGGATCGTGTAGTGCGGAAATTTGAGAATTGATCATGCTCTCATCACCATGCTAGTAGAGAGATGGCGACTGGAAACACATACTTTCCATCTACTAGTCAGGGAGGCAACAGTCACGCTGCAAGATGTTGAGATACTATAGGGACTTCAGGTGGATGGGTTACCAGTTATTGGGACTGAGATTCGCCAAAGTATAGAATCATGGAAAGATTTGTGTGAGGAATTATTAGGATTTAGACCACCGCATTCAGTGGTTAGGGGAGGGTAGATTAAATGTAGGTTCATTAGAATCTGCGTTAGATGCAGATTTGGCTGATGATGCGAGCAAGAATCTCCGTATCCAACAAGCTCGTAAATATTTGATGATACTATTAGGAGGGCTCTTGTTCCCGGATAAATCTGGTTATCGTGTACCCTTAGTATACATGTCCATGTTAGAGGATTTTGGGGTTACACAGTCATATAGTTGGGGCAGTGCGGTACTAGCTTGCTTGTATCCAATTTGTGTGAAGCTACCGCACCTACAGCCACTGAAATTGCGGGCCCACTAGTTTTGTTGAAGGTAACCAGACATTGATATAATTTTATTTTAATATTTAGGAGTTTAAATGCATTTCTAACTAGATGTTTTTATGTTTAATAGTAATGGGCTTGGGAGAGGACACCTATAGTTAGGCCTGAGCCCTATAATCCAGCCGTTAATTTTTGATTTCCTTATGCCGCGAGGTTTGTAATATTAATTTTGTTTTTCAAAATTTATAATATCTACATACCTACATAGTCATTTATTATTGCAGATGGAGTGGACACTTTGATGTGTCTAGAGCGCCTATGCAGTTTTACGCGTGTATCGAGACCAGCTGACTAGTTTACGCTTTAACCAGGTACAATATATTTACTTTTTTTGAGTGCTCTCATTTACATGTGAATGATAATGTTTGCTTAATAATGGGAATTTTATTTTTGTAGTTCATATGGCTCCTGTACTCAGAGAAGATATTACAATCATTACCGCCGTATTGTACAGCTGGGATTGGGGTTTGGTAGTCGGTAGTATATCTTATTTGCTGGAGCATTGTCGAACCCCATCTGCCGTACCATACGCTACGATAATTCGGGATGTTCCAACCCATCCCTATGCCGATACTATTGGATGATATTCAGAGGATGCGTAGCCGACGAAGAACAGATACTGATTGGCTTAGACATCGAGTGTATGTGGATATGTGGGACAACCGGCACGAGCTCATTCAGGAAACACAAGTTGTGGATGACACATCAGTTCCTTCCCATGAATACCTGTCATGGTATAGGCCTCAGACGGTTATTCACATTTCCGACCCGTCCCGCGTTGATACAACACTACAAGGGTTCCATGGCACTGGTTCTACATCCGAATATTTGATAAGAGGTTTGTTTTTTGTTAATAAAAAGTGCAATGCTTATTATGTTACTTTCCTACAATGTCTTAGTCTAACAACTGTTTTCATCCCAGATTGATGCTATGTCCCAAATCTACCATCTTTCTTTGATAATATGGCATGCTTTGAAGAATCAAGTTGTACTGATTTGCAGAGATAAGAGATTATGCTTTTGATACGATATGGGTTGTTCGAGAGTCTTACATTAGAGAGATCACCCACTACAAATCGCTGATCGACCTATGTAGCAAGGCATGCCGCCCAGCGTCATTGCTAGGCAGCCTAGGAATGTTCGAGGCCGTAGAAAAGGAGTTAGAAGGTCTCTACTCCATCAGAGACATGATCCTGACACTTTAGGTGATTCTACACATTCGGGTTCATTTCCACCCATTACATCTACTCCGAAAACACAAAATGTATTTCCATCATCGAGGGTTTTCAACACAATTGATCAGCCATCCTCTAGTGTCTTCCACTCTCCAGAGATAAGTATATCGTCACATCGAATCACTGAGGATAATGTTCATGAGGACAGTGATGATGACGATGATGTAGATGAGCACACAGAAATTGGTAATGCAAAGTAGAGACCGAATGTGACTCAAGAATGCATTGTACACTTACGTAGATCTAGGAGAACTATTAGACCAACTATGTGTGGTACCCATGAAAAACTAAGAGGACATAAATAAATTATCAAACTTGTTTAATACAATTTGGAAACTCCGACATGCATTAGTCTGCATAGAATAAGTTGTACTATACATTGTCCATCCATTTAATCTATGTAATGTAATCATAGCCTATATTACCCATCCATTATGCTAAATAAATATAAATGAATTGTGATGGAGATAATCAATACTGTTTTTAAAATGCGCCGTCACTTTCATAAATAAGTTTTCATATTATCAAAATAAATTTTATTTTACAAACATAGAATATTTCTTCTCAACAATAATTAAAGGTGATCCCACTAAATCTATGCTTTGGTAGACTTATCAACCCATGAGGAAATTTAATGAATTTTTTGTACAATGTATATTTATGTAAACCAATTTTCTTTGGTAGACTTATCAACCAATTTCCTTTAGCTTTCATATATTTATGTAAATCATTGAATATATATGTAAACAGATGAGCACTCAATATGGACAAGAACTTATGAAAATCCTTTACTAATTTTATTTTATAAACATTTTTAAAAAAAAATGTTTACACGTTTGTTTTGGAATTATTAACAATTAGTATTTACAAGAATGAGCCGACAAAATTTATGCATGTGGCGGGATGAAATATGATTGAAAATACTAAAGGTTCAAAACTTGTATAGTAGCCACCTAATTCACTTATAGTTTTCTGTTACGAAAATACAGTAAATCCCTAACTTGAACAATTTGTCATGGAGTTAGCAAACCTACGATAAACAGAATGTTACAAAGCAAACATATGTATATGATAAAGCTTGAAATACCATCTCTCTATGATGAAACGGCAAAAATTACTAGCTAGTGAATCATTCCAACATCACTCTGTGCTTAAAAAGGTACCTTCTACCGCACTATTCCAATATCTGTTCTACCTTCAGCTTATATAGGCCCAAATGGGAAAAGGTAATTCACAACATCAATTCTAGTTAAGTAATGTTTTCAATTGTTCATTGCATAAACCCAACACCCAAAATTGTAAATATTAACTTTTAAACTCCTAAACCTTAGATCTCACACCCTAAATCATAAACCCAAAACCCTAAATCCTAAAAGTTAAACCATAAATCCTAAACTCCGAACACTTAATGGCCTTATGCAATACATAGTAATACAACAATTGTAATCCTATTATTACTATTTTATAGTCATTATTAATATTATATGTGTGTGTGTGTGTGTGTGTGTGTGTGTGTGTGTACTTGCCATGCAATAAATAAATATTCGACGTATAAATAACTTTATATGTATTATCATTATATATATATTGAAAATAACTTTATATGTATTTTCATTATATATGTAATTTTTTAATATTACAATAATTTATACTTATATATATTTATCATTTATATTTAAATAAACAAATAGTTTCATCAAAATTTCAAACTCTAATTGTATTAATATTGAAATTTTACGAATTAATAGTGTCATTAATATGATTAATTCTTCATATTGTTACAGGTACTAAATTTTTTATTATTTATATCTTATTAGTAATATTATCGTAATTCTTAAATCTTATTAATACTTTAATAATTATCATTATTATCTTTTCTTATAATAATTATAATAATACAAATTATGTTATTCAAAATTATTATAGTTAATAATAATAATATTAATTATTATAATATTATCAACTAATTCAAAAAATAATTTGGTATAATAATAATTATTTTAATATGATATTAAAATAATAATTTTACTTAAAATTATTAAAACTATGTTTTTATCCAAAATACTTATTTTATTTAAAAGCTGGATATGCGGCGCATTTCACAAATGCGCACTTAGCGTGGGGTGCATTTAAGAAATGCACCCATATCTCTTGGGTGCATTTAAGAAATGTGCCCAATCCTTTGAACGCATTTCTTGAATGCGCCCAAGCCCGGACGCACAGTTCTGGGCCTAGAAAGGGCGCATTTTGGGCGCATTTCACAAATGCGAACATCACATACTTGAAACACATTTCTTCCCCAACTTACGAATTTCCTTTCTTTCTTTTCCAAATCACAAAAAGGGAAAATCATCTCGTAAACAAGTCTTTTATGTTAAACTAATCAAAGAAAGCTAGGTAATGATTTTCTAATCCAAACTTTGTCTCTTCGTTGGGGGCAGCTACCACCTCCAGTTTCCATCAACTTCTAAGCAAAACTAAGTGCAAATCGGAACCGAGGTCGAGCGGCTGAGTCATATGATAGCATAGAACTGAGTCAACTGTGTGTGGGTCTCTGAAGTTTTCTCTTTAGCTTCGGTCGCCCTTTTTTGTCGTCTGATTTTCTGGAGTTTGGGTCACTGCATTTACTTTCGTAAAATCTTCTGCTCTCTATGTTGCATGATAGCATAGATTTGTGTGAAATGTGGGTGGGACTCTGGAGTTTCGAATGAGCTTTGTTTTGCTTTTTCTTGTCGGTCCGATTTTCTGGAGCTCGGGGTACCGTTTACGGTTTTCCTGAGATTTTCAGCTCTTTGAGTTGTTTGATAGCATAGATCTGTGTCAATTTTGGGTGGAACTTTTGAGTTTTACATTAGCTTCGTGTTGTTTTCTGAGTTGCTGCTCTTTGATTTTTTGGAGCTCGGGACACCATTTACATTTTTCTTGAAATCTTCAGCTCTCTGATTTTGCTACTCTATTCTCTTCCTCTTTTGTAGGCGGGATTAACTCTTGGTGGGTTGAACTGTGGAATGAATCAAGGAGTAGCATCTAACCCTATGTGTGATGTGGAATTAGTGGGTTTGCTTCAAAAGATTCAGCTGTCGAAAGAAGAAGGAAAAGGCGTGATACTGGTGGAGGAAGATGTTCAGAACAGCAAGGAGGAGTGTAGTCGTAGCTTGATTGGAATAATTTTTGGGGATAAAAGAGTGAATTTTTTGGGTTTAAGGAGCACGTTAGAGAACTTGTGGCCAACTTCCGATCCTTTCGTTACACGTGAGCTAGGAGCAAACATGTTTCAGTTTGTCTTCAAATCCAAAGTTGACAAGCAAAGAGTTTTGCAGGGTAGAGGCTGGACTTTTAACAATCAATTCCTAGTACTGAGAGAATGGGCGGATGAATTGCAGCAAACACCAAAAAAATTTCAGTCTATTGAGTTGTGGGTGAAGGTATGGAATTTTCCAATTCAATGGCTGACACGAGAGACTGGCTTCAAGATTGGGAGTTTTTTCTTGAAGGTGAGCGATGTATGGATTCCATCTATAGGTAGCAAGGAAGGAAGGTAGTTGCGGATTCTAGCCATGATTGATTTATGTAAGCCGTTGCTAAAAGGTACCATTCTGAAACTAGAAAGTAGAGCATGCTGGATATCTTTTAAATATGAAAACGTGGCTGCATTTTGCCATTATTGTGGAAGGGTAAGGCATGGGGAGAGGTTATGCAAACAAAGAAGAGAGGATGCTATCAAAGCTGCTTTAAAGGAAGGGGAAAATGGGGATTGGATGCGGGCAATGAGAACCGAAGTATATGAGAAAGAAAAAGATAGAAAAGGGGGAACCATTGTGTTGAGATACAAAAATGATCAAAAGAGGAGGGAGGAACCGATAGATGTGGGAGTGCGAGATAACATACGGACAAGGAAGGAAGATGATGTGAACTTGGCTCCAACTTTCCAACCTTCAGCTCAAAGATGCAAACTCAGAGTCAAAGTTCCAGACTCGACTCAAAAATGCAAACTCAGAGTCAAATATGCGGACTCAACTCAAAGATGCGAACTCAGAGTCAAAGTTCCAGACTCAACTCAAAGATGCAAACTTGGAGCCACAGATGTGAACTCTACAACCAAATATACGAACTTGGCCCCAACTTCCCATCCAATTCAATGGAGCGAAGGTCCAAGTTCAAGAGTGCATTTGATCCAAGTCAAAGATCAACTTTGGTCCTAAGTTGGTCCAAATTCTAGCCAACAATTATTCACCTAGCCAAGTGTTGAAGACTTCAAATTCAATGGTCCATCATCCATTTTGAGTTATAGAAGGACGAAAAGTCATGGCTGAAAATTCAGTCAAAGAAGAATTTAATGAAGTCTTGGAAGCCAACTCAAGATGCATGAACCTACTCATTCCAACACTTGGTCAACGTACCATTCTAATGTGCCTTTTATTTAGCCAATAAATCATCTAGAATGGTGCATAATTAATATATTAAAATGTAGAATTTTTATTAGTCTAGTCTAGAAGTTAGAAAGTCAAAATTATTATTTATTTCTTATAAACTAGGATATTTAGGATTTATTTTTAAGACTTTTTGTAGCCTATAAATAGGTATCTTTGTACTACTTTGAAACAAGCTGGAGTAATTGAAATTGTGAGTTTGATCTCATCTTTGAGTTCTTTGAGAACTTGGAACTTATCAAGTTTTTTTCGAAAACTTGTATGCTCAACAAACTTATCAAGTTGTGGCATTCCCTAACTTATCACCTTGTATGCTCGATCTAAACTTATCAACCAAATTTCGGTATAGTTGGTTGTGGCATTTTTATACCAAGGTTCTTATCTCTTTATAGGTAGCGAGTCGCGGTTTACACTTATTCAAACTAGCATCTCTTAGACATATCTTGGGCAACTTTCTAAGTGTTCCCGATCCTTCGAATTGGAATCACATCATTTGGTATCAGAACCATTTCTAAGAGTTGCATATCCTTTGTTTTCCTTTTTTTATTTTATCCTTTCTTATTCTTGACTTTCTTGAAAATGAAGATTCACATTTTTGTTAACGGGTTTTGTCGCAGGTTGGCAAGGTTCCTAGCAGTGGGTTTTGATTTTATAAATCAATATTCACATTTTTGTTAGCGGGTTTTGTCACAGGTTGGGCAAGGTTCCTAGCAGTGAGTTTGGAATTTAAGAAGTCACCTTTCTCATCTCCATTTCCTTTTTTTACTTTATTCTTTTAAAAAAATCGTGAAAAAAAAGAAGAAGAAAAAAGGCTAAATAAAAAAACAAAAAAACAACTAGCCTAATATTAAAAAAAGACAGAGAGAAGAAGAAGTTGGACACTAAAATTCTTGAAGTTGTGATTCTTTTAAGATCTAATATTCTTGTCTCTTGTGATCCGGGTTGCCAAAAGATTTATTAACAAAGTTCTCAATCAACCTTGGATAAATTCTATTGTTCATCTAGTTCATTGTTCTTTTCATCTATCTTTGTAGTTGTTATCTTCTCTTATTCCTTGGTATATTCAATTTTACAACTTAAAGAACACAACAATTGTTTGATAAGTTGTAGTTGTGAAAGTCACACTCCAACTTGATAATTGTTCAAGTAAGTTCAATAAGAACCTTAAGAGGGGTAACTAGTGTAAACCTCATTTGTGAGAAAATTTGAGTGTGAGTGGACTGAATATTATTATTTGAGGATTTTCTTGCAGGATTTCCAAAATGTCTTACCATTCCAATGAGGAGTCGTTACCAGTCCATGGTAAATTATTACTCATGAGGCGAATCCTTAATATGCAAGTCAAGGAGAACGAAGAGGCACAAAGAGAGAACATTTTCGACACAATGCTACGTTAATGAAAGGGTATGTAATGTCATAATTGATGATGGAAGTCGTACTAATGTAGCTAGTGTTTCTATGGTTGAAAAGTTAGGATTGCCTACAACAAAGCACCCAAAGCCATATAAACTTCAATGGCTTAGTAATTGTGGAGAAGTTCACGTTTCCAAGCAAGTAAGGTGCCATTTCGCATTGGAAAATATAAAGATGAAGTGATTTTTTATGTGGTTCCCATGCAAGCAAGCCATTTGTTGTTGGGGAGGCCGTAGCAGTATGATAGACATTTTAGTCACAATGGTTTTACTAACAAGTATTCTTTTGTTCATAATCAAAGAAATGTAACTCTTGTACCTATGACTCCTAGTCAAATCTATGAAGATCAAGTGAGGCTACAAGAAGATGCAAAAAAAGAAAGTGAGCAAAAGAAAGAGAGTGAGAAAAAAAAAACAATAAAAAGAGTTTGAGTGAAAAGAAAGAGTTGAGCAGAAAAAAGAGTGCAAAGAAAAAAAGTAACAAAAAGAGAAAAGAAGCACTTATCTTGAGTGAAAATGAAGAAAAATTTTGTGTATTTGCAAAAAAAAAAAGTGAGATCAAGAATGCTCTAAATTCTCAATCACTTTTTGTGCTTATTTTGTTTAAGGAAGCTCATTTGTCCACTAATGATTTGGTCGGTGAACTACCGAGCAGTATTGTTTCTATTTTGCAGGAATTTGAAGATATATTTCCCAAAGAAGTTCCAAAAAGATTACCACCACTTCGTGGTATTGAGCATCAAATCGATTTTGTTCTGGGAGCATCAATTCCAAACAAGCCTGCCTATAGAACGAGTCCCGTAGAGACCAAAGAGCTTCAAAGGCAAGTTGAAGACTTGTTGGATAAAGGATGGGTTCGGGAAAACATGAGTCCATGTGCAATACCAGTTCTGTTGGTGCCAAAGAAAGATGGATAATGGAGGATGTGTATAGACTGTCGTGCTGTGAACAACATAACGGTAAAGTATCGCCATCCTATTCCTCGATTAGATGATATGCTTGATGCGTTATATGGAGCAATTATCTTTTTCAAATTGATTTGAAAAGTGGTTACCATCAAATTAGAATGAAAAAGAGTGATGAATGGAAAACCGCTTTTAAAACAAAACATGGTTTGTATGAATGCTTAGTGATGCTTTTTGGCCTAACTAATGCTCCAAGTACTTTCACGCGCTTAATGAATCATGTTTTGCATGAGTTCCTTGGCAAGTTTGTGGTTATCTATTTTGATGATATTTTAGTATACTCAAGAAGTTTGGATGACCATCTTGAACATCTAATGTGTGTTTTAAGTGTGCTTAGGAAAGAGAAGCTTTATGCCAATTTGAAGAAGTGTACCTTTTGCACTAATGAGGTTAATTTTCTTGGTTACATTGTAAGTGCCAATGGTATTTCAATTGACATGGAAAAAGTGAAAGCAATTCAAGAATGGCCAACTCCCAAAAGTGAAGTGCAAAGCTTTCATGGCCTTGCCAGTTTTTATAGGAGATTTGTTAAGAACTTTAGCACTTTGGCTGCACCTTTGACCGAGGTCATCAAGAAAAATGTGGGATTCAAATGGGAAGAAGAACATGAGCAAGCTTTTCAAAAGGTTAAATTTCATTTAACAAATGCTCCTTTGCTTTCTTTACCTAATTGAGACAAAACATTTGAAGTTGAATGTGATGCTTCAAGTATTGGAATAGGCACTGTCTTGATGCAAGAAGAAAAACCATGGCATACTTTAGCAAGAAGCTAAGTGGGGCAATTTTGAACTATCCTACCTATGACAAAGAGTTGTAAGCCTTGGTCCGAGCCTTAAAGATGTGGCAAAACTACTTATATGCTAAAGAGTTCGTGATCCACATTGATCATGAATAATTGAAGTTTCTAAAAAGTCAATATAAGCTCAACAAAAGGCATGCAAAATGGATGGAGTTCATTGAGACCTTTCCATATGTCATTTGATATAAGAAATGTAAAGAGAATGTTGTAGCCGATGCACTCTCTAGGAGGTATGCCTTACTTTCTTCTATTGAATCTAAATTACTTGGCTTCGAACAAATTAAAGAGTTGTATCATGATGATTTTGATTTTGGTCAAGTGTTCTAAGCTTGTGAAAAAAGGTTCTTTTGAGAAGTTCTTTAAGCATGATGGATTTTTGTTTAAAGAATCCAAACTTTGCATTCCTACTTTTCTTTGTGTGAATTGTTAGTTAGAGAAGCACACGGTGGGGGCCTTATGGGACACTTTGGTATAGCTAAGACTTTGGCAATTTTGCAAGAGCATTTCTTTTGGCAAAAAATGAAAAGTAATGTTGTAAACATTTGTGAAAATTGCATCACTTGCAAAAAGGCAAACTCAAAGGCCCAACCTCTTAGCTTATACACACCTTTGCCAATTCCAAGAGAGCCATGGGTTGATCTTTCAATGGATTTTGTTTTGGGTTTACCGAGAACTAAGCATGGAAAAGATTCAATTTTTGTGGTTGCTGATAGGTTTTCAAAGATGGCTCATTTCATTGCATGCAATAAAACGAATGATGCATCACATATTGCTAATTTATTCTTTAAAGAGATTGTTTGTTTGCATAGCATGCCAAGAACCATTGTGTCTTATCGAGACACCAAATTTTTTAGTTATTTTTGGAAAACTTTGTGGGGAAAATTGATTACAAAACTCTTGTTTTCTACTACTTGTCATCCTCAAACTGATGGCCAAACTGAAGTTGTTAATTGTACTTTATCTACTTTATTGAGGTCGATCATTGGTAAGAATATTAAGACTTGGGATGTTTGTTTATCTCATGTTGAATTTGCATACAATATGAATGTGCATTCTGCCACTAAATTTTCTCCTTTTGAGATTGTTTATGGTTTTAATCCATTATCTCCAATGGATTTAACACCTTTGCCTGTGAGTGATAGTTGAATTTAGATGGCAAAAAGAAGGCTGAATTTGTGAAGCAAATCCATGAGAAGGCAAGACTTAATATCGAAGAAAAGACACAAAGATATGAACAAGCAGCCAACAAGGGGCATCATAAGCTCATCTTTGAACCGGGAGATTGGGTTTGGTTGCATTTGAGGAAAAAAAGGTTCCCAACAAAAAGAACATCTAAGTTGCAACTAAGAGAAGATGGGCCTTTTCAAGTTTTAGAGTGCATCCATAACAATGCCTACAGACTTGATTTACCGAGTGAGTACAACGTTCACAATGTTTTCAATGTTTCTAACTTAAGTCTCTATCATGCAGTTGCTGAAGATTTGAGGACAAATCCTTCTGAAGAGGAGGGGAATGATGTGAACTCGACTCCGACTTCCCGACCTTCGGCGTGAAGATGCAAACTCAGAGTCAAAGATGCAGACTCAACTCAAAGATGCGAACTCAGAGTCAGAGTTCCAAACTCAGCTCAAAGATGCGAACTTGGAGCCACATATGTGAACTCTGTGGCCAAAGATGCGAACTTGGCCCCAACTTCCCATCCAATTCAGTGGAGCGTAGGTCCAAGTTCAAGAGTGCATTTGATCCAAGTCAAAGATCAACTTTGGTCCTAAGTTGGTCCAAATTCCAGCCCACAACTATTCACCTAGTCAAGTGTTGAAGACTTCAAATTCAATGGTCCATCATCCATTTTGAGGCATAGAAGGATGAAAAGTCATGGCTGAAAAGTCAGTCAAAGAAGAATTTAATGAAGTCTTGGAAGCCAACTCAAGATGCATGAACCTACTCATTCCAACACTTGATCAATGTACCATGCCAATGTGCCTTTTATTTAGCCAATAAATCATCTAGAATGTGCGTAATTAATATATTAAAATGCATAATTTTTATTAGTCTAGTCTAGAAGTTAGAAAGTCAAAATTATTATTTATTTCTTCTAGACTAGGATTTTAGGATTTATTTTAAGACTTTTTGTAGCTTATAAATAGACATCTTTGTACTACTTTGAAACAAGCTGGGGTAATTGAAATTGTGAGTTTTATCTCATCTTCGGGTTCTTTGAGAACTTGGAACTTATCAAGTTTTTTTTTGAAAAATTGTGGCGTTCAACGAACTTATCAAGTTGTGGCGTTCCCCGAACTTATCAACTTGTGGCATTTGATCTAAACTTATCAACCAAATTTTGGTGTAGTTAGTTGTGACGTTTTTATACTAAGGTTCCTATCTCTTTATAGATAATGAGTCGCGATTTACACCTATCCAAACTAGCATCCCTTAGACATATCTTGGGCAATTTTCCAAGTGTTCCCGATCCTTTGGATTAGAATCACATCAGAAGAAGACATGGGAAACTTAGAAAACCGACTGGAATTGGAAAGGTTCAGTGAGTACATGGGGGAGGGGAAGTCTGATATGGCCGAGAATGAGAAGGTTTCAAGAGAAAGGAAGAGTGGTTCTAGTGTTGAGAAGTTAGGTGGGCAGAAATATGATGGGGAGAAGAAAACAATGGCTATGCTGGAAAATCAAGTGCACTCACAAGAGGGCTGTTCAATGCAAAGCCAAGGAAAGAATGGGCCAGAAAGGGAAGAGAAGAGACAAGACCTTATGGAGGTAGAAAAAGCAAAGGAATTTCAACCACCGGATCGGAACGAACAAGAGATGGAGTTGGTTAATAATCCAATTGAATGTGGTCATTTGAGCGAAGGGCAAATTAAAGTACATAAAAGAAAGGCAAAAGCTAGAATTTCCCTAGAAGAAGCTGAATGTGTAAAGAATTCCCATCAGAAAGGAGATGGATAACATCTGAAAGAAAGAAAACAGTGGATGAAGGAAGGTTAGTAGAGATAAGTCAAAAGAGCCCAATAGAAGGAAAGAAAGGGGATGGAGCCATATAGATGAGAAGGGTGATTCGGATGAAGATGAAGAACACAGGGTCAGAAAGTGAGAAAGATTTATCGCTGAGGACAAAAACACACTAATGGTGGGGGTGACCAGCTTGTAGTGGTCCCAAATAGAAATATGAAGTTATGTGTGTGGAATTTTAGAGGTTTTGATGGGCCCTCTACAGTTTCCCAGTTGAGGAAGATTGTGAGATCTCACCACCCAAATATTGTTTTTCTTTCTAAGACCAAAAAAAAAAAAAGCCTTTGTTTCAACAGTGTGCAAAAGACTCTATTTCCATAATAGATGGAGAATGATAGAACCTGAAGGATTTAGGGGAAGGCTTTTGGTTTGTTGGTCATCCAAAATAGTTTCCACAAGCTTCTGCATCCAATTAGAGTGGACAAGGGCAGGAAAAAAAAAACAAAAAATGGTAATATGTTTATATGCTAGCATGGACTCTAAAATAAGGGAGGAACAATGGACATACCTGGAAAAAAAAAAAAGCAAGAGTGGGGAGACAGCTAGATCATGGGAGGTGACTTTAATGACATACTTTGCAGAGAGGAGAAAAAAGGAGGGCAGCCAAGGGCAAAGTCCAATTTTGCAACTTTCAAAGCTTTCATTAATAGAATCGAGATGCGGGAGTTAAACTTTGTTGGAAGAGTGTTTACGTGGGCCAACAATAAAGAAGGGGAAGAATTCGTTGAAGAAAGACTTGATACATACTTTGGAGCCCCGAATTGGATTTTGGAGAACCAAAAAGCTAAAGTGTATCATCTAGAAAGAGTATCTTCTGATCAATCCCTTCTACTCCTAGATTCAGCTCCCAATGACCCGAAGGTACAGAAGAGATTCATTTTTTATAGAAGATGGATAAAGAAAGAGGAGGTGAAAAAGACAATTAAAAAGGCATGGAGTAAAAAAATAGCAAGAACCCCAATGTACCAAATCTGCTCTAAAATTAAATAGTGCAGGATGAAGCTTCTACAATAGAGGCGTAAGCAAGACTTCAATTCAGCTAAAAATATTATGGAGATTAAAGAACAATTGGAAGAGCTAAGGAAGCAGGAGGGGAATAGGAGCTGGAGCAAGTGGAGTCAATACTGAGTGGAGCTTGATTTTGCCTGTCCAGAGGAAGAGTCATAATGGAAACAAAAAGCTAGGGTTCAATGGTTGCTAGAGGGAGATAGAAACACCAAGTTCTTTTATGCATGCATAGTGAGAAGAATGAGACAAAATTTGATCAAGAATTAAGTGATAGGGGATAGCCAGATTTGTGAAAAACTTGAGGAGATAAAGAAGGAGATCGTGGAGTTCTACCAGTAGCTGTTTCAGTCCTCAAATCCACAACAATGTTATGAAGGGTTAGATGGTATTTCACAATCTATCACCGCAGCAATGAACCAAAGATTGATCCAGCTAGAGGAGAAATGTGAGATAAAAAAATGCTTTATTTCAAATATAGCCTAATAAAGCTCCCGATCCAGACGGTATGACCCCTCTTTTCTTCTAGTCTTATTGGGATATGGTCAAAGTGGACATTTGTAATGCTGTTAAAAAAAATTCTATCAAAAGAAATTGCTTAAACAAATGAACCACACCTTGATTACTCTTATCCCTAAATTCAAACATCCTACCTCCACGTCTCATTATAGACCAATTGATAAGATGTTTAATTGTATATTTCTTAGGTCAATTCCCTAGTGTTTTAGTGAATTAAATTGTTTATTTGTATGAATAATAATTGTTTTCATAAGTTTCTATGAAACTTTCAAAGGGATACAGAATTTTTTAACAGATCACAGCACCAACCATGTCATGTTTGGAAGAGCGTGTCAAGCAGAACAGGACAAGACTTATCCAACTAAATAAGTTGCAATGCAGAAACGGCTGGAAAATGAGGCAAGTTGATCAAATTAAATACAGTGGGACAAGATGCGAAGGGAACAAACCTATGGGTGGCCTGATTGCGTCAATGTCCATCTGGAAAGTAATATTGCTGATGCAGCAATAATAGAACAACATTCGGAACAGAACCTTAGCCATTCCACCGGTCTATCACTCTTGTCCTGCGTCAACTGATCCTGCATGAATGCATGAAGATAAAGCTTATGCCATTTGGCTTGAATCCACTAAACAGCAGTTGGCGGCAGAAAGCAATTCCTTCATCTTCATGACCGTGCATGGAGTCTGCAGGCTACTCCAACGTAGATAATACTTTCAATTTGGCTCGAATGGGCATATTCGGAGATCAAAACAGTCCACTCGATCCAAACCAGCCGCGGCCAAATTACTTCTTCAGTAAAACAAGAACCGACAGCTGCACAGGAAAGAAAAGTCAGCAACATGTGCTCAACAACAAGCAAACAAGAACCATGCAAACAAAGAAAAATGGAAACAGAAAAGTGCACATACATATATATTTTGTCTTGGAGCCCAATCTAAGTTTGATGAGAAAACTGGAACTTCATTTGTCAATGGTTCTCATGACACTGCCAAACTTGCGAATGAAGGATGGTGAGGCTGCTGATGAAAAGCAGAAAAGACAAAGAAAAAGGAAACAAGGAAAAGGAATTGAGAGGTTGACTTCAGGCAAAATTTGAAGAAGACAAAACCGTGCACAACACAACAAAGAAGTACAAGTTCAGCTACAACAAGAAAACAAAATCTGAGCACAAGAAGGAAAATAAATCCGAATACAAGAAGAAAGAAAGAGCCGGGCATCAACAAAGAAATAGAGGCCGGCCACAAGTTGGAAGCAAAAAGGCTTGGGGAAAAGGACATACAATCCGAACACAACAAGAAGATTTCTTTGACTGTAACTTGAAGAATGACTATTGCAGTCAAGAAAACAAGAAGTTAGTTAGGATTTGGACACAAGACATTGGAAGCCGATTACAACTTGCAAGACAAAAGCAAAAGAAAGAAGGGTTCAGAGTTTAGCAAATAGCTCTATAAAAACCCGACCAAGGAAGACAGAGGGGTGCAGAATTCAGAAGAAAAAAAATTTGAGAACAGCCGCCATCATCTTCTTCAACCCACGTCCTTTGTTTTATTTCTTTGTGTTCTTTTCTTTTATGTTCTTTTAGTTTAGTGTTAGTGTAGAAAAAAAGAAAGAGGGCAGAGAACAAAACAAAAGGAGAGCAACCGTGAAGAACAAAGAAAAAATGGAAAACAAGACAAAAGAGCAGTTTCTCAACTCTTCCTTTTATTTGTTTTTATTTTAAATTTTTTTTTCTTTTCTTTCAATAATGTTCAAAACTTTGGTGATGTCTTTTTATATGAGTATGAACTAATTTAATTTTCTAGGGCTACGATGTAGCCTAATTATGAAATCTTTATTATTTTTTTATTAATATAGTTTGAATTTATTTTCTATGGTTGAGTATTTATCTCCGTTCTTAATACTTCCAATTACTTGATCACTAATTAGATGATTTGTTAATCATAATGAACTGGAAGGGGAGTTATGTGTCAAATTCATTGAGATAAATGCTATAAATTGCATGGAGGATAGGAATATGCCTGCATGGTTTGTGTAGTCACTACATAAGAATCCATAGAAATTAATGACTTCATAATTGTTGTAATTCACATAGGAATATAGTGAATTAGCAATTAGGGAGATTTTTATTAGATTTCGGGAGGGACTAGTAAATAAATTAGGAAATCTCGGCTATCAACCAGGAAAATAAATTAGACTATGGAGATAGATTAATAGTAAGATGGATTAGTTATGGTGAAATCGAAAACTCTAGAGCTTTAGCAATCTAATAAAATCCTTAAAATTAATTCATTAATTTGTTTAGCCTAGTTTTAAATTTAGTTTTAATTTAGTTTGTTAAAATAAAAAATATCTTTTAAATCATTCAAATAAAGGTAGAATTGACTAAATTTCGGTTGTTGATAAACAATTAGTTCTTGTGAAATCGATAATTTATATTCACTCTTTATTTCTTGTTAATGATCACGTGCACTTGCGTGTAAAATCCGTAACACCAATAAGCTTGTGTAATGTTGTGTATAAGATTATCTCTAAGATTGTGGCAGAAAGACTAAAAATTTGCCTTCATAAATGCATTAGTCCTTGCCAGGTAGCTTTTATTCCCGGGAGACAGATTTTAGACAATGTAGTAGTTGCTCATGAGTGCATACACATATTATACTCTAGGCATAAAGGAAAAAAGAGATTTATGGCATTAAAACTAGATATGGTCAAGGCTTATGACAGAGTTGAGTGGAACTTTCTTTGTGAGGTGTTTAGGAAAATGGGGTTTGATGGGGTATTTATTTCTTGGATTAAACAGTGCATTAGCTCCTCAACTTTCTCTATTAACATTAATGGGGAGACATGCTGGTATATCCAACCATCCAGGGGATTGAGACAGGGGGACCCAATATCATCGTGTACTTGATCATTTCAGAAGTCTTCTCGAATATTATTAGGCAAGCAAGTATGAGAGAAGATTTTAGAGGGATGAAAGTGTGTAAAAAAAGACTATTAATCACTCATTTGTTGTTTGCAGATGATTCCTTACTTTTCTATGAAGCAGATATTAATCAAGCAAAGAGGGTGAAATCCTTGCTGGACAAGTTCAGTAGCTATTCAAGGCAATTGGTCGACCTAGACAAATTGTCTGTTTTCTTCAACAAAAACATGACGATGGAAATGAAGGAAGCCATATGCCAAACTCTGGACGGGATCAAAGAGCAGCGAAAAGCTAAGTACCTGAGACTGCCTATGTATATAGGAAGGTCTAAGAGAGAATTTTTTGCCTATATAGTGGAAATGGTGTAAAAAAGAAAAAAAAAATTTGGAAAAACAAGTTCCTAAATTTAGCTGGAAAAGAAGTCATCATCAAGGCGGTAATTGATGCTCTCTTGACCTATGTAATCGCATGCTTCAAGTTGTTGAAAAATGTATGTTAAGCGATTGTCAAGAACTCAGCCAACTTCTGGTGGGGGGAAAGAGAGGAAGGTAGGCCTAAAATTTATTGGAAAGCTTGGAAGGAAATGACTAAATTCAAAGAAGAAGGGGGACTAGGCTTCAAGAATCTCCAAGTGTTCAACAATGCATTATTAGCTAAGCAGATTTGGAGATTGATAACCCGACCCATAATGTTCATGAGTAAAGTGATGAAGGCCAAGTACTTTCCAAAGGGGGGATTTTGACGGCTCGACCAAAACGCAATACCTCATGATTGTGGAAGAGTTGGATGAGCGCTAGATACATCATTCAAAAAGGAGCAAGATTCCAAGTGGATGATGGGCAGTCTATATGGATTTGAAAGCACCCCTGGATCCAAGGAAAGCCGAATGGAAAACCCACTACTATACCCTCTACTCGGGACCAAGTTACTTGGGTTAGACAACTTATGAACCAGGATGGGACCAATTGGAAAAATAATTGATTGAGCGGATCTTCACACAAGTAGATGCAGAGGCCATCCTAACTATCTTGATTAGCCAGAGGAAGTAGGAGACCAAATAGTATAGCAACTGGCAAACAAGGAAACTACTCCCAAAGAGTAGGCATATAAGAAGGTGATGAGTGAACAAGGGTAGCAAACCCAAAAGCCAGAAAGTAGCACGTCCAAAGGAATACTGAAAGCGGTATGGAGGACCACTTGGAAGTTGGGAATTAAAGGGAAATTGAAACACTTTCTCTAGAGATGCTGGCATGGTATTCTACCAACAAAGGATTAGCTGGCGTCGAGAGGCTTTCAAGATGACCCAATTTGCCAAATGTGCAGGGAGCATAAAGAAACATTAGAGCATATACTTATAAATTGTTGGAGAGCAAGGATTTTATAGAAGTTAGCTCCAGTGAAATGGGGGGATGGTTGGCACTACGAAGAGAGCTTTAAGAATTTGTGGCAGGATATTTGTGTGGATCAGAAAGGGGATAGCTGGAAGGACAGAGCACAACTGACTGTATACATACTATGGATGCTATGAAAAATAAGGAACCTTTGGGTATTCCAACATGAATGGAGGGAAGAGAAGCAAGTGATGGACATGGCCATGGTAGAACGGGTGGAATTCTAGGCAGCCAAGGAAAAGGAAAGCACCCTCAACCAAAGCACGAATTCATGATAAGGGATGAAATAGAGACTAAGAACAAATAGGTAGGCTCAGTAGTGTCTATTGTATAGAGAGAAAAGGAGGAATAGAACTCAAAGTGGGGAGGGTATCCAAGTTGTGCAGGAATGGATACGTTACCACTGCATTTGATTCTAGACGTTTTTGTTTTTTTTTTTAATCTGGTTTTGTCACTTAAGTGAGTTGTTATGAAGCTATGGAATTAGAGATATAGGAAGGAAGAAATTTCTATTTGAGCCTTAAACTCTAATTGAGTACTAAGGAAACTGTTAGTCAATGGGCTTTTTGTACATGATATGCTTTTTTTAAAAGTAAATACAACTAACGTTTTAGTCAAAAAAAAAAAAAAGAAGCAAAATTTCTTCTCTATGCATAGAAAGTGATTGAGATAGATGGAGGCATATTGCTCATTGTAGTTGGAAATCCAAATAAACCAATAACATATGCTGCAACAAAATAAGAGGATAAGGGGCCTTGGACTTGGTTTTCTTAGCTCTTGAAAAATGACTTCAAATTGAGAATGATCATCAATGAATCATAATGAGTGATAAATAACAGGGCATTACAAAAGCTTGTGATGTCGTCTTACCAAATGTTGAGTACAAGTTCTATGTTAAGCATGTACACTCTAATTAGGCCACAGCAGGGTTTAAAAGAGCAACATTCAGGAAAGCCTTATTGGTTGTAGCCAAGATAACCACCCAAGCACAATTTGATAGGAAACTACAATATATTGCTGAGATTGGTCCTAGAATCTGTAAAACGGTTAGAAGACATATCTGTTGGTAATGTAGTTTGCGACATGAAAAAGTGACAAAGTTTGAAGAGTTGTGACCAAATTTAATGTCCTATCATTCAAAGATGTCTAACTGTTTGTAAATGTTATACAATGGTTCCTAGAAGTCTTATATATAAAAAGACTATTGTAAACCAAACTAAATATATAGAACGTATATACTTCTTATAGAAACCACAAAAATTTGCTATTTTGTAGAGTTTCTATTGAATTTCTTGTATCCTAAAGGTATATTGTCAGCAATTTCTGTTAGCAAGTATAGAGAGGGGAATAAACACCTTAAGGAAACTGAAATCACACCTAAAAGTCATCACTTTCTTCCCCACTACTCTCTATTAAAGTTCTTATTATTTCTAATATTGGATTCTCCTTCCCTTCTCTATTTTCTTTCCCAATTTTCATCAACAATATCTCCATGTGACTGGAGTAGGTCTTATTTTAGAACTTCTCCTAAGTGTGATATGCTGCTTAATAACCTCTGTGAGTCCGTCAACAAGAAGATATTGGATCATAGAACACAACCAATAATGTCAATCTTTGAAGACATAAGAATGTGCAACATGGATGGAATGCAAGAAAACAAGGAAGTGGATGGATTGCCCTAAAATTTCTAAAAGAACTCGAGGATAATTATAGGATGGCAACACTGTGTATCTTGCAAAATAAATGATGAGAATGTGGAGGTGTGGTGTCCTTATGGTGAGCAGTATGCAGTTAACCTGAGGGAAAGATTTTATTCACGTAGGAAGTGGGACAAGACTAGGGTGCCATGCGTGCATGACTATTGATGGGGAGTATATTAAACATGTTGAAAATTGATATAAAGTAGAAAAATATCTATAAGCTTATGGACCATGCATTTACCCTCTAAATGGCTCCCACGAATGGCAAAAGTCTGAATTGGCAAATCCATTACAACCTCTATATGCTAGAGTTACAGTAAGACCAAAGAGACTACTGAGGAAAAGTGCAAATGAAATTTTAGAGTCCAAACACGAGTGTAAGAAGTTGAGAAGGTTTGGAAATGTGAATAGATGCACAATTTGTAAGGACAAATGTCACAACCGGAAGTCCTGCAAATCCAAATAGGAACCCAATCCTGGGGATATTTAGAGTGAGATAGAGAATGCATTGGCACACATGAGATACACACAATTGGAGTTAGATTCAACATAGAATGAGGGGGGCTAATCGTAGCAACTCAAGCAAAATGCAACATCTATTGGGGTTCAAAGTCAAGAAGCTAGGCCCAAAAACTACTATTAAGAGTAAGATCCAAAATCATTTATATTATTATCTATAATATTGCTCAATATTGCTATTATTTGCTTTTAACAATTATAACTATAAATTTGTTTCAGATACGAAAAGAAAAAATAAGGGTGCTGAAGCAATTCTAGATTCCGTAGGTGTCGAGCAAGTTGTAGAAACAACCTGTGCAAATGTAAAAGGATAAAAAAGGATAGATGATAAACCAATAAGGGATGTATTACTCTCAATCATTACTGTGTTCATCACTCTGCGTCTTGTACAAATGCAGGGGGCAGGCATGGCTACTGAATCGGAAAAGACAAACCAAAAAAGTAATTCTTAGAAAGGTTTAGGAAGGAAGATGTTGAGGTGAGAAATTCAAAAATATCAACAAAACTTTACTTCCTTTTTTTTGTTTATTTGATGATATTAATTATTGTTGTATGTTTCAAAGGAATTTGATGCAAATAGTGGAGACCGTACTTCAACTTCATTTAAGGAAAAATATAAAATGTTTGGCCTTCCAGCACCTCCATTTCCAGTTGGAAGTCAGCAAACTCTGTTAAATAAAATAAAAACACTAGTTAGTTTTACATTAGGCCACCACTTCAAGTTTCAATACAAATCATTAACTCTAAGATTAATAGAATCTGAAGTGTATATCAATTCTGAGGTATCACATTACCCTCCATGCCAAGTGACAATGAAAATGTGAGAAATCAAAAGCATGCGAGACAACAAAGTGTGTATGAAAGGTTTGGTATCCCAATTTCAAACTTTCTTAAACGATAAAACTAAAACGAATGCTATGTTATTGGTGAACCAGACAGCTTATGAGGTTCATTTGCTATGTCAATGTTTTGGATTTTGGATTTGGGGAATTTACTTCTATTACAAGTGAGTTGAATTGGTCTTCTCTTGCCAATGAATGAAAAATCCTTTCATTGGTTTATGCTCTTGCCTTTTGTAATATGTTTACCCTTAATCAGTTTGTTAAGGGATGCAATCTAGGATCTTCAAATTATTGTTATTAGTTTTGTTGTTCATTGTGCACAATCAAATTTTATTGTTTCATAAAGGAAGAGGTGACTTATTGCAATTTGTCCTACCATTTAACAAGCACAATTAGAAGTTACAATTCCATTGCAAATTGCAAAACATCATCTATTTATATTCTTAGAAATTGTGACCATCCTTCTGCGCCTTTTCGAACAAAATTTGCAAAAAATTAAGTTCATACATCCAAATAACCATAGCTAAGATAATGATATCCTAATTTAGGGGATTCTACATATGTACATCAAATAAAACTGCAATTTTATACTACATCATAAATTTACATCAACAATTTGGAGCCCCCAGGATGCCCTAATCCATCACTATTTCTGGAAGGTCAATCTGCTGCCCTACTCCATCTTAACTAACTTTTGGCCAACAACAGACACAAAATCAGAATTACAGATCCTGCACGCCTTCTCATTGGGCTTAGCCTGCTATTCTCTTTATCCCTTTCGTTGATTTTTTTCAGCAAACTAAGGATGATGGCTCTTGATTTGCTACAAATTTTAGGGTCATGCTACTCAAACAATCCACAAGCATCCGAAGCCTTGTCATATACCAAAAAAAAAAACAGTTCAAGTTATAAGGGGTTAAAGCAAATCATAACACAAAATAAAGAGCAATGGGATAATTGTGTATATTGGTTATTAGCCATTTAGAACGTGAAGAGAATCTTTTCTTAGGGTTAGTTTCTTTTAACTTAACACCAATTTTACTACTCTTCCAGAGCGACATGGAGTATTAGATTCCATGAAGGCTGGTCATTGATTGAGTTGCAGAGGTGGTGTACTTTGCAAGAAAGAGAGGAATGAAGGGAATTAATATAAAAAGAATGAATGAAAAATGAAAGAAGGTTGAAAGGAATATGGATTTAAAAAAAACAAGAAAGAAAGAAAGAAAAAAGGTGAGTGATTGTTTATATAGGGATAAAAATTGCGTGTGACTTTGAACAATTGAATAGTTAATTGGAATAAAAATTGTGTGTGACGTTTGAACAATTGAATAGTTAATTTGTTATAGTTCCAAGTATCAAGTCCTAATTATGTCACGAAAATTAAGTTTGAGTACCATACAGATGACACTGTACTAGTTGGGACTTGACATCTGAAACAACTAGTGAGTTTAGCGTATCCAGTGGAGCCAACTGCCTTAGTCGATAGCATTAGATTAATTTTGTTTAGTATTAATGTTGTCCTTACATGGTAGAATGTCCCTATTTATTAGGGATTGTATTGTCTTCCAAGGGTTTTTTTCTCTTTAGAGGCGTTTTTTCGGGGGTTCGGTATAATTTAACGCCAAGAACTCAATTAATCTTTATAGTTATGTAATTATTGTAATTGCACTTCAATACATCGATTGTTTTTGAAAAAAAATAATAAAAAAAACTAATGTGTTTAGTGATCTTAAGTGTTATTTTGGTTTCAATACACCACATCAATCACATCAACTATTTTAAATTTTTACCCATGTTGTTAGAATTAGACCGAATTGGAAATCGAACATGAATTCAGTCTAATTTTCACTAAAAAATAAAATTAACAAAATCCAATCAACCCCCAATTGACCCGTTAAAACTAGGATTGACCCAAAATTGGCAGAGTCATTACTTTTATTTTTATAGAAAATAACATCAATTTTTAAAAATTATAGTTTGTTCCTAAACTTTTATAAATCTAATTTTTTTTCTCAGTTTTATGTGAATATTTTAAAATTTTTACTTATAAATTTTTTAAATCTTTAAAATTAAACATTTAAATGTTTATACAAAGGAATTCTTACAATTTTAACATATTCTTTACTTAAAATATTTTTTTATATTATTTTTCACAAAATTATTCAACTATACTCTTACAATTTCATACAATCTATACTAAATTTAAATTTAACTATACTAAAAAAACTACATAATTATCTCTAACATATTTTTATATTAGTATTGCTATTTTTATAATTAATTTATATTTAATTCAACCTCCGTGGCAAAAAACAAAATGTCTAGTTTCAAAAATTTTATTTGTCTAAAAAAAATTTCACTTTTTGTATGAAATTCTTGTATAACTCTTAACAATAATAATAATAATAATATACTTCCTCCAACCTAAAAAAAGAGTTTACTTTTGATTTAATAATTTTTTTTAAGTTACAAAGTGCAATATATTTAATGGATTATTAGATATATATTTTTATATTTTTATCCTTACTTTTTAATTTGATTTATGTATTCTCATTATAACTAAGGATAATACAAAAATTTCATATTAAAAATGAACTCTTTTTTGAGGACAAATTTTTTTTTTGAAACTAGATTTTTTTTTTTGGAGCGAAAAGTGTATCACTTAGATTAAAAACTAAGGATAGAAAATGTAATATTACACATTTAATTATGTATTAAATTTTTTATACCTTTAATTTTAAAAAAAATTACGCTAAATAAAAAATAAATTTATTTTTAAAGAACAAAGAAATTACATCATAATAATATCATTGAGTTTTTATTATAAATATAACGAATATAACTAGTTGACCATTAACCTTGCATTTAATCGATTCGCATTCTAACATGATTCTGACAACTCCGATTTTTACCATAAATTTCCTTTAGAAACATCATTGCGTTAGGCTTGGCATCAAAAACCTCAATTTTTTACCTTATGGGTTTTGAATTTAAGAGGAAAATTTGCAAAAACATGTTAAAAAAGCCAGTATGATTAGCCTTTTAAAACCCATTTTACACTTCTTAATACACTTTATCAATTTTTAATACCTCTTCTGTCTCATAATTTCTATCTTAAAAAAAATATAAAAATGTGTTTTGAAACACTGTCTATACAGGCTACACAAGCACAACTCCTTTATTTTTTAAGTGAATTTCATTGAAAGTTGGATTGTGCCAATATCTGATCCTTTAGTTTACTAAGCTTCACAAGCACAACTTTATTTTTAACTGAGAAAATCCTACAATTTCCTCCATAGACGCACGCAGACGCACACACAAGCTGACAGCCACATCTTCTGCAACCTGCAACTTGGGTAAACAAAAATGCTTTGGAAAACACGAGGATAGAATCAGAAGCACGGAATTTATTTAGCTTTTCTTCTGAAAATGAAAGTAAACCTACAGCCTAACCACACAATAAAAAAAAACCTCTGGACAAGAAGAAAACTAATTGTGTGATTGACATTAATTTCCATCAGTAATCAAGCAAACCAATAAGCTTTGGCCACATTCTTTCTCTAGGTGCTCATAGGGCTGTCTGGATCATTTAAAGCTGCAATGGCCGTCTCAATCTTTATCTTTACCACATCTTTTTCGTCCTCATCTGCCTGAACAAAAGGTGAGAGGAAAGGTACACATGAATGTTTTTCGTTTACTTTTCCTGTTTGCAAATTTAAGACTGCACATGGTACACATGAATTTTTTGTAGGTGATTGTGACATGAAATAAAGTTGTTAGCCACACTTGGCCTTTCACCACGCCATGCACATGCCAATTGAGAATACTGAATTCACAAACAACAGGGCAAAAAGAATAATTGAACTAATGTCTTGTTGTTGAGAGCTAGGGTAATCTACTCAAAGTTTCTGGTTTAACAGTAAGTACGCGTAAATATTGACAACCATTACCAGTCATATCTTGATTAAGTTACTAATGAAAGTTTCATCTTTTCTCAAAGCTACCCAGGCAAACTAGCATCCGTTTAAAACTATTGTATGATCCCATTTCTGTGTAATTTTTTCTAATTAATTAAGTGGAGGGAAAAAGAGATTTGACATTTGGTTCCCCGAAGGAAGCACAGGATGACTACTTTTTTCTATGCTGTAGAATAACTAGACTGAAAATTATTGAAGTTTGATCAGGTTAGAAAGCAATCCCGAATCCAATTCGTCGAGGGAAGGCACACTGGTCCTACAAGCATAACCAGGCAATAATAACACTTGTGGACCTAGGATGGGGACACGTATTTTATTTTATTCATTTTTAAAAAAGAAAATGCAAGCTTTTGTAGAATTTTGATTCCATTAAAAAATTAAAAATAGGAAATTTTTTACTTTTTTGAGTAAGTTAATTGGAAACAGATTATTGTTCTGGGTACCCTGACACGTTGTCAAATAATTATTAGATTGAATAAGCATATACTCAATTTAATAGAATAATTTTGTATTCAAACTAACATCAAACCAAATTAACCAATATCATGTCACGGAAAAAATGTGACCCTTAGAATATTAAGGGCCTACAGATAATTAATTGGCTAGGCTTTGTCTTTTCCATTTTTTCCCGCATAAGGGCCTACTAAACGGCGACGCTCTGAAAGTCACCTCCACTAAATCTATACCCTGCACAGCTGTAGTGAATTATAAACGTGTTTATTAAAGCGGTCCATGGACAACTCAGCCAGCCATTAGCCATTGACAACAACGTCGCAATAATTTTGTATGAGCCGTCAAAGAAACTATTATTATTTCCTTCGATTAAATTATTACACCAAATTACAATTTCCATTTACCACCACCGATGTCTTGTTTTTTCATATTATATATTTCGAATCTTACATCTCACAATTACAAGTCATCTCTAGTACTCCCCTCCTCCGTCCCCCAACCCACTCCCCCATCCCAAAAGAGGAGATGGAAGAAAAATACAAAGCTCTTAATATTACTCTGTAAACATTACGACGTTAGCTTCAATAATTCTCAAAAACTATCAATCTAGCTTTAACCTCTTTTTTTTTAAAAAAAAAAGAATAAAAAAAGCTTTAACCTCAATTTGCTAAACAATCTCTATAATTTCAAAAAATTTAAAACCCCTTCCCCTATCATTTCAATTCTTCTCTATAAATGTGTAGTTTATATTTCAATAGTAATTTCGGAGTCCCCAAACTTAACTACTACCTTCGTTCTAAAAAAAATCAATTTAAAAAATTTCTCTATTCCGCAAGACAAGTATACTTTTAATGTAAAATATTTGTGTTACTTTTACTAATAACAATATATAATTTAAATTTTAAAAATTAAAATATATAATATACATTTACATATGCATTAAATATATTTTATTTTATAATTTTAAAAAATTATATTAAATCAAAAATAAATTCTTCTCTCAAATAAAAAAAATATTATTTTGGCAACCATCCATGATGGTACATTCCAACTAATATAGCAAAATACATTGTGAAATCCAGATTCTACCATCTGTTGACCCTTGTTGCCCTTATTTTTTGTCTTTCCATTTTCCACTTCTCCAGAAAATTTATGCCTATTCAAATTCATTCATTATTCCTTGGGAAAACTCCACGAGCCCACTTTCGCAAATATATTTAACATTATCATGTAATATTTATTAGGTCACTCGAAATAACTGAAACTCATGATAAATACAAACTGTGAACTTATTTTATCTTTATTACGGCTTACAATAATGTACATACTTTTGTTTCTTACAAATTTGCTACGGACTTCTTTTTTTTTCTTATAAATATCTTTTACTAAAATACCTCATGAATTAATATTATAATAAGACATAATTGAGCAACGGAACAAAGAGGATGCCAACGTGATAGTGTTGATGGTGATAGATTGCGAACCAAAGTGAAGCCTATCTTTTTAAATTAGAGGGGTCATTTCGTAATAAATCTAAATTTTTAAAGAAGTAGATGTTATAACAAATTTTTAAAATTATTATTAATTTTAACAATATACAATAGTTACAATAATTCTAAAAGAAAGAAAGTTCAAGTGAACTCTTAATAGATTGAGAAAATAGCCACCAAACCACTAATACTTTGCTATAGAAAATACCACAATTAATAGACGTTAGGTACTGAGTTATATTTCAGAAACCAGAAACCAACTAAATTTATGAGCCCATGATTCTCTGCCAACTCAGGTGAGGGAATGGTCCAGGTAGGTATATCAGAATAGTGCGTCAACACAAGTTTTCAATGACCCAAATTTAGGTAATTAAAAATTGAGAAACTGACTATAAATATTTTATTTTATAAGTCACTGAAAATGGGCTTGCACTCATAAGTCTAATATCATTACGACACTAAAAATGTTGACATATTGCAGTTTTGATCCTTGAAATTTCTTACTAATTCTATTCTAATCTTTCATCTTTTACCTTGAAAACATCAAATCCCTTATGTTCATATATTATGTTTATATTGTGTTATATTTGAAATTTTTGGTAAGAATTTTTTTGTAAAAAAAATAATAAATTGAAGGAATTTTTTTTTTAATAATATAAAAAAAAATTTGACGAAAATTTAAGACTGGAGAAAACTAAGACTTTATTTAGATTATATTCTAAATGCAAAAAATTATATTTTCTCACAAAATAAATAAAACATTCAAATACATTTTTATTTTAAAATTTAAAATTTACTTATCAAATTATTCTCATATAATTTTAATTTTTTTTCATTCAATACAAATTTTATTCTCTCCAAAATACTTTTTCTTATAAAAAAATCACTTCAAATTTTTTTTATATTTTAATATAAATTTCTCAAATAAATCACAATACAAACATACTGGCTATCCGACCTAAAACTAGGTGAAAACTTAGGGTCCATAAAGCAATTATCTCAACTAAAAATGCGAGTTGGTGCTCATTATTGAACATCTATGTCCATATGTCCATAAAAAGCAATTATCTTTTGTATATCTTAACTAATTAATGATACTGCAACCAAAATGGTCTTTTAATCAAATCGAATGCGTTTGATTGGTTGGCTTCATAGGACAACGTAAATTGCAGCTTAGCCACAGTTGATAATTTTTCTGCATTTATTACCTCGGAATTTAATAGTCAGTCATTTCTGTTCGTGACCTCTCCCAAGTATTCAAACTATGCGCAATGATAAATATGGTAATTTTTTATAATGACTAATGTGATAAATATAAAAAATTAAAAATAAATTATTAAACTCTTCAAAATATAAAAAATATAAAAAATAATTTTATTTTTTTATTCTTACTTAATTAAGTATTATTATTATTTGTCACCCTAAAAAATAACTATGGATATCATTACTGTTAAAATATATGGTTCCCATGTTTTAATTCATTACTAGCATTCCCTTTGTGACTGAATTTCCGCAAAATGGTAATGTGAAGTCTTGCAAGCCAAAAATACATTTCAACGATATGTAGTACTGCAATTAAAAGGAAAAAAAAAGATAAGGTGCTCACTGGCACCATCCTAACTTTGATACCGTATTAGGAAAATTTTTGTAAACATAAGCAAAGCGCAATTCAAAGGCAGAGGGAGAAAATTACCTCCACGAAAACCGTCTTTAGAAGCCTGCCGGAAAAAGCAGTGATGTTTGCGGTAACAATCTTGAGATTCAAAGATTCAAAGACTTCACAAATCTTTACCATTGTGTCTGTTCTTTTGCTGCATGTGAGACTCACTACAACTGTCTTCTCTCCCATGTGAGATACCCTTAGCTGTCAAAAGTCCAAAACTTAGGTTGGCAAAAGCCAAATTACTTTAAAAATCTTGAAACAGACAGAAATTATGGGGATAATATGCTTGACTGAAGCGTGACTACTAAAATCTCATAAGGAACCAAATACAGGAAGTAGAAAAGGAAATTTATTTCTTAAAAAAGGAAGAAAAAAAAAACCTCAATAACTTCAATGGGAGATGATCTAGAACCTCCAGAATCACAAGGCTGCTCAAACTTTGATCTCTTGGGTTTTGAATTACAGCTCATTTCTTGATCAAAATCAAGAAATACACTTCTCTTTGATTCTAAATCTGATATTTCTGCTTGAATCCTTCTCTCTTGATCATGCAATTCTTGAATATAATCAATGGCATCTTTAATAATGGATGCCTTGTCCATCTGGAGCAGTAAATCACCAAAGACAAATTTACAAATAAGAAAATTTAGTTTGGGAAATGAGGTTGATAGCACTAACTCACATAGGTCCCACTTTTAGTTTATTCCAAATAGTGACAATAATTACCTCAAATCCCAAAAAAGAAAAAAAAATACAAACAAATCCCCAGCTGCCTCACCTTACTAATATTGGGGACCACAGCTCTGAGTGCAAATAATCTTTCATTGAGCTTCTTCCTTCTGTTTCTCTCTGAGACTATGTTCTTTGATGCTGTTGATGATTGTGCTCCATCAGGAGAACTTGAATCATAGTACGATAACGATTCCTCAAAATAACTGCACAGAAACAACGGATTCATTTAATCAAGAACAAAGAAAGATTCCCAAACCCACCCCCCCAAAAAAAAAGGAAAAAAAAAACCAGAATCATTGATTCAAACCTTTCTACTAGTTCTTCACTTTGGAGGAACAAATTATTGTCCCAATAACCATCATAGTTGTCCATTTTCTCTTCCTCTTGAGCTCAAAAGCAAAAGGAGGGAGAAGGAAAATGGGGAGCAGCAACGAAAAATGATGAATTGATTATTAGGAATGAATACTAGGCAATAAAAGGTAGGATGGAATATTAGTATTTATAGAACCTTTATGGACCACGTGGGGGAAGCTATTTCCTTGGACTTGCTGCTTCGGAGAAAGATCTTGACCGTCCAAATACGGGGTGAAGGATTACGCTGGTGGTCTACGAGGACGCGGTATTACATCTTTATAATATCTGCCGATTTTTAATGTAGCGCGTGTAACTACGCTCCTGCGCTCTGTTTCCGCTCCTATCACCATGGTTGTTGTAATACGTTTATGTTCACATTTTGGCGTTTTCTCATTGAGTTTTGTTCATGTAGTATACATTTAACTACTCCTGTTTTTAATTTCTATACCTTACGTTATTTTCTATGCCTCCATTAATTATATTTATAGTTTTATACTACTGTTTTGTCATTAAATAAGTTTGGTTCATTTCTTGGGACATAAACTTTTGTCCTTTTGTACCTTATGATACGGAGAGTCTAGGAAGATAACTTTGACATCACTGATTGAAATTTTACAAAAAATTAATTTAAAATAATAGAATTAGATCGTAGAATTATAAAAGATTTAAAAAATTAAAAAATATATAATTTATAAATTATTTTAAAAAGAATTATTAATCAATATATGAATAAATATGTAAAAAATTCATATATAGTTTATAATTAAATTATCTTACTTTAATTTTTATTTTTTATAGCATTTCATATGATTTTCTTAGTATTTTAATTGCTGTCGCAATCCAAAGGTATTTATGTCTCTTTTGTCGTCACCAATTTTTCGTCTACTCCTAATCTTTAGTGACGAATCACCAGAAATCGTCATTGAAGAGTGTGGCAGGAATCTTTCCCACCAAAATAGTCGTAATTAGTGATGAGAAATTGGTGGTGATATTCATTTTCGTCACTAAAATCATAAAGTTTATTCATTGGTGATGAAATTTTTGTCATCACCAATTTTAATGCCTTTTAATGACAATATTTCTTGTCATCGCCAATTCGAATGCGTTTTAGTGACGAAATGTTTTCATCACTAATTTCTTATCACATTACACTACTTATATATGATTTTTAATTAAATTATTAATTATATGGATATATGTGAAATATCATTAATTAAAAAATAGAAAGTTTTTTAGTGTATTATAAAAATGAATTTTTTGGTGCAAAGGAAAATTTAATTAGTAAAATAGGCACAATAAAAATGAAAATAGTTATAATCTTTTAATTCATATTTTTATATATATATAGTTTCATTGTGTAACATTATTTAATATAGAGATATAAAATATTTATTTAATGTATAATAAAACGGAATATTGTAAATTTTATGAAGAATATGTGTTAAGCCAATTAATTTGGGATAGAGTAGATAAAATATTTTGGACTAAATTGTTTAGGCCATAACTTATATAAGGATTGGGTTTGTTTAGTTAAGGATAATGATTGGGCTATGTAATTTACTTATTGGGCCAAAGTTAACTTTTGAAATTTATAATTCTTAATTTCTAATAATTGTACTAAAACACCCAAATATATATAAATTTGCCGACATTATTTGACATACGAACAGTGTATTTTTTTTAGATACACTATCACCTAATTATAGTTGGATTTCTTTGACTAAAAATAGTGATTATACTAAGCATACACTTCCTTATGCCAAACTTAGCTTGCTTGTATTATGGTTATGAATTTCTAATAATTGTACTAAGACACCATAACATGTTTGTGAATCTATATACTTGTACTTCAATCACACAGTGGATTAGTATTACAATACATTATTAAGTAGTACTAGTTGGCTTTTTTTGGTTAAAAATACCAATTGGACTAAATATATTCTTCATTGGGTTCAAATTTAAGTTTCATTGGCTTTTTTATGTTATGGTTCTTGATTTAAAATAATTATACTAAGACACCTTGAGACTTATGAATTTACGCATATAAGTTTAATCACTTTAACTATATAATTTTGTTAGTAGTAATAATCACCTAGAGAACCAATTAGTTTACTAGTTTGACCTACGAACTAGGTTTAATAATATTGTTAATTATGTTTGTTGTAGTCATAGTCTATAACTAATAAGAAATTTTACTAAATTAACCATTTTTTTTAGATGGAGAGAGAGGGAGGAAGTGTATAATATTTTCACTATTTTAATTAAATTTGGCTCAAACCATGGGTGCCATAGCCTCGTCAAGAACAGTACTGCTCTGACATTTGACTAGCAAAAAATAGCTCAAAATTGTATTTCAGTGTATAATATTATTAAATATGGAGATATAAAATATTTGTTTGGTATATAATGAAATTGAATATTATAAATTTTAATAACAAGATATGCATTAGGCCATATAATTTGGAATAAATTAAATAAAATGTTTTGGGCTAAACTGATTAGGTCACAACTTATATAAGGATTAGACTTATTTGGCTAAGGATAATGATTAGACTATATAATTTATTCATTTGGCCAAACTTAATTTTTTAATTTTATTGCTCTTAATTTCTAATAATTGCACTAAGACACCCTAATATATATGAATTTTCTTACATTGTTTTACTTCAAGTATAGAGTCTTTTTTTTATATATATACTATCAATTAATTATAATTAAATTTCTTTGGTTAAGAATAATAATTGGACTAAACATATTTTTTCTTATGCTAAACTTAACTTATTTATATTATAACTCTTAATTTTTAATATTTGTACTAGGACACCCTAACATTTTTGTTTATTTATATAATCAGTATTTTAATCAGATAGTCTTTTTAGTATTACAATATACTATTGTTTAGTACTAATTGACTTTCTTTGGTTAAGAATAACAATTCTTCATTGGCTTATTTACGTTATGGTTCTTAATTTGAAATAATTACACTATGATACCTTGAGATTTATGAACTTGTGCACATAAGTTTAATTACTTTAAGCATATAATTTTGTTAGTATTAAAATACACTATTGATAAATGGTAATTAAAAGGCTTGACATTTATTACAAACTATATTTCTTTGCAAGAAAATCAAGAATAAAAAATATATAGTTTCAAAATAGTTACAGTCACTAATGTAATATTATAACATAAGTAGTGATTAATACATTTACATATATAGTTAGATGTACAATGTATAACAAAAGTAGTAAATACTTATACTCCTATTGTTCCAAGAAAGTGTTCAGTTTCATAAATATACAACTTTTTATTTTTTGTCAACTAAGTGGAGATAGAATTCATTTTATATTTCTAATTTCCTCATTAAGGTATTATTTATCAATACACCCTTTTAATGTATTCTATTTAATTAAAGGTATTTAGAAATTTTGTTGAAAACTTAGCTTTTATTGTGGAAATTCGACTATTTTTTGGGACAAAAACTTGTTTAGAAGTTGAACTCTTTTTTTTTTTTTGGGTGGGGAGAGTTATATATCTATATATATAGTTTAGTTAGAACTAAAACCAATAGCATAAGTAGTTAATACATATATATATACTAGTTAGCAAACAATGTAGTTATAATAAAAGTAACTATTATATAACATAAGTAATTTAGTGAATAAATACACATAGTTTTATGCACATACATGTTAATTATCTGACTACTTGTTTATCTTCGAAGTAAGCAATATATAATTTTAAATATATATAATCCATATAAACTTAAATATATAATATACATAATTTTTTTGAGGTCTATATGAAAATATAAATATTATATTTTCTTCTAAATTATTTTAAAATGATTTTACTCTAACCATTTAATAACTAATTAGTATTTTAAAATTTAAAATTTTAAAAAATTTCAAATTAGAAATTTTTTTAAGCTAACATAGTATCGTAAATGAAGTGAAAGATTGATTTTTGGTTTTAAAAAAGTAAAGATGTTTTTATTATGAATAACTGAATAAAAAATTTGGATGCTTAAAAATATGCAGAATGAAAACGAATTTGGTTTGAAGGAAAAAGTGGGATATTAAAAATTGAAATCGCTCCATGATTGTGTTTGTTTTTTCCTTTGGCAAACACTTAAACAAAATTTAACTTAAGTGGGAAGTTCTTTTCTAGCAAAGTTACAAAATTTCACTTAAGCAGATGTTCTTCTTTGCCCTAACTTTGCCGTCTCTGTCTCTCCCAATTATATTCTTTTCACTTTTTCAGTTCAATTTGCCCTTACCGCCAAGCTTTCTTTCCACTTTGAACCCCAAAGAGATTATTTGTTTGATTGGATGGTTGGGTTCTCTATTGTGGTTGTGTCACACCTCCTTCCTCTTTTTTTTTTTCTAGGTCCTCTGAGCATGGCCAAAATTTTTCTGCTATGGCTGGTCTTTTGGGTGGAATTGCATGGTAAGGGTTGGCTTGTCCATGCAATTCATTTTTTTTTTGGTGGTTTGGATCTTGTTAGGGGCGAAGTTTTCCCTGAATCTTGAAGCGGCCAAACGTGAACCAATTTTGCCCACAAATTCAGGTTGTCCGTAGCTCGTGGTCGTCAGTTATCTCCAACTTCTAGTCTGAAGCTCGTCATCCTTGTTCCCTCCAATCTGCAGGTTTTTCTTGGCGTCACTATTCTAGGTTGTCCGCCATCTACCGATCATCTTTAGCTCGCCCGTAGATTCAGCTCACCAGTAACTCGTGGTCGTCGTCCATCTGCATTTCTAGTCCAAAGTTCATCTTCGTCCTCGGCTATATGACACTAGTGAGTAAGGTCCGTAGCTCCTTAAGCAGATCTTGGTCTGCGGTCATTCTTGCCGCCATTGACTCAAGTTATACGCCGCTTGGCTTTTTCAAGTTCCCTTGTGTTTGATTTTTTATTTGGGGTCTTGATCTGAGGCGAATTTGCAAATAGCAAAGGCTTAGCTTTTTTGCTTGCTCTGTTGCCAATTTTATTTTCTCTTTTGTGAAAAAAATTTTTGTTTGTCTTTTTTCTATAAATTCTAGAAGTAGACAAGTTTTGAAGACTAGCACAATTTCCTTCATCAATTAGCAATTTTTTGGCAATGATTTTTGATTTTTAGTTGCTAAAACAGCAAATGGTTAGTAGATCTTGGATATTTTTGTCATTGTATATTCTTAAAATTGGTTTCAAAATATTAAATATGTTTAGATTTCAAATAGACATTAGATCTTGGATATAAAAGTTGACCTTTTTAGTTGCATAAAAAATTTGGGACAACTCTAAAATGAAGTAGGAAATTGTTTGTGGATGGATGGTGATAGGTATGCTTTACACAAGTGTTGTGTATGAGTCCAAATTCATATTCTCGTGGACTTAATTTGAAAGAATCGTGAATGTCCTACAACTCGTTAAATTTGAATGTTTACTTGGTTATTGCAGTTATATGCAGCACATAAAGTCTACTATTGATTTACTTAGTTGGATGACAAAACATGTGTTTAGTGGTATGCTTTACATGATGTGCAATATTGTTTGTTGCTTGGGTATACAGTATGTAACGCAGGATTGCTTTTTTGATTTTTTTGTGGTTTTGGAGCAAGTATTCTATTGTCTCACAACTTTCTTAATTTCTTGAATTGGTGCATATGAATCGTTGGAATATAAACAAAATTTGTTCCTGGAAACAATTCCTAGAAAGCATAGGGAAATAGTTTTTAAACAATGGGGTCTAAAGTATGATACTATTTTTTTTTTCCGCCCCCATCATTCATTGAATTGATGGGTGATGACTTAGCAATTTCTTTCCTTTGTCTAGTTCTTTTTTCTTTCCTCCAAGAAGGGGATAAGAATACCAAGTTTTTCTATACTTTGACAGTCAATAGAAGGGCACAAAATACCATCGAAATACTGGTGAGAATGGATGGGGGCATTTGTGAGAGTCAACAACAGATTCAGGAGGAGGCACTGACTTTTTATGATCAGCTCTTTACTAACTCTAGGCCAAGACTATCTCATGACAGTTTGGAAAAGATCCCATTATCTATCACCAAGGCAATGAAACAAAGACTAACAAGGCCAATGGAAGACATTAAAATAAAAAAGGCTCTTTTCCAAATGCATCCTAACAAAGCTTTAGAACCTGATAGTATGACTCATTTTTTCTTCTAGTCTTATTGGAATATGGTCAATGTGGATATATGCAGGGTTGTCAAAAAATTTTTTTTGAACAAAAGAAATTGTTAAAACAAATGAATCATACCCTGATTACTCTAGCCCCAAAAATTAGGAACCCTACATCATTGCTCATTAGAGACCTATTAGCTTGTGTAATGTAGTGTATAAAATCATTTCTAAAATACTGGCTGAAAAGATGAAAAACTACCTCCACAAATGCATTAGTCCAAATCAAGTGGCCTTCATCCTTGGGAGATAGATATTGGATAATTTTGTGATTGCACATGAATGTATACTCACTTTGAATTCTAAACACAAAGGAAGAAATGGGAATATGGCCCTCAAATTTGATATGGCTAAAGCATATGATAGGGTAGAATGGAGCTTCTTGTGTGAGATTCTTAGGAAAATGAGATTTTCTAGCACCTTCATAGAGTGGATTAGACTATGCATCACTTCCTCATGTTTCTCATTACCTATTAATGGGGAAAAATGTGGATATATCCAATCGACAAGGGGGATTAAGCAGAGGGACCCATTATCTCCTTACTTATTTTTAATTATTTCATAAGCTTTCTCAATTACGATTAAGCAAGCAAGCTTAAAGGGGGATTACAGGGGGTTGAAAGTGAATAAGAAAGGTCCTATAATTACACATTTATTATTTACAGATAAGTCCTTTTTTTGTAAAGCAGAAGTGGAGCAAGCCAAAAAAATCAAAGATCTACTCTCCATGTACAGTCTCTACTCTAGGCAGCTGGTAAACTTGGAAAAATCTTCAATCTTCTTTAGCAAGAACATATCAAATGAGCAAAAAGAAGTCATATGCCGAGTCCTATATGGTATTAAGGAGCATAAGAATGCAAGGTATCTAGGATTACCAATGTCCATTGGAAGAACCAAAAAGGAAGTGTTTAGCTATGTAGTGGAAAAAGTTCAAAAAAGGAACATAGGGTGGAATAACAGGTTCCTCAACCTAGCAGGGAAAGAAGTGGTCATCAAGATAGTTATTGATGCCCTGCCAACATATGTCATGGCTTGTTTCAAACTCCCAGAAAGTGTTTTCCAGGAAATCATCAAGAATACAAAAAATTTTTGGTAGGGAAAGAAGGAAGATAGGAACCCAAAAATTCACTAGAAGGCATGGAAGGATTTGGCGCAGCCTAGGAAGGAAGGGGGCCTGGGCTTCAAGAATATCTAGCTCTTCAATAATGCAATGGTAGCCAAATAGTTATGGAGGTTAATTACCCATCCAAATCTCCTCATGAGCAAGGTGATGAAGGCTAAATATTTCCCAGGTAGAGGACTAATGTTGGCCCAAAGCAAAAATAATGCATAATGGCTATGGAAATCCTGGATCGAAGCTAGGTAAATAATCCAAAGAGGGGCCAGATACCAAGTAGAGGATGGAAAGTCCATTAGAGTTTGGGAGAGCCCATGGATTCCAAAAAGACCTAATTTCATAACAACAATTGAACCTAACCGAAATGAGCAAGTGACATGGGTGAGTGAGCTAATGACAAAAGGGGGCTCGGAATGGAAACAAGGAAAAATTAGATGGATTTTCAATCAAGTGGATGCTAAAACCATCCTAAGCATCTTTATTCAGCAAGGTAGAAATCGAGATAAGCTGGGGTAATGGAGTAGTCAAGGCAACTATACAATGAAGTTAGTCTACCAAACCACCTCAAAGGGACAAAAGGAGTGGCACTAACAAGCAGAAAGTAGCTCAACAAGTGGAACAAGGAAAATGGTATGGAAAAGAAGCTGAAAGCTTGGTATCAAAGGGAAATTGAAACACTTCTTGTGGAGATGCTGGCATAACATTATGCCAATTAAGGACCAACTTTCAAATAGAGGCATCCAAGAGGACCCAATTTGCAACATGTGTGGAAACAAAGAGAAGAATTTAGAGCATATCCTTCTGTATTGTCCAAGGGTGAAATTGGTATGCAAACTTGCTCTTGTGAGATGGGGGGATATAGGAGAGCAAGATACAGACTTCAAGGGTTGGTGGGAAAAAATATGCAGCAACAATAAAGAAGCCAACTGGCAACCTCGCTAACAGTTTATATTTTGTGGATGCTTTGAAAAATGAGAAACCTGTGGATATTTCAGAAGGAGTGGAGAGAAAAAAAAAGGCAGTGATTGACCTTGCTATATTGGAGTGGATGGAGTTTCAAAATGCTAGCAGGATGGAAAAAGGACAAAGCTAATATTTGTAGCCGAAAGTAATAATGAACTAGATAATAATGAGAAGTAGAGACTAGGAACTTGGGAATAAGTTCAATGGTAACTACCTCCATGATGAAGATATACACGTTGAAGATGGCTCCATGGTAACTACAAGGGCTGTTGTATGAGGGGTATCCATCCTATTGGGAGGAAGGATGCAACTTCCACTAAAGCCATATAGTAGTAGATGGCTCTATTAGGAGTCATTGTTATTTTTGTTCTTTTTGTTATTATCTTTTGGCCTTATAGATGGAATGTAAAGCAAATAGATTAGAGCAATAAAGATGACGAGATGGTTGGGGTTAACCCATTAGCCTAAGTCTTATCTATATTTTGTATGCTAAGGAATTCATAGCCAGTGGGCAAGTTGTACAGGGTGACAATTTTGACATGAATATAATTAACGTTTCATTGGCCAAAAAAAAAAGAAAAGAAAAGAAAGCTAGCTCTTCAACCCCCAAAACAAAATGTTTCAAATGTTTTTAGAAATTGTTGCTCCCACTGGTTTTAACCGATGAATGTATCACTCATTAAGTGTCTCATTCGTAGTTGGCTTCCTTTTACCACTCAATTTAAGTAATTTAGCTTTTCAAAAAAGAAAAAAAAACTCAAGAATTCAAATCAAAACAAGAACATGTGCAGCTCTACAACTTATTTTAAAAGAGAAAAATTAAAGAAGAAGTGATAAAGCAAGTCAAGGAATACCAAGAAGAAATAGAATGAAAGACAATAAGTGACTAGAACACAAGTTTAGTTAGGGTGCACCTATGCTAGACGTCAAAAAGGTTTTTGGTAAACTCGTCTCTTGATTACAATGAACTTGGTTTAAGAAGAGTAAGGAAAAGAATTTAGAACACCAAAATAACAAAAAAGAGAGGCGCAGGCCAGTAAAAGAAATAAGGAGAATATATCAAGGTTGAAACACAAGTTTTCTTGTCCTAGAAATAAAAGGATAAACAAGAATTTAGCTATTGAATTTTAGCTACTGCTTGTATAGGGTTAATCCAATTCAAAATAGGTTTAGGAATTTGGCAAATCCAATTTCAAGAAGAAAAATGGATGCTATTGCTTGAATTTCCAATTCCAATTAAAAATAGGATTCAAATTGGATAAAATCCAATCCAAGACAAGGATCATTGATTCCAATTCGAGGATTTGGGTCTGGAAACCCAATTTTGCTTGGTTTGGGGATCCGAAACGAGAACTTTTTGTAATAAGAAGAATAGTTCAACAAGAGCTTGAATTGGTATTGTTCAAGGATTTTAAAAAGAAGAATACAGTTCTGCCATGAATGTTCTCTCTCTCTCTTTCTCATTGTCGTTCTCTATATGTACATAGACACACAAGATGATGACAACAAGTATTTCAACTGAATTTTTCTGGACAAACGGCAACAACAAATGCCTCATCAATAGGGGTGTGCAATTTTCGAATTAATTCGAATATCCGACCTAATTCGAAAATTCGAATTCGAAAAAAATCGAATCGAATTCTGATTTTCGGTTTTCGAATCGAGTTGAACTCGACTAATTAATTCGATTTTCGAGTTGGTTTTGAGTTTGGGGTCCTAAAACCAAAAAACCGAACCGACTAAAACCGAATTTCGATTCGAAACCGAATATGGATTCAAAACCGAAACGAATATGGATTCGAATTGAAGAAACCGAATATGGATTCGAATTCGAGGAAACGAAAATGGATTCAATTCGAGAAACCGAATATAGATTCGAATTCGAGGAAATGAATATGGATTCGATTGAGGAAACCGAATATGAATTAAATTGAGAAAACCAAATTCATATATATGAAAAATATGCTTGATTGTATTTGATTTATTATATATGTGTGTGAAACTTTAAAAATTAAAAGAATTTGTAAAATTGTTAAGATGTGTATTATGTATTTTAACTTATTAATTTTCATTTTATTGTATAAAACACAACATATATTTATAAATTATATACAAATAATGTGTATATTGGAAAAGATTGTATACAAATAATTGTACAGTTGTACTTCTTGTAATTACTCATTAGTATAGTAAATTGGAAAAGATTAAATGTTGCAGAATATTAAATGTAAATTTATTAAAAATGTGAAAAATTATGAAAAAATTTATAAGTAAATGAAAAAGTGAGGATATATTATGTATATACTATATACTTATATAGTATACAAATATGATTGAGAAAATCTCATTTCTCATCTAACTTAACTTATCCATGTCTCATTTGAGCATATAACTTTGTAATTTAACAATAATAACCACAAAAGTGCAAATTGATTAGTGAGTAATAATTAGGCATTGGTTATTACTAACTTAATAATCACGAAGTTTTATTTATTTAGTAATTTTTACTTCTAACTTTTGCTAATTGACTCGTTGTATTTTAACCACTAATTACAAGTCCAGGAATTGTAGTATAATTATGAGTATCGTCCCACAGGGAGGTGAATAATTACCGGTTAATTTTCCAAATTATTGGATAAAATAACAAGAATATCTTAACTTAGGAATTAGCATTTAATTCACTTATCACTAATTACTAATAATTCAAAACTCTAAACTTTGAAATATTAAAAATTGCCAAATAATTGAATGTGTGGTTTTATTTACTTTTGAATTTATAATTGTTGTATAGAACACGTATTTATTTGTAAATCAAATACAAACAAAGTGTATGTAACATAGATGGTGTAAAATGTAAATATTTACTTCACTATATTACTACTTGATTTACATTACAATATATACATATGCTAATTGCTATATGGTAAAAAGATATATATAATTCTTGTGATTTTAGTTGTATTGAATTGTTAACTAAGTAAATAATTCATAACTAACAAGTCTGATTTGATAATTGTAATATAATGGCATTAGTGTCCTAATTGAGTCATTATCTCATTGAGATATTAAAATCGTAATAATGATATTAGACTATTAGTAAATTTAGTACATTACATCGTACAAGGAAAAAAAGAAGTTTATTATGCGGCAAGCACAATAAGATAAATATGTGGAAAAAATAGAGAAATAACATGTGTAGTTGTGTACATATAACTTATGACTTATGAGAATACAAACTGTGCAATTATCTTATTATAGATTTCAGAGAAGAAAATTACTAGAAAAAAAGTTGATCATGATAAATTAACAATTATTTGGTCCTCATTTGGAAATTATAATTGATCACTACTATTTTATTAATTCATCATATTAATATGAAATATTATATTAATTCAATAAATATTGTATTGAAATATTGAGGTGCAATTGAAAGGAATAAATATATTATGAGGATGTGATTGAATTAAATTAGATGTTTTTAGTTTAAAATAAAAATAAAAATAAATTATGAATATTATTATAATAATAACTATTTTAATTGGGTCATATTAAAAATAAAATTAATTTAGGTATTGAAATTAGAAAGTTAGCATTTCCAATTTGCAATTAGGGCTTTTATCTTATATTCTTCGCCTCCTCTCCTCTCCCTCCTATCGAACCCGACCAAGCACTTGCTCGCCACCGTTGAAGCTCAAAGCTTGGTCCATCAATTCTCAAATCCGCTACACCCTTCCGGTTGAAAGCTTGTAAGAGTAAGTATGAGTATCTTTGCCCCTTTTTTGTGCTTGCCGCTCGTATCTTTGCCCCTTTTTTGTGATTGGTATGTTGGAAAGTTTTCTTGCTCTGCTTTGTTTAGTTCGGTTTTGTGGCAAAGAATAGAAATCTGTTTGTACGCCATGCATGAACATCCGGGATGAGAGTTACTGCTTGGACATTCAAGTTCAAACAGGGACATCATACAACTTTAAGGAGTGTTATGCTTTCATGTAGTTGATGATGAATCTTTTTTTGAACATCACTAACTGCTTAATGAATCAAGTTATCTTCCTCACTTTTCATGATGAAAAGGATAGAATAATTGTAATAGGGTAAAAGATTTGCTTTTATATTTTTTTTTCAATTAAAGAAAAAAAAGGGATGAGTGGCATATGTTCCACCGAGAGAAACTCGAATTAAAAGTACTTTATGGGAATTAAAAGAAAAGGGATGAACATCACTGTCACAAAATAAAGCCATATCCCATGGAACATGTCGGGTTCATATCTCCGGCAATCAAAATCAAGCAAGACTTTAGCCGAATATATGACAAAAAAATATAAAGGATAAATTATGAAATATAAAAGTGTATTTTAAAAAAATGTAAATTGGCCTTTTTTCTCTTGGCCCACAAAACCAAAGAACGGGAATAATCTTTGTACCCTCAAACTTATTGCCGTCGAGATCGTTTGCTTTGGATTACTAAACCCCGAATTTTGTTTCTCTTGGCCGTGCTTTTGTAGAAAAGAACAGCACTTCTTTTTTGTTTTTTCCCACGAAATTTTCAAGTCTTTTTGCCTTTCTACTATCATTGTGATTTGAAGATCGATCAAAGCAAGCACGATCAATGTTGGATTTGGCCAATTACGTTTCCTGAACCAAATATTCTATTCTATGCTTCTTTTTTTTTCCTCTTTAACGGCTAATTGCTATTCCACGACGCAAAATCTTTACGGCTACTAAAAGATAGTAAACTTTACTACTAAGACTAGGAAAACTTTACTTCTAACTTCTAGTTTCGATTTTTGTGCCGATTTGATTTTTACTTTCTATGTAGATGTTGCGGAAGAGCACAATATCACCCAACACACCGCCTAAAGCTTTGAAGTTGGGTCCAACACACAAATGGAAACGGAGTTCATCGCTACATTAAAAGGTGCTTGGAAAACGCAAGGACTATAGTAAGAGGTCATTGCTTGGAAGCATTTTACTGAATTTACGGATGCCAATGGTAAAAGAAAATGCTCGTGTAATTATTGTAAGAGGGAGTATAGTTGTGCAGCCAAGGCGTGTGGTACTTCAACTTTATTGAATCACATGAAAGTATGCCCCCTAAACCCTGCCAACCATTCAAATCAAACTTTGTTATCCCTTCATAGTACTAATGATGATGAAAGTATGGGTGATGTCGGGACAAGTTTAGTGGCATGGAAATTTGATCAACAATCTTGTAGGAAGGCTTTAGCTGAAATGATTATCACTGATGAGCTTCCTTTCAAGTTTGTAGAGGGAATAGGATTTAAGAAATATATGAAAGTATGCCAACCTGCACATGTGATTCCCTCTCGGACTACAATGACTAGGGATTGCTATCAACTATTCATTGATGAAAAGAAAAAGCTTAAGTCTCAAATGAAGGAAAAATCTTCTAGGATTTGTTTGACAACTGATACTTGGACATCTATACAGCGAATTAATTATATTTGTATTACTGCTCATTACATTGATAATGATTGGAGATTGCATAAGAAAGTGATAAACTTTTGCCCTATTTCAAGTCATAGGGGTATTGACATTGGAAAAACTGTGGAAATGTGTTTGGTTGAATGGGATTTGCGAAATGTTTTCACAATTACAGTTGATAATGCAAGTTCTAATGATGTGGCTGTTGATTATCTGAAAAAAAAACTTGTCATTTGGAATAAATCTGTGTTACAAGCCAAATGGTTGCATGTTAGGTGTGTAGCGCATATCATGAACCTAATTGTACAAGATGGCTTGAGAGATTATGGAAAGTCAGTTGAGTGTGTCAGGGCAGCGGTTAGATATGTTAGACAATCTCCAGCTAGGCTAAGAAAATTCATGCATTATGCCAATGATGAAAACTGTGATTGCAGTAAAAGTTTGTGCTTGGATGTTCCGACTAGATGGAATTCTACTTATTTGATGTTGAATGTAGCACATATGTATAAGAGAGCCTTTGAGAGGTTCGATTTAGAGGAATCCAATTTTAGGGAAGATCTTGAAACTCATGGCTCTAAATTGGGAGTTCCTACTAGTCAATATTGGGAAAATGTGAGAAGGTTGGTGTTGTTTCTTCGGCATTTTTATGATTTTACTCTAAAAGTTTCTGGCACAAAGTATATAACTGCAATTTCTTTCTTGGAAGATATTCATTGCATTCAAGGGGTCTTGAATGAAGGCCTTTGTAGTGAAGATGAGGATTTCAAAAACATGGCACTACAAATGAAGATCAAATTTGACAAATATTGGGGATCATTTGAAAAATTTAATGTGATGATTTTTATTGCCGCTATTCTTGATCCTAGGAATAAATTTGATTATGTTGATATTGTGCTTGGTAATATGTATGGTGAGGAAGAAGGGCCTAAGTTCTCTCAAAAGGTAAAGGGTGCTTTGTATGATATTTTTGATGAGTATAAGAGGATTCATTACCCACCGATTCTCGTGCATCTTCATATCGTTCTTCTTCTTCCGAGTCTTCTTTAACTATAAGTTCAAAGGAGAAAAACTCGGTTAGTGACAATCGACCATTTAATAAGATTAAAGAAAAATGAGAGATCGGTGAAAAGGAGAAAGCGGATGTTGGTACAAAAGATGCTAAGTCGAGTTGGATAGATATTTAATCAAGATGATGATAATGATGCATATAATAGTCAAAATTTCAGTGTCTTGGAGTGGTGGAAAATGAATAGTCCAAGGTTTCCTGTTCTTTCTTTTGTTGCTCGTGATGTGTTGGCTGTTCCAATATCAACGGTTGCTTCCGAATCTACTTTTAGTACTGGAGGAAGAGTTCTTGACGCATTTAGGAGTTCTTTAACTCCTAAAATTGTACAAGCTTTAATATGTACTCAAGATTGGCTTCGTCCATATGCAACTTCAATTAATGTGGAAGAACACATTGAGGATCTTGACAAATTTGAGAAAGGTTATCTCCCTTATCTTGGTTGTCTATATTAATTTCTTTTTATATTTTTTTTGAATATTTAAGGAGTATTATTTACTCATTTATTGAATTAAGTTTAATCCTTAATTTGTTGAATTTTGGGCAGAATTGAATGATTCATCCACGAATCATGTGTGGTTTTTTAAAATATATTGCTCGGATGAATTGATTAAAGGTATAGCATTTGCTTCAATTTGAACAAGCTTCTTTTATTTGTTTTATAAGTTATATATTGTTTTAATATTCTTGTATGCATTCCTTATGATGGATCATTTTTAACCTTTTCAATTGTTACATTTTTAAGCAAAAGTGGAATAAATGGGACTTGGGAGTTGAAGGGTGGAGCTGCGACTGCGAATTTGTTTTTAATCGGTTCTACATGTATATGGAAGCGGTTTTAGCTCAAGGCTTTAACTTCAATTGGATGATGAATTGATGATCAGAATTTGAAGACAATTTCTTTGTGATTTCATAAGTTCTTCATCAGAAATTAAACTTCAATTGGATTTGTTTTGTGTTTCTTTGTTTCGTACCTAATTTGCTCAAACATTGCGTAGATATGTGTTATCTTTGTTTTGTTGTTTCAATTGGAAGAATTATTTGGATTTCTTTGTTTTTGTGTTATTGCCGAATTTGATTGGATTTTATTATTTTTGTTCATCATCTATGTTTGTATGTCTTTGTGAGATGATGGTACTTGTTTTCTCTGCTTGGGGATGAGCTAGTGTGTGTGGTACATGGGATTGTTGAAGTATGATGCGTTTTGTGTGGTCTGTGAATGGGTTTTGCATTTACATTTGTTGCATTTCTGTTTGAAAGTTCCAAGGCAACAAATAGAATTTGAAACGAAATTAGCAACAAGTCTTTATTCTTTCATATCATATATGTGTATATCAGTATATGTGTTCTTTAACAAAAGAAATTTGGTTTTTTGGTGGTCAAGAACTTTCATTTTGATTGTAGTTTTTTTTCCTCATTTTGATTGTAGTCCTATTTCTTTCTTCATTATTATTATTTTTGGATGAAGAAGTGAAAGGTCTTGAAACTAGATTTTTGAATGAATCACTTGAAATTGGAATTCGAATTCGAATTGGAACTCGAACTCAAATTGGAATTCGAACTCGAATTGGAATTCGAACTCGAATTGGAATTCGAACTCGAATTGGAATTCGAACTCGAATTGGAATTCGAACTCGAATTGGAATTTAAACCGAATTAATTAATTCGAATTAAATCGAATTGAAATTCGGTTTGGTTTGAATTGAATTGACCGAAAGCAATTTCAAATTCGTCGGTTTGAATTGACCAATTCGGTTCGAGTTTCGAGTTGGCCTTTGAAAATGGCCAATTCGAACAACCCGACTCGAACAACCCGAACAACCCGAAAACCGACTCGATTTGCACCCCTACTCATCAACAACAACTAGAAAGGTAGAAACAAATTGAGGGAACAAGAATTGAACTAAAAAAAAAGGAAAAAAATTTACAAATATGTACAAGTTGAAAAAGAACAAAAGAGAGAAGAAACAAGAAAAAAATGAATATTGTTGTGAATAATACCAATAAACAATGCCATGAATAGTATGGATAAATAGTATCAGCGAACACTAATCGTGATGAAGTACAGGAAATTTGCAAATATAGCACTTTTTAAAAACGCGTTTGCAAATATAGCATCAAATCTATTTTTGTTGCAAAGATAGCATTTTGTGGGTTAAGACCCTTGTGAAAATATGGCAATGCCCCTTCATCCTTCATCCTTCATCCTTCATTCTCATCCTACTCTGTATCCTTCATCCTTGTCTGAATCCTTGACCTTTTTTGAATCAACAACCCCCTGAGAGTGAAGTCATTGTCATCTATGGGTGAAACCCATGCACGCGAACAATTTATGAATGGACTAGACGAACCAAAAAATAACAACAAAGGTCAGCCGATATGCTCGAATTGGATGAACTCGACTGGGCATACATCATTCATATTTAATTTGGATACGTTTGTGTATGACTTGGGAATGACAGGTGACTTGGGTTTGAACGAGAAATGAGGGAGAAAATGTCGATAAATATGTCGACACACATGTCGACGAATCCCATAAAAGAACAAATGTCGACATATATGTCGGCATATCTGTCAACAAACATATCGATACATATGTCGTTAAAACTGTCGAGAAATATGTCGTCAAATATATCGACAATTGAATTATTGTAAATGTGGGATTTGACCACTCCATATGTTGCTCGTATTATCAACACCTGTGTTGTTCGTACTAATAAAACATCACATATGGTTGATTTGGTTACATAATTATGTTAACTTTTTCATGGGAACATAATTTAATGTAAATTATGGAAATGAATAACTATAATACTGAATAATGATTATCGCAAAATGTCATAACTTTTTATCCCTACAAACGAATGCAGTAGAGCAAGTTTGCCGGTTGTGTCCGATCTCTCCGCACCGACTACATTTTTTGTGACTTTTTGCTCCCCTGTTGATGGAATTCTATGTTTCTTTTGCCTACCACTCTCAACCCTTGCTTCCGGTGGTGATAATTGTACCACTAAAACTGATTCGGGTACATTCCAATCTTTAAGATCACCTACTGGCATAATAGAGGTAGCAAGAAGTGCATCCGCATGATAAAATGGTGAGCATAAGGTTTGAGGGTCAATTTGCCGTCGGCCAGCTGCGGCTAATGCATGTACACAAGGAATTTGGTCCATATCAAACATTCGACATGTGCACATTTTTTAAAGCAAATCGATCGTAACATTCCGGTTTGCAATGTCTTGTACACACTATCGGTTTATATTGACTTGCTCAACAACATAGCATTGTGCTTCTCACATTCTTGATGCAATTCCTCTTCAATGTATAGGGTTGTCGGTGTTCTCATCTCGCTAGCACCAGAATGCCTTTCGTGGTACCACCTCTGGAGTGTGTTCCTGATGTACTCAATCAACGCATGAATAGATAATTCACGAGCATCTTTCAGCAAGGCATTCAAACATTCCGCAATGTTGGTCGTCATTACTGTATACCGTTTTCCGCCCGAATGTGCCATCGACCACCGTTCAAACCCAACTTCTTGCAAGTACGCTGACTTGTAAATTTTGCAGCGATATTAGTAAGAACAACTGATTAAATTCTGTAACCGTGTACGCTTTTGCAGCCTTAAAGTATAAAGAGATCACGTCTTCTTTTCTGAACTTTGCTCTTATGTTGTTGCTCAAATGATAAATACATGCTTCATGAAAGGAATTTGGGAAAACATTTACAATGCATTTTGCAATGCTCTGATGCCGGTCTGAAACAAACACCAAGCCGTCCATCTCATCGCCATTTGCCTCCTTAAGCTTTTGTAAAAACCACTCCCATGAATCGTCATTCTCAGAATCGACAATACCCCATCTGACTAGATAGACTTGGTTGTTTCCATCCATGCACGTTGCTACGATATATGATCCAGGATATCTTTGTTTCATAAAACAAGCATCCATTGCAATCACTGGCCTCATGTGGTTGCGGAATCCACAAATCAAAGCACCAAACGCAAAAAGTAAATACCTAAATCTTCCGTCATCTTCAACACTAAGCTTAGTGATTGTGCCAGGATTTATTTCCATCATCACGTGTAAATATGATGGTAGTATCTTATATGAATCCTCATAATTCCCTCTGACTTGGTGCAAAGCGGCTTCTCTCGATCGCCAAGCCTTATTGTATGATACGTTCACACCCAACTATGAACTTATGTCATGTATGATTTCACACGGTCTATACGAACGACAAACGTCCGTGTACTTGGACTTTATCCACGATTCAATTACTTTGCTGTATGCTTGTCGATTGTCAGATTGAACCAACGAGGATTGACATATATGGATGTTGACGTATTTAGTTATCTTCCATGCAGATGTCTTCCCAATCGCTGATGCATTCATCATCCACTTGCAATTTCCATCCTTACATCGAAGGTACCAAGTCTTGGCATTGGCCCTTACAACCTTCCATTCAAAGTAATGTTTCACGGCCAGCATAGACATCCTCATAAACAAAAGCTGTCTTGTCTTGAATACTTCCTTGACTATAACATCGACCACTGCTGATAACCCATCCGAAGAATATGCAGCAGCATGTGAGGATGTATGCGCCTCGATGCAGCAAATGTCGTCGTGCACCTGTTGTTTACCCTTCTGCTCCCTACTAGCAATTGTTTTTCCTTCTTCCCCATTGATCGTTTCCTTATCCTCATCGTCATCCTCATGATCTTCATCCGGCATTGTAAAAATATTTGCTTCAACCTGCTGTGAAGGAATTACATTATTAGTCCATATTGGACTATCAGAGTTCAGACGTTTTATGGGTGAGTTGCTAGCACTGTCTTCGTCTCGTGTTGCTCCAACCGCACAAAGGGTTATGCATAATGGTATCCTTGCTCCCTCAGATCGCCTGGTAATCTCATTCATAAAACACTGGACGTGGTGATCATTTTTTATGGGTAAGACAGCTATGGTTGATAGATGCTTTGGTAGATACTCGATAACTAGTCTATCATGTAATGCCGGATCTAAGCCCATAATTGTTATGATTTGTTGCACCATTTTGGAGAAAGACGCATCTTCTCTGATCAAAATGGTTTCAATGCCCTTAAAATGCATGAATCTATGCTCATTAGTCTCTGAATCAACTACTCACTCTCCCTCATACAAAACATGAACAGACCATACACTCTGGCTCACAGATTTGGACATGCCTAACACAATAGAACGTGGTAAGTTCCTCTCAGATTTGGACAGGCAAGAGCAATCGTTTAGGGAGTGTAAACAGAAACAAACACTCATATGAAGCTTTTTGGAGTGAATAATCATGGTTCGCGGAGTGAAATGTCTTTATATATGAAGATTGCGTCATAAATAGGAAGACTGCCACATAATCCTGTTATAATGCTGAAATGTTGACTAAAATGTCGACATTGTCTTAATTTGTCAACAAATATGTCGACATTGTGTGTGAAATGTCGATTATGAGTACAAAATGTCGACACATATGCCAAAAATGACACATTGAAATGTCGACATTTATGTCGGAAATATTAAAAATGTCGACAAATCTGTCGATGTAAATTTCACACACATAACTTAACAGCCCATATCACTTATTTTTTTTCTCTTTATGTTACCTAGATATAGATTGCTTTTTGAGGCCGAACTTCCAATAATATTATTAATGTCGACGCCTATAGCCCTCAACATTAGCAAATTTATTTATTAACTATCCACATTGCTTCAACAAATTGCGGATATGTTTTATATGTCTGGAATAATACTTGAATAATACAAATGAAGAATATGTATGGTATGTTTGTTAAGGCTCGTAAAAAATTTCCTTCGATAATACTAGCATTTCGAATTTGTATGGTATGTATGAAAAAATGTGTATTATTTACATTTTACATTTATCATTCGTAATATCTACACTTTACAGACTACCCTAAAATAGTATTTTCTAAATCTAAAGAAATTCATGAATACATGTATGATTACATAAAAGTGTGTAATCATTTCCTTGCTCGTTGTATGGCTCTCTCCCTCTCCCGCCCCTCTTGTACCCGAGGATGTGCCTCCTTTGCATGTATGTACACTTTCGCCGCCATATTTTTACGAATAATTGTGGAGTTCGTTGGAGTGATTGTATCGAGTGGCCGCCCATTAATAATGTATGCGGCCCACATCAATGAAAAAACTCCACAATCCCCACTCTTGCAAAATGAAAAAGGATCATTAGAAATTCATTCTTTCCCTTTATATGTGCAAAACTTGTAGCCGTTACTTACTTTTCTTTTTAGGGGACCAAATTTGGCTCTAAAGTAATCGTCCATTCACCACTAACTGCATGATGCCTAGAGTAGTACTTGTAGAACTCACACGCCTCAAGTAGCTTGGGCATTGTAGCGACAAGATACTCTAACTTCTTCACTACTTATGGCCCTTGATTAGATGGATTATAGACGTGGAATTTCTATGCATATAAATCCAGCTTCACCAGCATCCAATGGTTCCCATCGATATGACATGGGAATAACATGATGTCCACAGTCCGACAACTGCGTTCGAATGGACAATCACCAACAAATTGCATGACTGCCAAGTCATCGAAATTTAACATTCTCTGGGCGGCATGCATCTTCTTCATTTCTAACTGCACAATTTATAGAATAGCGTTAAGCATATGAAAGTATCCACAAGTTCATCACAAAGACATTTGAATTATCACTTACATCGAAATCTGTCTCCATAATGGATATATCAGCTCGACTTGCACCAATAATTCATTTTCGCAACATGGACGTATACAACTTAATTTGCTGCAAGATAGTAGAAATTGTCAATAGGGGATAAGAGTCGATAATTTGTAACAGGTGTACAACTCAGCAGAAAAGTAACTTACATGATCGTTTAGACAATATCCTTTTGTCCACATTGTCCGTAGCGAATTGGAGTCTAATGATAAAACCTCCGTATCCAAATATAGGGTTGGGTGCGCTCTCCTCCACCATTCATCTCCAGTTCCAGATCCTCGGGAGTTGGCTGCAATAAAAAATCTGATGAGGCTGATAATGGGCCAGCCATTTCTTGGGCAAGTGTCGGCTCAAGATTCTGCTTATCCGGGACTTCGTATGAAGAGGATTTTGGCTCCTTCTCCTTCATGGGTGGGGGGGGGGGAGCACTATCAGCTGAAATGCGTGGTTCGAGTGGGGCAGTATATTGTTTTTCAGTTACTTGATTGAACAATATCGGGGACGAGAACGCTCTCTTCCGCAATGTCCACTATATGCTCGACATCCGATGGCCCAGCATTAACCCTGGAAATATGTGCCTCATCAGTGGCCGTGTTTTCAACGTCAGCCCCCTAAGGTTGGCCGGAAGGGCTTGCCATGGTTTCCCTTTGCTGAGGATCAATGTCGCCTGCAGCTTGTGGCATTTGTTGCGACATCTCCGTAACATTTTCCATTTGTCTTGCACATAGGATCTTCTTTTTCGTGTATAGCGAGCATGCGAACAAGTGACCAACTTGGCACGTAAGCCGCTCAACGGTAGCTTCCAAATCACAATGTTTGGCCTCCAATGCGGTCCTTCGTGAACGCTCAAGCACGAGTTCCTCTTTTGTCTCTTTAAGTTCCGTCTCACAGTTGAGCAAACGACCCACGATCTCATCGCTGAAGGCTTTGTGTTGCTCACGTTTTTCTGCCTTTGTCAACCTCTGTTGTTTTGTAGGTTTCTCGACTTCAGCTTCTCGTTCTCTCTTCTTGTAAGACACATGGAACCGGTCAACGTCCATCTCTCCAGAGTCCTCGTCTTCTCCGCCAAACTCCCCTTCCTCCTCAGCCTCCTCATCCTCTTCCCAAGCCAATAATTTTTATGTCTTCTCGGCCGTTGGTTTTATTCGTGTTACTTTAACTTTCTGAAAAAGGAAAATAAAATGAATTATATTATTATGTATGGCAAACTTAGTGTATCAAACATTGGCTAATGAAAAAACTTATCTCCCCGTCAATTGTTCGCCTGGACCAAACTTTTTTCTTTTCTTGATCTCTCCGTTGAGCATTCAAACCTTTCTATCGGCACATCCTGGGCAATAATTCAGGGGTTTCGACCTGGTGCACATCTTGAACCGCTCAAGATGTGGCATGGTCTCATATGCGAACACTTGGTACATTTGGAAAACGAATTAGCAAAAAATGGCACACAACAATGAATATTTAGGTGCGTTTGGTTTCCTTACCTCAAATGCAACTAGGAATCCCCCAACAGTATATGTCCTATGTTCTAGGTGGGCGGTTTGCTTCAAGGCACATCCAATTGCCTTTCTAGTACTATCCACTGTGTGCCTGTATGATAGTTCACCCCACGAGATGGAATCAAACTCTCTCCAATCACAGGCTAAATGAAGCACCTTGTCTTCGATTTTAGTTCTCTTAGGCAACCCCATGATGGAGATGTATATAAGCAATAGTGTCAGGGACAACCTCATCGTCTGGATAAGTTGAGTTGATACGGTCGTAAGCCTTGAACACTTCATCATATGTGGTCTTATCTCGTTGGCCCACATGCTATAGGTACTTTGATATTGGTGAAGTACCATTTGGCAATTTGTAGTTGCCATATGCAGCGTCAAAGTCCCCATTTTCAACCCGGTGATGATGGCAAACTCCCTCTTGCCAAATTTAACCTTCTTACCAACGAAGTTGAAGGCAATGCTATTATCGATCTTGGACTCCTCATCTAGCTTAAGTTGCTGTTCAGTGAATTGCAAGCATACAATATCAACAAGTAATAAAGTGATGAGTAGAGTATCGTTCCCACGAGGATTATTTAAAACTAACCAATTACTTACCAATATGATTAATTCAACAACAAGCTAGCCAATTAAATTGTTTTATGGCAAATTAAACTAAAGAAGGAAAAATTAATGACACTTGATAAAAGCAACAAATAAGATGTTAGAGATTTCGATTTCACTTAATCAATCCTAATTAACTCTCTTGACTTGTCATGCAATTAAAGTAAATTCCAAATTATGATGGTGAAATTTCCCTAATGTAAATTAATAGCCGACATCGGTCTAATAACCCTATTTAGATTAAAATCAACTCACACTTGGTCTAGGTGAATTTAGATTTCTAAATGCATTAAGAACTATGGAAATTCCCAGATTCAATCTAAGTAGCCACGACTTAGTTTTACTACCAAAACCACATGAACAACCTAGATTATTACGGTCTAAATTGAATTCATGGTTTAATATCACACGAGCACATGCATGTCATCTCCACACTGTATCAAACAAGCATCAAAAATCAATTAAGTGGTGATCAATCACCTAAAAGCATTAAGAACATGATATTAAACTCATAATTGAAATATAGGTTGCATGAACAAGTCTTAAGAATCAATTATTCATGATTAAGATCCATCTAATCTCTAACAAAAGAAATTAGAACATAATGAAGCTTAAACTAACAACAAAAATAAAAGTAAACATAATTAAAATTAGAACAAATTCTGAAAATTAAACTAACTATTATTCAATAAATAAACACAAAACTATAAAATAGTTAATACTTTAAAATAAACCACAACTAGAAGTTCATAACAAAACACAAGAAATAAAGCTACTAAAATTAAAGACAAGAAAAGAAAGATAAAATTTCTAAACTAAACTAATTAAAGAAAGACAAGAAAAGACAAAACTAAAAACTTGAAGTCAAAACAATGAATTCTGCTGTCTTTGTTTCTTGCACCCGTAGCTTCCAGAAGAAAACAACAATTGCTGCTAGCTTTACACCCAAGTCAAGCTTGGCGGCTGAGTTTTGTATTATAAACTACTGATACTCAAGTCAAGAAGAGAAGAAGCAAACAAAACAACATCCAGAACTCAAAGAAAAACTGATTTGTGGCTGAATTTTCTAGAGGAAAGAAAGCTGAAGCAAACCCGAAGCTACTTCCACTTCTATTTAAAATTCTGCACTAACTAAATCTAATCTAAAGTGAGAAGAAAATACACAAGAAGAACCAAGGGAATGAAGAGGACTAGCTTCTATCTTTCTAAACTAACGAAAGAAAGAAAACAAAGGAAACGAAGGCTTGTTGTGAAACAGAAAACAGAAACAAAAGAAAAGAAATTCTTCTAACTCTAAACTAAGGCTAAAGAAAAAGAAAAGAATGAAGTAGCAGAATACATCAAAGACCCGATGGCTGCTCTAACTAATCCAAGAAAAGAAAGAAAAGAAAAGAAAAACAGAATGGATGTGCTACTACTACTCCTAAACTAATGAAAAGAAAAGAAAAACAAAGGAATAGAAGAGTGGGTTCTGCCCTCTTCCTCTCGGTTGTGTTGCTTATATAGAGCAAAAGAGGGGCTGTTTCTTCCTAAATTCTACAGACCCAAATCCTTTTTTGTTTTGTTGTTTGTCTTCAACTTATCATCGGTTTCCTTTGTTTCCAAATCCCAGTCGACTTTTGTTTCCAAATTTCAGTAGCTTTCCTATCTTTGTTGCTGCCCGATTTCTTCTTTTCTAAATTGTGCTGAGCTTGGTTTCCTTGTTTCTGGTTTCTTCTCTCTTTTTTTTCTTCCCCGACTCCTTTGTCTTGCAGTTGTCTTGTCCTTGTGCAGCACAGCTTTTATCTCCTTTTGCTTAAAGAAGTTTCCTTTTGTTTATACAGCTGCTTCTTGTTTCTTTACTAATTTGTAACCCAGCTTTGTTTCCTTCTTCTTGCAGCTCGGCTCTTGGTTTCTTAGTTGCAGCCAAAAAGTCTTCTTTGTCCTTTTGTTGAAGTAAATTGGTCAAGCTTTGATAAGCTTTCTTGGCTATAAAATAACAAAATAATTGGTTAGTCCTTTAGAAGAAAAAATTCAAGATTAAGCTCAAAAGTTCTCAAAATATTAGAAAACTTGGAAATCATAAAATCAAAGGATAATTTGGCCAAAATATGTAAAAACAAATTAAAACACAAGCCAATTTCTAACCAAAATGAATAAGAAAACCCTATATAAAATAGAGTTATCAGTTGCCTCAACAACACAGAATGGATAATTTGTTTGCATCAAAATGGATGCTCATGGTCAAGAGCAATTTTTGCTAACCGATTTTCTCTTTGGAGCATTTGTTTTTGCGTTTCTGTCAATTTCGACCAGATTCTCTTGATATTGGTTTTGTAGTAGCAATACTGTGAAACTTGAGCAGAGAAAAACTCCCCTTGAACTACCATTTCATCCGCGAGAAGTTCTTGCACAAAAAAACAATTAGTAATCGCAAGGGTGGCAAAGTTCTCATCAATTTAAGGCTTAGGGTTCACATTTTGGCCTAAACCCTAAACACATTGTACCCTAAATACCCTAAATATTATTAATGTCGACGTTTTTGCCGACTTGTTGTTTGGTTTTCTACTATAATAACGACATATGGGTCCTCAAAAATGTCGACATATGTATCAACATTTTTGGCGACATATTTGGTGACGTTTTGCCGACACGTTTGGTTTTCTACGAAGATAACGACATCTAGTTCCTCAAAAATGTCGACATATGTATCGACATTTTTGGCGACATATTTGGTGACATATTTAGATGAAACTCCACAATTGTTTCAACATTTCCACCCATTCACGATTGTCTTGTCGATAATTTGGGCCAAACATAGTGCAAATGTAGGCAAAAAATACTCCGTTAAATTCACGGTATGTGTGCATTTCGAACCAATTCCTACATGGCAAAACCCTAACTTGGCTAATTTGTCTAATATCTTCTAACATGTATGTGTCAGAAAAATGGAACATTTTTGCAGTAAAAGGAACAAATACTCCACTAAATTCAAACCAACCTTCTTAGTCTTCTCGGACGACTTGTGAGATTTATGATCTTCGACCTTCAGTCCGCCATGACTTGAGATTCCACCTTGAGTTTTCACCATTAATGTTGTTATGGATGAAGTGTTGAAAGGTTGTTTGAAGTGGGTGTTGTCTACTTCGACGAAATGAGGAAGCTTTTTGCAAGATGAACTACAGTGAGTTGTAGTGACGAACTGTTTGCAGGAATCGATGAATTGATGCGGTTATGAGCTGGAGTTGCGAAATCAGTTACCTCGTTCAAGCGCATTTTTCAAATATAGGGGCATTGGAGTCTTTTCGCAAGGAAATTACATGTCAACAATTTAGTCCACACATATATGTTGACATTTTAGTCCACATATATGACAACATAAATGTCGACATTTAAGTCGACATATATGTCCACATTTATTGTGGAGTCGACATTTAGTTTGTAGGGTCGACATTTTAATTTGTGGAGTCGCCATTTTACAAGAGTGTGAATGTGTACCTTCCAGGGTGCTTCTATGTAGATGTAAATACTTTCGATTATTGTTCCCTAAACCACTTTACCTGCTCAATTATTCTCACCTATTACGCAAAGTCTTGATATATATTTCCCCCGAAGTGTGGCCTTCATCAACTGTAAAAGACCGACGAATTCGAGTATCAGGCAGGGATTGTGAGGAAAGTCTTTTACATAGACTGCACCTTGTAATCTCAGTGTAGAGCAGTTATCCAAAAAACAATAATTTGTTGTGCTTATATTTATATTGGCCAAACCTCTTCTTATAATTATGCCGTGCTTGTTGAAGATTTGTATGCTTTTGATATTGAAGAATCTTGCACCATAATAAAAAATTTTCCCATACAGATTGAGGAAGAGTATTTTCCATACAGATTGAAACCGAAAGGTGCTATGTATGAATTTAGCTAGAGGGGCATTGGGGTCTTTTCGCTAGGAAAAGTGCTATTTTTACAAGGATTATGTTGCTTGTGCTATATTTGCAAACGCATTTTAAAAAAATGCTATATTTGCAAATTTCCCATGAAGTACTATGAAGTATTTTTTCAATCACATATTTTTTTTCTCTTTTCTTTTTGGTAATATAACACTAAAAAAAAAAAACCAATCGATCTTGAATAAACTAGTTGTTGTGATACTAACTGTTGTGAACTTTATAGGAAGAATTCCTTAGAACCCATGAACAAGTTGTTAACAACCATAAATCCGCAAACAAATTAGAACTAATGGAAAACTGGACCCTTTGCTAGGCCTGGCAATTAGGTCGACCTTCGGGTTCACTGGTTATAAATTATCTTTTAAATGGGTTAAGTAGGTCGACTTGTCAACTTGTCAGGTTGACCCGAATCTGACTCGTTTATTTTTTGTATTAATTGTATCTGACCTGATTTTGACCCGAACTTGTTAATTTGGTGTTTTCATGTCGTGTTAATTTTGTGTTACGTTTGTGTCATGTTTTCATGTCGTGTCGCAAATTGCGGCCCCTACTCTTTGCTTATGAAGAAGCAAGAAACTTGGTATAACAATAGATGAAAGACACCACGTCCCAAACAATTTAAAGATCTAAAACATTAAGTCACAAATGCCACAAGGTAAAAGTTTTGATAAGATTGCAAGTTCTCAAAAAGAACCAATTCATGAATAATCTCAAAAATTAATTGATTGAATTTTGAATCAACGTTTGTTTGGGTCAGTGAGTGCATCTTACAAATAACAAAATAACAAAATAACAAAACCTAAAATAACTAGGAAAAGGATTCAACCTTAAGAAGGCTCATACAGCTCAAACAAAGAATGAACATAGCCCACATGCCTTCTAAGGCCCAAACACACCTTAGAAGGCCCTAGAAAGTATAAAAAAAAAATAATAAAGCAAGAATAAAGTTAGTTAATTTGGGGAAATTTGCAAAAATAGCACTTTTCCTAGAGAAAAGATGCCAATGCCCCTCTAGCTAAATTCATACAGCACTTTTCGGTTTCAATCTGTATGGAAAATACTCTTTCTCAATTTGTATGGGAAAAGTATTGATTACGGTGCAAGATTCTTCAATATCAGAAGTATACAAATCTTCAGCAAGCACGACATAATTATAAGAAGAGGTTTGGCCAATATCATTATTGGATACTTGGGATAAATTATTGTTATTTGGATAACTGCTTTGCACTGATATTACAGGTGCAGTTTCTGTAAAAAACTTACCTCAAAATCCCTGCCCAGTGCATCGATGGCTTGATACTCGAATTCGTTGGCCTTTTACAGCTGACGAAGGCCACACTTCGGGGGAAATATATATCAGGGCTTTGCATAATAGATGAGAATAATTGGGCTGGAAAGGTGGAAGAGTGGAACAATAATCGAAAGTATTTACATCGACACATTCTTCAATTGTAAAATGTCGACTCCACATTATAATGTGGACATATATGTCGACTAAAATGTCGACATATATGTCCACATAAAATGTCAACATATATGTAGACATATATGTCCACATGTATGTGCCGACATGTATTTTCCTTGCAAAGATAGCATTTTGTGGGTAAAGACCCTTGTGAAAAGACGCCAATGCCCCTTTATTTGAAAAAGTGCCTGAACAAAATAATTGGTTTCGCAACTTCAGCTCATAATAGCATTAATTTGTCGATTCCTGCAAAAAGCTCGTAACTGCAAGTCACTGTAGTTCATCTTGCAAAAAGCTTCTTGAATTCGTCGGAGAAGACAACATCTACTTCAAACAACCTTTCAGCACTTCAACCATAACAGCATCAATGGCGAAAACTCGAGGTGAAAGCTCAATCCATGGTGGACGTTTGGTTGAAGATCAGAAATCTCACAAGCCGTTTGAGAAGACTAAGAAGGTTGGTTGGCATTTAGCAGAGTTTTTGTTCCTTTTACAGCATAATTGTTCCATTTTTCTGACGCATAAACGATAGAAGATATTAGACAAATTAGCCAAGTTAGGGTTTTGCCATGTAGGAATTGGTTCGAAATGCACACAACCCATGAATGTAAAGACTTTTGCCTACATTTGCACTAGGTTTGGCCCAAAATGTCGACAAAACAATCGAGAATGGGTCGAAATGTCGAAAAAATTGTGTAGTTTTATCTAAAATGTCGACAAATATGTCGCCAAAACTGTCGATATATATGTCGGCATTTTTTTGGATCTATATGTCGTTATCTTTGTAGAAAAGCAAACGACATGTCGGCAAAAACATCGTCAATTATGTCGACAAATATGTCGACATATATGTGGACAACTATATCGATGAATAGGTAGATAGACAAATTTGTCAACAAATAGGTCAGCATAGGCCAAAATGTGAACCCTAAACCCTAAAATGCAGAGAACTTGGCCGAGTTGTGATTGCTAACCTTCTTTTCTTACAGGAACTTCTCGCGGATGAAATAGTAGTTCAAGGGGAGTTTTTCTCTGCTCAGGTTTCGCAGTACTGCTACTACGAAGCCAATATCAAGAGAATCCAGTCGAAATTGATGGACACGCAAAAACAAATGCTTCGAAGGGAAAGTCGGCTAGCAGAAATTGCTCTTGACCATGAGCATCCATTTTGGCGCAAACAAATAATCCATTCCGTGTTGTTGAGGCAAATTAAGCCGACGAGGAATCTAAGATCAATAATAGCATTGCCTTCAACTTCGCTGGTAAGAAGGTTCGATTTGGCAAGAGTGAGTTTGCCATCATCACCGGGTTGAAGATGGGGGACTTTGAGGCTGCATATGACAAATACAAATTGCCAGATGGTACTTCTTCAATATCAGAGTACCTACAGCATGTGGGCCAACGAGATAAAACCATATATGATGAAGTGTTCAAAGCTTACGACCGTATCAACTCAACTTATCCAGACGATGAGGTCGTATCCTTGACACTCTTGCTTATATACACCTCCATCATGGGCTTGCCCAAGAGAACCAAAATCAAAGACAATGTGCTTTATTTGGCCTGTGATTGGAGAGCGTTTAATGATATCCCGTGGGGTGAACTATCTTAGAGGCACATAGTGGATAGTGCTAGAAAGGCAATTGGATGTGCTTTGAAGCAGACCGGCCACCTCGAACATAGGACTTACACTGTTGGGGGATTCCCAGTTGCATTTGGGGTAAAAATACCGAACACACCTAAATATTCAATGTTGTGTGTCATTTTTGCTTTGTTTTTCAAATGTACCTAGTGTTCGCATATGAGACAATGCCACATCTTGAGCGGTTCAAGATGTATGAATAGGTCGAAACCCCTGGATTATTGCCCAGAATATGCCGATAGAAAGGTTTGAATGCACAACAGCGAGATCAAAAAAAGAAAAAGGTTTGGTCCAGGCGAACAATCGACAGGGAGGTAAGTATTTTCATTAGCTAATGTTTGATACAGTAAGTTTTCCATATATAATAATATGATTCATTTTATTTTCCTTTTTTAGAAAGTTAAAGTAACACGAATAAAACTAACGGCCGAGGAGACAGAAAAAATTTTGGCTTGGAAAGAAGATGAGGAGGCTGGGGAGGAGGGGGAGTTCGGCGGAGAGGACGAAGACTCCGGAGAGATGGACGCTGCCCAGTTTCACATGTCTTACAGAAAGAGAGAACGAGAAGCCGAAGTCGAGGAACCTTAAAAACGACAGAGGTTGACGAAGGCAGAAAAATGTGAGAAGCGAAGGGCCCTCAGCGATGAGATGATGGGTTGTTTGTTTAGCTATGAGACAGAACTTAAAGAGACAAAAGAGAAACTCGTGCTCGAGTGTTCATGAAGGGCAGCATTGGAGGCTAAACAGATTGGTTTGGAAGCTACCGTTGAGTGGCTTACTCGCAAAGTTGGTCACTTGTCCGAGTACGTCCACCACATGCTGGCTATGCACGAAGAAGAAGATCCTATAGGCAAGAAAAATGGGGAACTAAGGTCTAAGAGTGGTAGGTGCAAGAAACATAGAATTCTGTCAACAGGCGAGCAAAAAGTCGCAAAAAAATGTGGTCGGTGCGGAGAAAGTGGATACAACCTGCAAACTTGCTCTAACAAGAAGAAGTGATTTTTCAATTTGCTTCAAAAAGAAAAATACTTGTGTACTTTTGCTCATGGAAAAAGGGGGAGAAAAGATATATGATATATGAAAAATGAAACAATATGACAAAGGGAGGCATATAGGAACATTGTTGCAGGGCGAGACTAGATACTTTGGATGAGGGGAAGTAATCCTTTTTTTTTTTTTTGAATAATAACTTTTCTATTTCTTTTGATTCTTCTATATGATATCACAAACTAAATTTGTCATCAATGAAAAAGCGAGAGATTGAAAGACCTCTCGATCAAATTTAGGGTGCATGAGTGTTGGCACATGATCTACTAATTGTTGCTAATAGAAAGACAAACTACAAAGGCGTAAACTCAAAAAGAGGCAATTATGAATAACTTGCATTTGTGTCAAGAAATCCAAGTTATTAATTTATTACAAGTTACTTCAAATTAGCCTAATTTTTATAATAGTTAGTTTTAAATTGTAGTATTTTATATTGACCCATAAAGACATCATTATTTTGGCTCACATCTCCTTGAAATATGATAAGCTCATATTCTGAGTATATATATATTTTTAATTATCTTGATATACTGTGTTAGTAAAATATAAGTTAATGTTGACATTTACTTGGTTCTTATTTCATTATTGTAGATTGAAAATTCAAACAAATAAAAAAGAAGAATAAATGAAGGGAAAAAAAATGAAGAAAAGGAAAAAAAAAACATATCCACAAGGCTGAGAAAACATGAATGGGCTTGAGACATAATCTCGGGCGGAAGTGAGAGAAAAATCACGCGCGTCGATCTGGATAGCAAAAACTCTCTTTTCATCCTTTTCTAGAATTTTTTTAATGACTTTTTTTTTAATAATTGAAGTGTTAAGTATGAAAAAATAAAATTCAATTATTATACTTATTAAAAAAATATAAAATAATAAAGAATAATTTTATTTTTTTTATACTTACCACATCAGCTGTTATGAAAAATTACCATAAAAAATTACAAAAAATGTCATTACTCTTAACTTTTATCCTACTACTTTGTAGTTTTGCATCTTTTGTCTATCCAACACAAGGATGGAAGAAAAACGAATGCACCGGAATTTCAAGAGATCAATAACAAAGATTTTTCCTTTGGGAGAATTCTAATTTCCTGCAAATAACATGATCACTTATTGTATATTTGAAGTGTTGAGTGAATTAAGTAAGAACTAAAACCTGATGCTAGTTGGTGGATAAAATTGAACTTGATTGGCATATTATAAAAATAAATATGTTGCCTGCAACTAAAGATTTCAAAGAAAGTCCCCCTCATAATATGGGATCCCATCAGGCAACTTCAATCATATAGGTGTAGGATATTGAATGATGTTGGACGTGAAAGGGGATGGAGCATCTCCTTCATCATCTGATCCCAACAAATCTAGGATGTCACTAGCCACCCTTTTACTAATTTAAGAAAGGTCATCGACTCGTGGGCGTTTTGCGCCATATTTTGCCCTGATTCCAAAACGACCATTTTGATAATTGTCGCCGGCATAGAAGGCTAAGAGCTCTTTCCAATCATCATTTCTCCTTCAGTGTGGATATCTCAGGCCATCTTGTCTCTAAGCACTCTCAGAGTTCACTACAAGAAAAACCCCCCTTTAGTGACGACTGGAATATCGTCACTAAAGATCGTTTTTTCGTCACAAAAACCAATTAGTGACGAAAAAACGGTTCGTCACTAAGTCGTCACTAATGCTCCGTCACAAAAGGGTTTTAGTGACTGAAAAAAAAAGTCGTCACTAAATGAGTGCGTTAGTGACGACTTGAAGATGTGACAAAATTTAGTGACGGAAAAAAGTCGTCACAAAAAGGGGGGAAAAGTCGTCACTAAAAGTTAAGAATTGTCACTAATTGAGCACGTTTAGTGACGAAATTTAGTGACGAAAAATTTTCGTCACTGAAACTATTTCGGTCAGTTGGGCCAGACGGTTTAGTGACTAAAAAAAGTCGTCACTAAAAAGAACCTTGGTCAACTCTTTCTGTGACGAACTAGTGACGATATATTTTTTCGTCACTAAATGGTTAGTGACGACTTTAAGTTTGTCACAGAAAGTTTGTTGTTGAATGCAATTTTGTGACGGAAAATTTTGACGTCCTTTTGCATTAGTGACGGAAAAATCTCGTCACTAAAAATTTGTTCGCAAATGAAATTAGTGACAAAAAAAATTTGTCACTAAATAGTGTTATTAGTGACAATTTTAACCGAAGCTATAACATTGTATATTTCAATATTTTATCACTAATAACATCAATATATTGATTATTTATCCTTTTAATACAAACATCGTCGACGTCAAAAATGTAACAAAGCAATCATACTAATCATTCAACATTCACAACCTATATGAAGAAAGACACAAAAGATAAACTTGTGCATTGCAAAAGATAACATTTTCCTTTCCCAACATACAAGAAAATTAAAGTCAAATATCCCAGTTGTACCATTAGAATAAAACATTATTCAAACACCTTACACCTCACAAAATAGTAATGTACACATAATTCCCTTGGCATTCTAAAAAAAAGAGGCAAAAGGAATGACTTAGACCTCGACAGGCCATTTGGTGATGCCTTTAATCTATGGATGCTTGGCTATATGTGGTGGTGGTTGCGCCATCGTGTGACAAGAAAAGAAAAAGCACTCAATGTTATAAATTCAATCCAATCCAATTGTAAATATGACTAGCTACGAAAACAACACCCCATAACTATATATCTCATGACATAGTACAATTCATCGTAATGAATGATAATCATCATACTACATTTTCCACCGATCACATTTAACGGAAATAACCACGCAATCCATCACGTGACATAATACAAAACCACAAATCGAATATCATACTCATAAACCGCAATCTTCTTTGGTCCAGAAACTTCAGTCTAGGAAAACTAGTCGCATTCTACTTCAATCCAGAAAAATTAGAAAACATAACCAAAAATAACTCACAACTCACAACACTTCAGTCTAGAAAAACTTAGAAAAACACCCCAAAATTAGTTCAGAAAAACCACAAAATGAGCCAGAAAAACAAAACACTCATACAAACTGTAAAATGAACACTAAAAACAAAGAGATAAATGCTTCAGCCAATTCAATCCGTAAATAACCAAAAAAACTAGAAAATCTGTCGGCATCTACTTCACCCAATACTCAATTCAATCCAGAAAAATCGAAAGCGCTTTGTCGATTCTATTGCGCCTAATTCAGCCAAGAAAATATCGTAAAAGGCAAAAAAATCAGTCACAACACTTTGCCAATTCGATTCGAAAATGACCAAAAACACCAAAACAATCCAAAACAAGCAAAAGAAGCCAAATGCTAAAGCCAATCCAAATTAGAAAGCCAAAAATAATTGAAGATTCATGCGTAAATAGTCAAATGCTTTAAGCCAATACACCCGTAAAAGCCGTAAAAATCACCGCCATCTACTTGATGAGTTCAATCCAATTCACCCGCATAAACACCCAAAAATCGGGCCTCATTCACCATTCTACTCGATCCAAAAATCAGAACAAAATCAAGAAATCAATGCAATATTTCAGTCCGTAAAAATCAAAAAAATCAGAGAAAACCATAAAATCAATCTAGCCACAATCGTAAAATTAACCGAGAAAGACACATAGCAACATGCTTCGTGCCAATTCACCGCAAAAACAAAAAAAAAACTGAAAAATTAGTCGACATCTACTTCAAGTTTAGGCCAATTCAATCCAAAAACCAAAAATTAGTCACATTATACTTCATACTTCACCCGAATTCAGCCAAAAGTGATATAAAGATTACAATCTGTCATTTGTTTCCACATCAAAATAATCAAGAATTGGTACCCTAAAGTTGTTGCCACTTATCCTTCTACACAATTTTCGAAAGCCAACCTTCAATTGCATTATTCATAGTTTTGGATCAAATGACGTTTCAACCGATTCTCTTCTATTTTTAAGGTCGCAAAAGCTGAAAATTTTCCATATAATGATCAAACACCTTTATGATAGTGTACATATGAAAAAAAAACCATTAAGTGCATAAATAACCCAATTTAAGCATAACCCATTAATATCAATAAGCTGCATAAAAAAATCCCACAAATTCACAACTTCAATCCACTTTAAAAACAACAATAAACCCAAAACAGAAAGGAACTTTTATGATACAACAATTTGCCTTATATTGAGAGTCCATACAACAGAAATGCAATTTTATTTCTTCCAAACACAAAAAGATGGCTAATTTTCATTACCTCTTATCCACATAGTCAGTTTTATTTCCAACAAGGACAATGATGACATCACTGCCTCTCTTAGTGCGAACCTCCTCAATCCACTTTGAAGTGTTCAGGAAAGATTGCCACTAAACCCCAAAAATCACACCATTACATCAAATGGAATATAACACCATCAACATTATAAGGCTAAAGAAGTTATAAAATAGAAGTACAAACTGAATCGTTCTTGTCCAAAGAGTATCCCTACTCCAACATTATAGTTCATTCAATTACAAACTAATTTGATAATACTAGCCCATCAACATGAGATATTGTGAGATAAACCAAGTATACAAAACATGGAATCATTTGTGTAAGGTGCAGAACAAGGTGTTCAAGTAAATCTAGTTAAACATTCCTACAATCCAACTATTGGATAGCACATTCCAGCAATGTAGGTAATCAACAAAAGAGAAAAAAAGTCACTTTGAACCTTAGGCACCAATGCGAAAAATTACAAAAAAACAGAAAAATTTACGCCAATTCTTGTAGCTGCAGAATTTAAGAATTAAATGCACTTAGCAATTTCACCCTTTTAATCCTATCTTTTCCTACATAAAGTTTTTGGATACGCTTATATATATAGATTATTTTTACTAAATATATTTTCCTTACAACTAGAATCAAATTACTTACATTCTCCTCTGCATCAGATATCAAATTTTCTATCTAGTTCGCATTTTGTTTCTCGTGATATTTGTCTGTCCGGTAAGATTAGAGGTGAATTTCTCATTTTCATTCACAAACCTATTTCCAAGTCCATTACTTGGCCTCTTATTTCTTCCTATTAATCAAAACAAAAAGATAGTAAACCCAAAATATAAAAAATGCAAAATAGGAAAAGTGGACATGTTGACCAGAGAGTTGAGGTAGAATAGATAGAATGTTTTACATATGTAAACTAAAATTCACAAACATGAAAAGCTATAAAAGATGTCAGAGAAGGCTTTTACAAGATAAAATCACAATCCAGAAACCAAGATTGTGCTTAAACAATAAGACGCAGAAAGTAACACCAAAAGGCAACATTACGAAAAAAAATTACAACTCGTCATTATAGCATGAGGACGACAAAAGTAATTCATGTACGTGAACAAAAACCAACTAAATGAGAACAGTAGTGTAAATAGGCCAGAGAGAAATGTCAATCATAGACAATTAGATGATATCATGCTTTGAGTGATATCCATGCTTGCCTACTTGATAAATCAAATTTACAACTGCAGAACCAATTTCACTTGGGTACATCATACCATGGTTGCAAGTTGTCGGTCACTAGTTAGCTCAGAAAGTGCGCCTCCGATAACCAACATGAGGCATCAAGTGAGTTTGAAGTCCGATGACCGCTCATCTTTAGAATCTTCATCCATCGTTAAAAACATATTTGTGTGTAAGGCAAACCAATAAGTAGCTCGAGGCAATAAACTGAGCAATAGGAAGAAAATGGATATTGAATCGCATATGATTACGAAGTTCTTTGTTTGGAAATAAAGGTAAAGAAATCAAACATAGATGTGAATGTCTATTTACAAAATTTGAATCAACATCACGCATCGCCTACGAAGACTTAATTAATCTATAGAAGGTAGAAGCTTCTGCAATGACAGAGTTAGATATATCAAGATAACCACTCATTTATGACTTAATTGAAATACAGCATCAATTCCTTCACACTTTACATATCACATCATCAATGCAGGGAACATCCTAACTCCCTTTTCCCCTCTCTTTCCGGTCAATAAAGTCTCATTAGTAATTACCCAATAATTACATAAAAGAACAGCTATATGTTAGCACACCTCAAAATGAGTTCAGCACAAGCGAATTTCCACATAACCATTGCTTTATCATAGAGATGATCGTCAATCTACAAGTCTTTATCTGACACTCACATAACAAATGCCCTTGAAACTCCATTCTTGTCCTTTGAGTTTGGAACTTCTCTGTTCTTTGACTTCAAAAATTCTCTACCAAATTTCAAACATCAGAATGCATTTTCTGATACCCAATGACTAGAAAGGCTCGCAACACAAAATGAGTACATGCAAAAACATACCCGGCATCAGTCTTAGTAGAAGATGAGGAAATCTTTAAAGAATGAGTCAGCTTGTTTTCAAGTCCATTAAGCTCCAAGAGAAGATCATCAAGTTTAGGCTTTAACAAAATTACTTACGCCAAATGAATAAAACTATCCTTCTTGATATATCAAGCAGTCTTGGACTCAATGAAATGTAAATAATAATTACGTAAATGTAATCTGCAGAGATGCTAATACAATCACAATAACAAGGAGCTAAACATCTAATCAATCCAGTTAAATCTTTCCAAGAGACCAGTGAAAAGTCAGTCCTTGGAAAAACTTACTTTCTTTTTTATTTTCCCACTAGGAAGACGCTTTACTTCTTCTTGATTAGAGGCTGAAGAACCTACAGCAACCAAAGGCAGGAAAGGGCAAAGAAGAAATAATTAGGTGACGACTATAGCAAATCTTAGATCCAATATGAAACAAAGAGCTGTAACATAAGCATAAGCATCATTTTAACTTATAAACCATTGCTTGGTCAGATATCGCCATTTTACTCAGCAAGAATAACCAATTGCTTGTCAAACACCCAAGCACATCCCTGTATGACTCTTTTTCTATCCATCTCTGACACAAACTTGAATAAAACCACACCTTCTCCTATTGTCGTATACTTCACCCATTTGGTGAACCCTCGTTGAAATCAAGAATGGCACAAAGCTTCCAGACATTAATATACTTTGATGGCATTCAAATTAAGTCATAAATCGAAGAAAACAAAAGGTTAACCTTGCAAGACAAGAGTTTGATACAACACCATCGATCGCACTTCAACTCGACTAACAAAACAGGCAAACTTCAAATGCAAAGAACTTGAATCAGACACATAACACTGAAGGTGTTATCATCAACTCTCTCTATCCTCTCCGCATCCAACACTGAGTACTTACTTGCCGGCAAGCTCATATACTCACCTTTACACAACCCAAAAAAAAAACACAAAACTGAAATCCAGCTGAGACAGAAAAAGGGGGGGGGGGGGGTCACCTTTACACAACCCAAAAAAAAAAACACAAAACTAAAATCCAAACTATTCAATAGTATTTTGTTGAGAAAATTGCTTTTATTTACGGTCACCTATTATAATCTCAAAAAAATGGTGTTTGGTCTCAATTCTCTAATGTCAACCTAGTCCCATTGCGTAACCCTTCACAAAGATCTAAATTTCTAAGAAGTCTAAGAGGACAATTTTTTTGTTTCAACATCAGTTGATGAGAAGACAAGCCTTTCAAATTAAGAGAATTTAGGAATACTTAAAATCTCTTTTGATTTTTTTCATCAATATTTTTGTCAATATTGTGATAGAAAAAAATTCACTAGTAAATAGCTATTAAGGTGCAAGTACACACATATTCATCATTTTAGACAGGTCAAGAAAATAATGGTGCAGATTGTTGAAGATACATTGCACCAACCTATTAGTAAAACATAAAAATCAGTAATAGAGCAAGAGAGCTATGTTCTGTAGACAATGGCCAAAATTTATATATACCTGTTAAAACGGAGTTGCCATTTGACTCATCAATCCAAATTCAACTTGATGTTCACATCCCTAACCTTAGAGACATTCTCCAATGAAAAAGAAATGCCATCCTTGGAGAAAAAAAAAAGAAAAAGCTGCAAATTTTTGCACTGTAGCAAAGGTGAGAATAAATAAATTGCCCCAATAAGAAGGCGTGAAGTGAAATGAACGGTTTCCGCATAAGAATACTTTTTTTGAGTGCATGAATAACAAATCTTGCATTACTTTTATATTTTGCACGTAAATTCATACGCTTTTTCACGACCACCGAAAGGCGTAGTACCTTACAAATTTGTTATACTTTAGTCAAACAGTTTTTGTTTTAGAAAAAAAAAAAAACTTGTGTGTTAAAGATAACTTTTGAAGGAGCATTGCAATAAATTAGGTGAAATGGCGAGAAAAAAATTGTTAAAAATATATATCGAATTGAAACCCTAGGAGTATCGAATTGAAATGCAATGGGGCTCCAATTCATCGAATACAAACTAAATGCCATCATTCCTTTTGTTCGGTGGAAAAAAATTGCTAAAAATATATATAATTTTCTTCCCAAATGGCTGAACTAGAGAGCTAGTTTGAGTTGAATCTGTGGCGGTTAACAGATGTGGTCAAGGATAAGACCACGAGGGCACAGAATCTAGAGATGAAATCATCCGGGGCAGTATAGGCATGCCCACGTTATTTTTTCTAGACCACGCAAAGTAGCACCGGTCTCTGGGGGTGACATTGTTTTCCATCACAAAAACAAGATTTGCAGGGGAAAAAATTTCAGGGGGAAAAAAAGAGTTCTTTACCAAAGTTTGCAGGATTTCAAGAAGCGGATATCAGATCTGATGGAGCGACCTCCTTGCCTTGACAACGAGCTTGGGGCAGTGAGAAGAGCTCTATGGCGAAGCTTCAAGCGGCGAGAGAGCGGCAGCAAATGATGGGGCAATGAGGCCAAGGTAGCTTTGGCGGTGGATGAAGTCGCAATGAGAGAGGTGGCGAAAATTGGGGTGGTGAGAGGAGGCGCCAGAGAGTTAGCCGATGAGGGAATTCAGAAAGGGCAAAAATGGGAGGGTGGCGGCTGATTGAGACAGTATGTTTGGGTTTCACAAGCTCCCAAATGTGTTTTGTGTAAAATGACTTGGAAGAGATGAAGTTTGGGCAGAAACTTTTGGCGTTAGATTGAAAATTTGACTAAGTGTTGGCAAAAGTAAAAAACATTTTGAACGTCAATTTTCCCTCTTAGCAAATTCATTTTCCCTCATTTTGTTTTTTAAGTATTCAAACTTTTTATTTAATTATTAATTATTAAAAAATCTTTACTTTTTTTCATCAGTCATTAATTTTTCACTTTACAATACTATGTTAGTTTAATAAAATTTTGATTTAAATTTTTTTAAAATTTTAAATTTTGAATTGCTAATTAGTTATTAAATGGGAAAAGTGAATTTTTTTAAAAAAAATTAGAAAAAAAATAATATTTACATTTCTATGTTGAGATTAAAGAAATTAGGTATATTAAAAGTATGTGTATATACACACTAAACTACTTATACTTTGTAATGATTACTTTTATTATAACTATATAACTACTATATATATGTATTAACTACTTATACTATAAATTTTAGTCCTAACTATATATGTATATATAGATACTCCCCCTGTCCTATAAAAGAAAGAGCTCAATTTTTCAAGAAGTGTTTGTCTCAAAACATAATTGAGTTTCAAAAGTCAAAACTGATCATTCAACAAAATATCCAAAATACTCTCAATGAGATAGATTACATTAAAGAGTGTATGACATATAATACCTTTAATGAGGAAATTAGTGATATAAAATCAGTTGTACTTTCATGTGATTGACTAAAAAGAAAAAGTTGTATATTAGTGAAACCGAACTCCTTTTTTCGAACAAAAAGAATATAACTATATAACTATTTACTACTTTTGTTATACAATATACGGATAACTATATATGTACATGTATTAATCACTACTTGTGTTATAATATTACATTAGTGGCTTTAATTAGTTTGAAACTATATATTTTTAATTCCTAATTCTCTTATAAAGAAATAAAGTTCATAATAAATATCAAAATTTTTGATTACCATTAATCAATAGTTTATTTTAACACACACAAAACGTATGTGCGCCAATTCATAAACTTCAAGGTGTTATAGTATAATTATTTTAAATTAAAAACCATAAAATAAATAAGCTAATAAATCTCAACCCAATGAAGAATATGCTTAGTGCAACTATTATTCTTTACTAAAAAAAAGCCAACTAGTATCCTTGTGATACGGCTGAGTGGTAAGTCCCAAGTCTAATCCTTATATAAACTGTGGCCCAATTAGTTTAATCCAAAACATTTTATTTAATTTATTCCATATTACATGTCCCAATGCATATCTTGTTATTAAAATTTATAATATTCAATTTCGTTATATATATACCAAAGCAAATATTTTATATCTCCATATTTAATAATATTATACACTAAAATACAATGTTGAGCCAATTCTTGTTAGTCAAATGTCAGAGAAGTCTTGTTCTTGATGAGGTTGTGGCACCTGTGGTTTGAGCCAAATTTAATTAAAATAGTGAAAATATTATACATTTTCTCCCTCTCTCTCCATCTCAAAAAAATGGCTAATTTAGTAAAACTTTTTTATTAGTTATAAACTATGACTACAACAAACATAATTAATAATATTATTAAACCCAGTTCGTACGTCAAACTAGTAAACTAATTGGTTCTTGAGGTGCTTATTACTACTAACAAAATTATAGATTTAAAGTGATTAAACTTATATGTGTAAATTCATATAATGTAGTCAAATTCATATATATGCGTAAATTTTCGACTTGATAGTGTATCTACAAACAAATACTGTATTCATATGTCAACTAATGTTGGCAAATGCATATATATTTGGGTGTTTTACTACAATTATTAAAAATTAAGAATTATGTTTTTCAAAAGTTAACTTCGGCCCAATAAATAAATTACATAGCCCATTTCTTAAGTAAACAAAAATGAAGGCCAATCCTTATATCAGTTGTGGCTCAAATAATTTAGCCCAAAACAAACCCAATCCTTATATAAGTTGTAGCCCAAGCAATTTAGCTCAAAACAAGCCCTATCCTTTATAAGTTGTGGCCCAAGTAATTTAGCCCAAAACATTTTATCTACTCTATCACAAATTAATTAGTTTAACACATATATTTTTTCATCAAATTTATAATCTTATGTTTTATTATACACTAAAATAAATTTTTTCTATCTCCATATGTAATAATATTACACACTTAAACCCTATGTATAAAAAAAATGAATTAATAGATTACAACTATTTTCTTTTTCATTGTCACTTTTTTACTAATTAAATTTTCTTTTGCACCAAAAAATTATTTTTATAATGCGCTAAAAAAATTTCTATTTTTTAATTACTGATATTTCACACATATACATATAATCAAGAATTTAATTAAAAATCATATATCAGTAGCGGGTTTAGGCCTTAACCAATCCCTACTGGGGTTAGATACTTTGTGTTAACGCACGTCTATTTAAGCCTAGTATTTTTATGGACACTAATGTAATGTGTTAATTGGGGATTTCTACTTTAATACAATCAGTTTGATTTGGAAAAAAAAACAAAAATAAGCAATTAGTGACGAAACAATAGCGTCACTAAAACGTATTCCCATTAGTGACGAAAAAGATATCGTCACTAAAAAGTATTAAAACTTAGTGACGATAAAATTTCGTCACAATGATTATTTTAGTGACGATAATGAATGTTATCACTGAATTCTCGTCACTAATTACGATCATTTTAGCGGGAAAGTTTCCCGCCACACTCTTTAGTGACGACTTTCTGTGATTCGTCACTAAAAATTGGAAGTAGACAAAAAATTAGTGACGACAAAAGTTTTGGTCACTAAAGGTGGTATTTAGTGACAACATTTTTTTTCGTCACTAGAAATTCCGTCACTAAAGGGGGGTTTTTCTTGTAGTGGTTATGTCTAGCTCTTTGAAATTTCTCAAAATGTGCACGATTTTGCTCCATAAAAGGCCTCTTGTCTTCCTTATACCGCCTACATGTTGGCGAATCATTGCAATTTGTGGCTATACATCGCGAATGTCTGCTTTCATGGCCGGATGGACATTCGGATCGTTCTAGGATGTCTTCTAAGCGCAAAGGACTATTTTTACCATCATTATTGAAACTAGAGGTAGATAGTGTAGATATTCCTTCTAAAAAAACTCCCAATTCCTATAGACGATGCTAATTGATGAAAGCCTTATTCGCAACCCAATCCAATAACTGAGACCCGCAAGTTTATTGTCTCATTGATCAACCGTTCACCTGCAAAATAAATCTTGGGGTGGTTCTCCAGGATAGATGCTCCGATACTAAAGTTAGAGTCTTGATCATAATCCCTCAAATTGAAATGTTCTAATAGAAAATATATTTTTCTCCCCTTTTTACCTGACAGCTCAACCGAGCATATATATCTTATCTTCGAGATCCATTTAATATGGTTGTACCAATTGGTCATGTGTTGTCACAGTTCTCCACGAATATCACATGCCATTATCCATTCATAGATAGGCTTGGACTTGCCAAATTCCCATGTTGCAAGCATGGTCCAAGATTGCACATAGTTGGCGTGGTTTCAATAGATTTTCCCCCAAGTTTGAAAGTTGAGGTCCAACAAACTTACCAATTTCCACAATCTGGATGTATGAGATGTCGAGATTAAGGTCACAAAGTAGAGATTTCATATATGTAGAGATCAATGTGTGGGTCTAACTTAAGCTATAGAGATTAGAATATAGAGAGCCACGTATGTAGAAATCCTATATATATCAATAATGATATATGGTAGGTCAAATGTTTGAATTTGTCCAAGTAAGAAAGAAAAATTTGTAATCAAACTATCTTTGATTTCTTGCATGTCACCACCTATCTTGTTAAAGTATCAGGAAAAAAAAAAATTAAAGTATCAGGAAAAAAAAAAGAAGTTCATTTTCACAATTCTATTAATTTTTTTTTAAAAAGTTTACTTTTGAACTAAAATTTTGAAATATTTTTGCTAATACTTCTCCTACCACCAAAAAAAAAAAAGTCTAATTTTAAAATTTTCTTTGTCCAAAAAAAAGTTTTTTTTTTGTGAAATTATTATATTACCCTTATTAATAATAATAATGCATACCCAAAATTAAATGTAAGACTAAAAATGATTTTAAAATTTTTCTTTGCCTAAAAAAAGTTCATTTTTTTATGTGAAATTTTTATATTACCTTTACTAATAATAATAATAATGCATATCCAAAATTAAAATGTAAGAATAAAAATGTAAAAGTATACATTTAATACTGTATTAAATGTGTTGTATCTTATAATTTTTTAAAAAAAAGCTATACTATATCAAAAGTGGATTTTCTAGTACTGAGATACTAATAATTATATATCCTTACAATTAAAAATTAAGAATAAAAAGATAAAAATGTACATTTGATGGTGTATTAAATGTATTGTACCCAATAACTAAAGAAAATTTGTATTTATACTAAAGTAAACTCTTTTTTTGGAACCAAAAGAATATTTCCAAAAAGTTGTGAATTGCCTTGCTCCTTCTCATTTTTTTATTTTTTTTTAAATTTTATTTTTTTGTACTTCTGCGTATTATTTAAGGGTAAATTTCTCCACACGGCTTTGTAAGATTTATTTTTTAGTACAACCCTTTCTTGTTATTCCTTTTTGTTTTAAAGAAAGTAAGATGAAATAAAAATCTAAAATTAAATTATGAGCGAAATGAATATTTTGTTTATTTTTTTTACTTTAAAAAATTTAGCTTGTAAGAATCTAAATATTTAAATTGTATTTGGATGGATTAAAAATATAAAAGGGAAACATGATTCCCATTTCATTGTTAGGTGTAGATTAATAGCTCAAGAAATGTAATGTAAATCTGATTTGTGCAATATGTGTACCTAACATTATTATTTTTTAATTCCAAATCAAAACATAAAACTTACTTTTATTTTTTGCCTTTTAATAAAAGTAAAAGCTAATTACTTCTTAATTTTGTATCTTAATTTAGAAAAGAATTATTTTCTTTCAAGATTATCTTTTACTTCTACTAATGTTATGACTACTCTTTTGCTAATGTTATTTTCTTCTCACGATTGAAATATGCAACAAAGTGTAAGAATACTCTGATGGAGGTAATGTGTAAAGCGCTTGCTATATATCTTAGTGAAAAAGCACGAGTATGGTTGGGCAGCTTGCCCTGATGTAGTGTCTCATCCTTCAAACAATTGGCGTAACTTTTCCACACCCACTTTTTCCAAAAAAAGAAGTTCCATAAAACTGCCACAAATTTGATGAATCTCAAACAAGGGAAATATGAGTCCCTGAAGTTGTTCGTGAAGAGGTTCAATGATAAAAGCCTACAAGTGGCGGACCAAACTGATTAGTTGGTAATCTCGGCTTTCATGAATGGTCTAAATCCTTGGCCATTCTATACCAAATTGACTCAGGACACACCTACTGATACTTAAACACTAAGGCAGATGGTGGAAAGTTACACTAAAATGGAGGAAGCCAACAGGAAGAAATGAGAAAATGAGAAGAATGAGAGAAAGCACAGGAGGATTCCAAAGGAAAAGGTGCCCAAAAGAGTGCTTTTGACAAGTTGAGTGATAATTCATAGGATCGGGATCCTACACAGAATCAATTTAGGGTAGGAGAATCAAATTGGTGAGATCGGCTCGTAGAATCGTAATATTCTAGAAAAATGAGAAAATATAATTTACAAATTATTTTTAAAATAATTATTAATCATATATGAATGGATATGTACAAAATTCATGTATAGTTTATAATTAAATGATTTTACTTTTTTTTTCGAAACGATCATTATATACATCCAAAAGTGACACATTTACATAATAGCCCACTGGCTATAGAAACCTTAGCTCTCATAATGAGACTAAGTCAGACAATATAGAAAACCCAAGACATGGGAATTCCATACCGCGAACTACCTCCGGCACAATAGCCAACTGATGAGGCGCAAAAGAATACAATATTAACAACCTCATCCAGTCACAAAAATAGAAAAAAAAGCGAGTGAATAACCACAACCAAAACGAATAGCTCTAGTCACTCGCAGTCATTAGAACACGACTGTGCAATACCAACTTCCTTGAACTCAAGCCAGGCTCCCAATGCTAAATCCATGAGCACTCGCTCCTCTATCCAGTCCTTTTGAAAGATCCACAAATTTCGAGTCTTCCAGAGCATCCAAAGAACATAGACTGTCAACCCCACTCTGTCCCGCCACTGATTATCTTTTCTTCCACTGCAAATTTGAATCCACCAATGCCGAAAACTAGAATCCCCCCTAAGCGGCCACCTAAGCCGAACGATCTTCCACACCAACAATGCTCGAGGACAATACAGCAGGACATGATTAAGATTTTCTGGCGTCTCCCCATACATATCACAGATCGGATCAGTGTAAATGCCTCTCCTTACCAATTGAGCCTTAGTCGAAAGAATACCATGCCAACAACGCCAGAGAAAATGTTTAAGCTTCCCCGTGATGTCGAGCTTCCAAAAACACCTCCAAACTACCTTCATGACGTCCCTAGCCAAGCTACTCTCTGGCCCAAGTAGCACAACCTGCTTCGCCTTAAAAGCATGTAAATAAGCGGACTTGATCGTATAGGTACCTTGACAAGACAACCGCCACACAAATTTATCCCTACTATCACTAAGGGACAAAGATCGAGGAATTGCTATGATAGCCTCAGCAGCAATTGGAGTAAAAAGCTGGCGCACTAAATCCACATTCCAGCAATCACCCCTGACATTCAAAAGTTCGTTCACCCAAGTTGGTCGACCACTCTGGTCTGCAGAAGCAATAGGTCGGAAATGTGGTAAGTCAGGAATCCAAGGATCATCCCAAATACGAACTGATGTACCATCCCCCACCTGGTAAATAACTCCTTGATTGAGAATATAACGTGCCCCGATTCAGCATTTCCATAGCCAAGACGCATTCGGTCGAACTGAGGCCCGTAAGAGACCTCCCTGCGGAAAATACTTGGCCTTCAAAACCTTACTCAATAGTTGATTCGGCTGTGTACTAAGCCACCACAATTGTTTTGCGATGAGAGCATCATTAAAAATCTGAATATTTTTGAATCCCAGGCCACCCTCCTCCTTAGGCCAAGAAAGATCCTGCCAAGTTTTCCAATGGATTTTAGATTGATCAACACCAGAATCTCCCCACCAGAACCGGGAGGCCAGGCGAACAATATCCTGACAAACACCTTTAGGGAGTTTGAAACAAGCCATCACATAAGTAGGAAGAGCATCAATCACAGCCTTAATAAGTATTTCCTTAGCTGCAGAACTAAGAAACCGACATTTCCATCCTTGAACTTTACGCCGGACCCGCTTTACCACATAAGAAAACACCTCTTTCTTCGATCTGCCTATGATCATCGGGAGGCCAAGATACCTAGCATTCGACTTCTCCTTAATACCATCCAAAAGCCCACAAATATCTTCCCTTAGCCTCGATGTAATATTCTTACTAAAAAGAATAGAGGATTTTTCCCAATTGACCAGCTGGCCAGAACAACGTCTATAATTGGATAACAACGCCTTGACCCTGCAAGCTTGCTGCAAATCAGCTTCACAAAAAAGAATGGAGTCGTCTGCAAACAATAAATGAGTAATTTGAGGACCCTGTCTACTAACCTTCAAACCCTTATATTCCCCCCTCAAACTGGCTTGCTTAAGCATATTCGAAAAGCTTTCGACACCACTAAGAACAAGAAGGGAGACAACGGGTCACCCTGTCGAATCCCCCGTGTAGGTTGAATGTACCCACATTGCTCTTCATTAACATTAACAGAGAAGGTCGAAGAACTAATACATCGCCAAATCCAACCTATAAAAGTACCAAAAAACCCCATGCGCCTAAGGATCTCACACAAAAAACTCCACTCAACCCGATCATAAGCCTTGGCCATATCAAGTTTAATAGCCATCCATCCCTTAATTCCTTTACGTCGAGACTGAAGGGTATGAATACACTCATGTGCAATAACAAAATTATCTGGAATTTGCCTCCCCGGAAGATACGTAGCCTGAAAAGGACTAATGCACTCATGAAGACAAACCACTATCCTGTCAGCCAATATCCTAGAGATAATCTTATACACCACATTACATAAGCTAATAGGATGATAGTGCCCAACCGAGGTAGGATTAGCTATCTTAAGGATCAATGTAATGAGTGAATGATTAACCTGACGAAGCATACTAGTATGCTCAAAAAAAGACTTCACAGCACAACACAAATCAGCACGAATGACATTCCAATAAGACTGAAAGAAAAGAGGAGTCATACCGTCAGGCCTCGGGGCCTTAGTGGGATGCATATGGAAAAGGGTACTCTTGATCTCAGAATCCTCAATAGGACACGTTAATTGATGATTCATAGCTGCCGTAATCGACCGTGGTATACCCTCAAGGTCTTCATGGTGAAGCCTTGGCTGAGAGGTCAGAAAAAGCTTATCAAAGAACCCTAGAATTTCATCATTCACCTCCTGCGTGTTAACACATGGACTCCCATCATGCTTGACCAAATTACTAATAGTATTTTGCTTGCGCCTATCGATAGTGGAGGCATGAAAAAACTTAGTGTTTCTATCTCCTTCTCGAAGCCATTGGATTCTTGATTTTTGGCACCAATACATCTCCTCATTCCGATAGGGCCGATGAAGGTCCTTCCGCAGCAAACCCCATTTGCGCTAATTCCTATTGCCCCCCTGCCTAGATAAGTGATCCATTTGTGCCTTAATGCAAACAATGCGCCTAGCCGAATTATGCATATTCTCCTGACTCCATTTCAAAAGGCCCACTTGAGTATTCCCTATTTTAGCACAAAGTCGATACATTGGGGTCCCATAATGCACCCGACCCCAAGTAGCTACCACAAGGCTACTGACCGCCGCTTTCTTAACCCATCGCTTATCAAACATGAACCTCCGTCGAGCCTTATGCGCCACCGGCTGGACATCCATCACAAGAAGTGAGTGATCAGAAGAAAACATTTCCACATGATACACGATAACTCTCAGATAGCGAAGTGACCAATTAGGGGAGCCAAAAAACCTATCAAGCCATGCTTTCACAAAACGCTCACCTTCCCGATTATTAGCCCAGGTGAAACACCTGCCCGTAAAACCAACCTCCCCCATCCCCATATTGGAAACAAACGAATTGAAAGGTTGACATTCAAGTACCGAACGGAGCCGCCCCCCTTTCTTCTCAGCCGGCCTCAATATATCATTAAAGTCGCCTGCCAAAAACCACATATCACCCAACGAGGCCGCTGCCTTTCAAAATACTCCCATTGCTCATGTCTAAAGCGAATATCAGTATGAGCATAGAAAAAAACGGCCCAAAAAAACCTATTCTCCCCTTTTATTTCACAATGCAACTGAAAACAAAAACTAGTAGATATAATCTCATGAACACCAATATTATCACTCCAACAAACAAACAACCCACCTTTAGTACCATTGGGTTCAACAACACGCCATCTATCTCGGCAACGCAAACCTCGACACATAGTTGCCACAAACGTCCTATGTTGCTTAGTTTCAAAAAGAAAAAGTAAATCCGGAAGGTGAGATCTCAAGACCTCTCGCAATTGGGAAATTGTAGAAGGTCCTCCCAAATCTCTACAATTCCACACACAAACCTTCATTGCACAAGGGGGGGCCATTCAAGGTTGGCCTCCATCACCGTCGACGTATTATCCACGTCCACATGAGGCTTTTTGACACAAGACGCTTGCACCTCAGAGAAAACCCCATCCATAGATAACATAGGCCGCTTGGTTCCAACTTGAACAATATCATCAACCTTAGGAATCCTCTCAACCTAACCCCCAAGTCGAACCCACCGTCTTTGGCCACTTTCTATAGCCTTCTCGACTGAATCCATTAGGCCACAAAGCGAAGAAGGAAAATGCTTAACTTCCGAAGCAACCAAATGAGGAAAATGAGGAATTTCAGAAGCTGCCATAGCAGGAACATGCTGAACAACCGAGGCAGCATCAACTGGAATAAGCGGAACAACAGATTCAGCAAGAACAGGAGGGCACGGCTGAACTGAATCCCCACTGCCAAGACCATGAGAATGGAAATTCAGCAATTGAACAACAGATTCAGTACGAGGGGACTGGGCTGCATGCTGCTCCAAAACTGCATCAGCCACCACAGAAAGTTCAGCACGCCCCTCACAAACTCCAGTAGGCACCGCAGAATGCCCCTGAACTTTCTGGAATGCAGCAATGGCAGTGGGCAGCGGAGGAGCAGCAGCAGCAGCAGCGGCAACAGCGGTAGTGAGATCGGCAGAATCAGCTACAGAAGGAATGGGGAAAGCATCATTCAAACCTTCAGTCGAGAAGACCTGAGCACTAGCTGGCTTGCGAATCATTTCATGTGGAAGCAAAGGCTGTGGACCAAGCTTCATACCCCTGCCCCGAGTGTTATCAGATCGCAACCAGTCATCAAACTGCCCCTCTTTGAACTCACCACTCTGAAGAGCAAGCCGGCGAGCAAGACACATCCTCTCTAAATGGCCAACTTTACCACAATAATAACAAAAGGCAGCTAAATTTTCATATCTAAAGGAAATCCAGCACATTTGAGAGCCAAGTTTTAAACGTGTACCATGCAATAACGGCTTAGACAAATCAACAACAACAAGGATCCGCATGGTTCGTCCATAAACACTACCCACATCAGGAATGAAGACATCCAGAATTTTAGGAAATAACTGATGAAATTTGAAGCCCGTTTCCCTTGAAAGCCATTGAGGAGGCAAGTTACAAACCTGAATCCACAACCCAACGGTATGAAAATCTTGCTCCAAAGTCTGGACAGAGGCAGACCACTCATGAAGGACAAGGAACTGCTGGTCAAACATCCATCATTTACCTTGCAACACTCGCAATTTGTCCTCTATGTTCTTAAATACAAACTGAAATCTATTGGGGCCAAGCTCACGTACCTTAAAAGGAGCTGTAGTCGGCCACATCCGAAGCAATGCACTCTTCAGTCCAGTAAAATTGGCCCTCCTATCACCAAAAACCCAGCCGCACAAACTCCGAGAACACTCCTCTAAATTGACCTGGACATCCTGCTCATCAATCTCAACACCCCTATCTTCAACCCCAGAAAGCTCCAACCGCTGCATCAACTCAGATACAGCCATAGTTGGATCAGGAAGTATCCCATCATCCTTCCTTAGCAGATCAGCAAAGGAAGAAGGAAGAAGGAAGAAGAAAGCCTGCGCAACAAGAGATAGGCGAAGGAGCGAAGAAAAAAGAAGCTGAAGGAAACCAAAAACAAAGAGGAAAAATAAAACAAGTTGCTAAAGCAGATAGCACCAAGAAGCTGAGCACAAGACACAAGTGCAAACGAAAGAGCCACAGAATGGCACGTGGACTCCTCACCGCAGAAAGAGAGGAAACTTAACGCCTAAGAAAGGAAAAAAAACAAGCGCACAAAGTCGCACTTTATCCGCACCCCAATCGCACACAGAAACATTGAGGAACGAATAAAAATCAAGACTTCTTTGAGGAACTAAAATTTTTTTAAATTTTTAATTAAATGATTTTACTTCAAAATTTGTTTCAATTGTTGTCGCAATCGAAGGGCATTTATGTCCAATTCATTTATTTATTGTTAAAAGCTAATAAAAGTATGATTAAACTAATTAAATTATTTATATAATGATACATTTTAATTTGACTTGGATATAGAAATTTTTTTTTGAATAAATTTAAGTATATTTTATTCACATAAAAAGGTAATATCGTAATTAGGATTGGGATCGTTTTAGTAAATTTGGATCATCGAATTATAGGATCGAATCGGAATTCTAAAAACTATGGGTTTAACTATAATCGAGATCTCTTGGAACCTCAAATTCAAGATAAGAATCATACTTCACCCACCAAGAGTTGCACCGAGATGTTATCTATACATAGGGATCTCCTTAGATCTCCAACTCCACTGACTGCAGCACTACACAAGCGACCGCGACACTTGTGGTGTGCTTTCCACAAAGACCATAGGCATGACACTGAAAATTATAAAGATTTAAAGAAGGAAATTGAATATTGCACTCGAAATGAGATGCTTGGTCAATTCATTCAAATGTGACATTTTCATTTTGATGGAGCCTAACCTTGGCCTAGAGTCTGAGGAGATGGCCACGCTGGAGGACAAGGCGGACGAGGTGCGTCATCACATCGAATGGACTATAAACCGAGATGGGACCCCTCCATGAACCAGCCATATCATACCCCACCCACCTACACAATACTCGGGTCTTGCAGCCCTAGGACCATATTCTTTAAGGACATGAAACTGGCCCTAGGACTATATTCTTTAGGGATATATGAAATTTTTTATTAAGTCTCTTGACCTTACTTCCCCAAAAACTGAAGGCAAAGTCTCAGCCGTTGGAGTAAATTTCTCCAAAAATGTACCTAACGACCTAGGGATCAATTCCTACCTTTCGTTTTCAGATGAATATGTTGCCCCCAACAAGGCTAACCCACTTTTAGGCGAACTTGCTTTTTTTTCGAAACTCGATGAGACAACTACGTGTTTTATTTTCACAGCCCTTTTCCTACCGGGCTGTCCTACCTCATGCACAAAACTACTCCCTTGGCCAGACGAGCCAATTAAACTACCCTTCTCGCAAGCTAAGGACACAGATCTATCCCCTATCTCAATGAACTCTTAGACATAATCATAAGGGAAGGTATACTTACTTTTTCCTTACTGTTGAACTCGAAATAAAAACCGTTGCAATTGGCTTCACTTCATCAGAACAGGCGATACTTGACCATGACCACACACTCGTTGGAATCGGAAAGCCAAAAAGAAGCTAGAAACAAAATTACCAACAAATGAAAGAGAAAGCTATAGAGTGCAGAAAAGATAAAAACCCTTGCGTGCATGCTAATGAAGGATGTATTCGCAACCCATTAAGAATTGCTAAGATGATCTTGATCCGAAACTCTTTGCCTTCCTTGTCATTAAATGTTCTTGCAAAACAAATCCCGGAGTAGTTCTCTGGTCGGGTTGTCAAAGTCCCTAAAATTAATTCAGATCTTTAAACTAGCTACAATTGATTTGTAGTAGTAGTGAACCAGTTTGAATCCCATAGGGAGTTATGTGTTAAAGAATGTATTAGAAATTGAGATGAAGAAAAAAAAAGAATTTTGAGTACCAAATCTATTTGTAGTTAATAAAGAAAAATTATAGAAGAAATCAACTGGAAATATTTTAAAAAATTACTTTAGTCTTACCAGGCTCTGATACAAGGTAATGTAGTTATACCAAATATATCTAGATCATAGGGTTCTTGAGACACTTTTCCATTCAAGCATTTAACCGAAAATTTTTTAGGATAGCTATGACAAAATTTGATTTTTCCTATTCTATTTGTTTGAACTTAGCATTTACAACAAACCTTACTAACAAATGACTGGGGTTGATAGCATTCCATATAATTTGATAGCAGCACTAAGAACTTTGAAAACAGTTAAAACAAAAACTAACAATTGAGATAGTTGCAATTGAAAATCCTTGTATAATTAATTCCTTTTAAATCATAAATGCATGATTGTTGTCACTTTACACACGAATAAATATTTAAGTGCTACTTGTTCTAATTGTTCTGGAAAATTACGGATCAAGAACAAATAGATAGCTGTAGGAAGTAGAACGTAAATAAGTTGTCGATTTATTTAACATTCAAAATCCAAAAAAAAATTAATGCAAGAAATAATGATTACTTGAATGTAAAAAGATTATGAAACTATGAACAACACCTCACTAAATATATTTGCATTAACACACCTAGGATCAAAATGAAAGTAGTTTAGCCACTCATGGTAGCAAAACTATTCTAACTTTATTCTAGAATGAAAGAAAATCACAAGGGAAAGAAAAATCTCTACAGAAAATGAAGGTAAAAAACTCATTTCTTCCAAGTTCACTTGCCCTTCTATTTATAGACTTCTTCTCTAACAACCTCCCTAAAGACTTTCTAAAATCTCTCCAACAAATTCTAAGTTTCTAAACTTTTGATTTCTAACTAATTCTCCAGCCAACCATCCTATCTAATCCTAACAAATGTCTTCAAATCCATTCTAACTTGAATTACAAAAATTGAAATCAAAAGACAAATTCAAGTCTTGAAATTTTAGCTCATCAGCCTTTTATCTCTGCTCAGGACGTGGTCACGTGCATTCATCTATTATGCATCTTCTTGAGTTTCACCTCCCAAAGAGAAGACTTTATCCTTTAAGGCGTGATCTCAGTTTATCCAATATAGTCTTCTGTTTTTGCTCCAAAAATCCTTCTTCAAAATTCGTCTAAATCTGCATTAAATTCCATCTTTTCGCCTTAGTCCATCAATTTCACTCCCTGGTACAAAAACACCTCAAATTAGCCATTTTCATACCAATAAAAGCATTAAAATCATAGGTTTGCTCCTATTAAATGGTAAACAAATTAAATCTTATCATTCTCCGGGGTAAAACCTCCGATGCATAAGTCAGTGCTTTGTGTTGGATTATGTTTTAAGGACCAATCATGTGATGATGATTTAGGCATATATTGTATTATAACATTTTTAATTTATGGCTATTTGTTATTATTATGTTTAATTCTATATCTGTATTTTATGAATAAATATAATAATGTTCCAAGAATTTAATTATTCTAAAATTATCCTTAGTTGAGTATTATCATTAATGGGACAATGATAATGCATTAAAACTAGTATGTATAGTGACTAATAAAATGTGTCATGATATAGATATCAAGTCAACACATAGGTATGTTAGAGAACTATGTACTAAATCGACTCACCATAAGAAATACTACATGGATTATTGTATGAAGTGTCATAAGCATATCTCATGGTGATGATGGTGTAAGTGATATTTAGACTTGAGGTCACTAGAGATCCCAACATGAGAAGTTGCATATTTTAATACTACTAAACGTTACCCATAATAGGGTATGTGTAGGTACTGTGAGCGCTGGCAAACTTGCCAGATATCTCTTTAACTTCTCAAAAGCTTTCTGGCAATTTTCTTTCCACCTGAAGTTTTTGGCCCCGCTTAATGTTTAGAAGACAAGAATCTATTCAGGGCTGCTAATGACCCGGTCAACTTCTAAACTTCTTTCAAGGTCCCAGAAGGTGCTATCTTGGCAATAACCTTTATTTTGTTTGGGTTGGCTTCAATCCATTTCTTATAGACCATAAATCTCAAAAATTTGCTAGATCCTGCCCCAAAAGTGTATGTCTTAGGGTTCAGACGCGTCCCAACCTTTAACATGGTTTGTAAAGTCTTCTATAGATCCATAGGGGCACTTTCACTTTTCTTGGACTTTATCATCATGTTGTCTACATATAATTACAAGTTTCTGTCGATCTGATTGGAGAATACTTGATTGACCAGACGCTAATAAGTTGTTATCACTTTTTTGAAACCAAAAGACATCTTTTTATAATACTAAATCCCCATCTTTATAATGAAGGCTGTCTTTTCTGCATTTTCCTTAGCCATCAAAATTTGATGATAACCTTTGTAGGCATCAAGGAACATAAGAACCTCATAGCCTGAGATAGCGTTGAATTTTGATCGATTACCAGAAATAAATAACAGTCTTTTGGGCAATACTTGTTATGCAATACACATTCACCAACTATCATCAATTTTTCTAACCAAGACTAGATTTGACAACCATATAGGATAAAATACCTTTTTGATGATGTCGGATTGAAGTAGTTTTTTCACTTATTCATTAATTATCTCATTTCTTTCCGGGGCCAATGATATTTTCTTCTCATGTATAGGCTTCGCCTTGGGATCAATGTTTAGCTTGTGTTTCATTAAAGATGGCGAGATCCCCTACACATCCTCAGGACTCTATGCAAAAACCTTTTTATACTAGCAAATGAAATTAATAATGCAATCTTTAATAGCAATCGGCAGTGTAGCTCCCACCTTAACCATCCTGTCAGGATGGTCGTTATCTATCAAACTTCTTGTACTTCATCAGTAATTTCTCGTGGTTCAGTTTGGCTTTTCTTTGTACTAGCATCTTGGGAGTTTATAGGCGTAACCTCAGAATTTCTAGTGTCTCGTGGTTTTCAAAGTGTGACCTTGAAATTTCCGGTGTCTCATGATTTCAAAGGTGTGGCCTCATAATTTTTGAGAATTTCCCAATGTGTGACCTCTGGTTTCTTAGAGAGAGCTAATGCATCTTTCCCTTTCTCTGTTTTTCCCGATGCAGTGCCTTGGGGTTAGGTTGCGGCACTTCTAGAGTTTGAATGGCATATACACCCTTCATCAAAGTAATTTTTCCTTTGATGGCTATACACATACATTCCCTTGTAACGTACTGATCTCCTCGAACAAATGCCACTCCGTGCTCTGTTGGGAATTTCATGACTAGATGGTAAGGCGATTAAATGGCCTTGGCTTTGTTCATCCAGGATCTCCCAATAATGACATTGAAGGGAGATGTAGCATTCACTACATAAAAATCGGACATTATAGTTTTATCACGGGGTACTTTCCCACTATGACTACCAAAGTAATTATGCCCACTAGGTGAACAACTTCATGAGCAAATGCCACTAAAGGCATGCTAGATGGCTTCAAGGCATTGAAGTTGATTCCTAACTTACAAAAATAATCAATATATAAGATGTCGACTGCACTACCATCATCAACATAAACTCGATGTACCTCTTTATTCGCAACTATGGCCTTGATAACCAAGGCATCATTATGCGGGCTGATGGTAGGAACTACATGCTCTTTTGAGAAAGAAATGACCTTAGAAAGTTTGAAGTGCTTGTGGACTGGTTCTTGAGGTAGGATCCTCCTGGCATTAGCTTTGATCGCAAATTGCAATTGTCTTTTTGGCTAACCACCTAATATGGTGAGAATAATGTCAGTAACATTGCGATTGTCATGTGTTAGAGGTTGGGATGTTAGTTGTTGTTGATGATTTCTTTGGTATTGTTGATGTGGTTGATTTATGGAGGGGTCCCATCTCGGTCGATAGTTTGCTTAATGTAAAGGCAGACCTAGTCCACATTGTCTTCCACCTCGCCCTTCTGAATGATAGCCACTTCCCTAGCCTCCAAGCAGAGGTCGGGCTCCATCAAAGCGAGAATGCCACCTTTGGACACATTGACCAAGCATCCCATTATAGATGCAATCTTCTATTTCTTTCTTGAGATCTTTCCAATCTTCGGTATCATGTCCATGATTATTATGAAAAGCACACCACAGGTGCTGCGGCCTTTTATGTGATGTTGTTGTTGACGGTTTCGGGAGTAGGGTGAGATTTTTTTTTCTTGAATTCGAGGCTCCAAACGACCTTGGTTGTAGTTCAACCTATCAAAATCACTTTTCTGGTTTTTTTTCCCTTTACCATTCTCCTTATGCTTTTTCTTATTTTCTCGCTTTTTCCTGTTGGCTTCTTTCCCTCTAGTATAACTCTCCACTATTTGCCATAGTGTTTGAGTGTTAGTTGGTATGTTTTGTGCTAATTTCGTGTAGAATGGTCTAGGATTTAAACCATTCATAAAAGCCAAAATCACCAACTAATATGTTTGATCAACCACTTGAAGGTTTTTGTTGTTGAATATTTCTGCATAAGATTTCAAGTATTCGTCTTTCCCTTACTTGAGATTTATCAGATCTGCAGCCGTTTTGTGAAATTTCTTCCTTTGAAAGAAGTGAGTGTGGAAAAGCTGTGCTAGCTGTCTAAAAGATGAGATGTTACTATGGGGAAGGCCATCGATCCACACCCGTGCCTTTCCACTAAGATAGATGGGAAATGCCTTGCACATCACCTCTATCGGAGCATTCTTAAATTTCATCATGTATTTGATCTACGATAGAAAATTTAGGGGGTCAAAATCCCCTTCAAATGATGGGATCCCATCAGACAATTTGAATCCTGTAGGTGTTGGATGTTGCATGATGTTGGGTGTGAAGGGTGATGGAGCATCCCTTTCATCATTGAAACCCAACAATCCTTGAATACCTTTTTATTGATTTGAGAAAAATCATTGTGCCGAGGACATTTCAGGTCGTGCTTCGGCCTGATCTCTAAATGATCATTCTGATAATTATCACTAGCATAAGAGGCTGAAACCTTCTTCCCATCATTGTGCTTCTTTCGTCGGGCGTGTCTCCGATCATCATATTTTGTTCCTGCCTTTGACGGGTGCTTATGATGTCTAGCCTTACGGAATTCATCAAACTGTGCATAGTATTGTTCCATAAAAGCTTTTTCATCATCTTCATATTACTTTCGTGCTGGTGAATTGCCTCAATTCAAAGTAGTGTGCTTTGAATGTTCACTTTCATTTTTTTTCCCCCAAAAGAGCGATAATAGTATTAACCCTTGAAAGTTAACCTTTACAAGCAATGTCCACCAAAATTGGACTCTTCTTAGCTTTAAGTGCTGCTAAGACGAATTGACCTCAAGTCAACATACTACTCACCCTCTCACAAAAATACAAGACAGACAAAAGATAACCGACAGTAAGCAAAAGATGAACTCTGCCACAGAACCTGTCAACAACCCTATCATGTTCCACCCTCTATACACCACCCGCCCTATCTACTCATCAACCACTGATCAACCACCCGATTCTAGCTAAATCTTATTTGTTTCTAAGAACTCCAACCAGGCATGCCTCGCCATCTCCACTATTTCCTTTACCTCCATCCATTCGAGTTGGAAAACCCACACATTCTTGCTCTTCCAAATCATCCACAGAATACAGGCCGTAAACTGAGCTTGCTCCATCCAAGTATCCTCTTGGCGCCGAGAGCATAAATCTTGCCACCATTGCTGAAAATTGGCTTGGTGCCAGCCCAACTTAGCCCAGTTTATATGAGCCAACAGCCAAATAGTTTTAGCTCGTGAACAACGGAACACCATATGTTCAATTGTTTCACCCTCTTGTCCTCATAATGGACATGAAGGCTCCATCTGCACTTTTCTATGGTACAGCATGGCATTTAAAGGCAAAATATTGTGACAACACTGCCATAGAAAATGCTTAACTTTACCTGACATTTTCAACTTCCAAGTTGCATTCCACATACCATGCTGCCACTCTCGTGCATTACTACATTTAGGTTGCTGTGCTGCATAATGTTCCCCCTGCTACATATGATGATAAGCTGACCGAACAGAAAACACATTCTCAGAAGTAGACAGCTCCCTGCCTTGCAAAATTTCTTTGGCTCTCAACCACCCCTTCCACAACCAAGATGCATTTGACCTCTTTACTAGCAACTGTAACTGATCATGAGGGAAATATTTGGCTTTCATGACCCTACTCATCAATAAATGCGGTTGAGACACAACACGCACGAGTTGTTTAGCCAACAAAGCATCATGGAACAATTGAAGATCTTGAAACCCCAAACCGCCCTCCTTTTTTGCCTTAGTAAGCTTATGCCACCATTTCCAATGGATTTTCTACCTGGCATCCTTACTTACACCTCACAAAAAATTCGCCATAAGATGATAAATCTCCTTACAAACCCCCACTGGAAGCTTAAAACAGTTCATCACATATGTGGGTAAAGCGTTGATCACCGATTTAATAAGAATTTCCTTGCCCGCCACGCTCAAAAACTGAGTCTTCCAATTCTGGATTCGATGCTGCACTTTCTGAATGATAAAATTAAACACCTCCCTTTTCAAGCGACCAATCCCCATAGGCAACTCTATATAGCGAGCATTCGATTGTTCTTTCACTTCTCCCATCATTTGACAAATCTCAGTCCGTACAGCCCCGAAGACATTAGGACTAAAAAACATTGAAGACTTATCAAAATTGACTGCTTGACCCGAACATTGACTATATTGATGTAGAGAACCCTACAACACCTATGCCTGGCCCGCATTTGCCTCACAGAAAAGCAACGAATCATCAGCAAAAAGCAAGTGAGTAATGATTAGCAAATTCCTACTAGCCCTCATTCCCTTATAGTCCCCATGGTCACTAGCCCATGTAATAAAATGAGACAATCCCTCTGAAACGATAAGAAACAGATAAGGCGAAAGCGGGTCCCTTTGGCGAATACCTCGAGTTGGCCTAATGTACCCACATGACTCACCGTTAATATTAATGGAGAGAGTGCTAATACAAAGACACTGCCTAATCCATATAACCACTCCCCATGCAAACCCCATCTTTCTCATGACCTACTCCAAAAACCGCTACTCCACCCTATCATAAGCTTTAGCCATATCTAGTTTCACTGCCATATACCCTTTTCTTCCTTGCCTCATCGAATTCAAAGTATGAACACACTCATGAGCTATAACCGCATTATCTAAAATTTGACGGCCAGGAATAAATGCTGACTGATTTTGACTAATACACCTATGGAGGCACAGCTTAATTCGTTCTGCCAAAATCTTAGACATAATGTTATAGACCACATTACACAAGCTAATGGGCCTGTATTGCGATATCAACACTGGAGATTGGACTTTAGGTATCAATGTAAGCAAAGTATGATTGAATTTCCGAAGCAATTTCTTACTCTGGAAAAACTCTTTCACAGCATTGATAATATCAAATTTAACCTCATTCCAATAAGTTTGGAAAAATAAAGGAGTCATACCATCTGGTATTGGAACTTTATGAGGATACATTTGGAACATGGCCTCTTTCACTTCAGATTCCTCCACCGGCCGCAATAGTCTCCTATTCATGGCTTGAGTGATAGATTGAGGTAACCCGTCCAGCAACGAAGAAAACTAAGCTAGTTGACTAGAAGTATATAACTTGTCAAAGTACCCTACAATTTCCTTCTCCACCCTCTTGTTTAGTGACACACACCCTCCCCTTATTTTTGATCAAGCTATCAATACTATTCCTCTTCCTCCTACGAATGGTAGAAGCATGGAAAAATTTAGAATTACTATTCCCTTCCTTCAACCATTGGTTCCTTGACTTCTGTTGCTAATATTTCTCTTTCTCCTTATACTCATGTTGGAGTCGACGCAAAAGGCCATTCCACAATCCCCAATCCCTATGGCCTCCATCCCTACCCAAAGCCTCCATTTGATCTTGAAGAACTTTGATCCGCCTAGCAGAATTATTCCCCAAATTAAGGCTCCATTTCAGTAACTCTAATTGGCATTTAGCAATCTTAGAACTTAATATATATTCTCGTATCCCCCACTTGTCTCGATTTCATGCCTGCCCCACTACTTCCTAGAGATCCGTTTTTTGAACTCATCTTTTATCAAAAACAAACCACCCCCGAACTCTCTGCTGCTTAGGCTCCCTTTCCAAAAAAAGGAACGAATGATCCGAAACCTGCTTGGCACAATGAAGGACCCTAGCATTTGGAAACTTCAACCGCCACAAAGGGGATGCAAAAAACCTATCTAACCTCTCCTCGACAAAACCCTCCCCAACCCTATTATTCCTCCAAGTATATGGACAACCAACATACCCAAGATCCACAATCCCATGGTTTGTATAAAAAGCTTGAAAAGAAGCACAACTGTGCTCAATTCTAGCTCGCCCCCCCTCTTCTCATTAGGAGATACTATAGCATTAAAATCCCCCCTATAACCCACCAATCCCCCCAATTGTGCTTCTTATTTTCCAAATAACGCCATTGAAGCTCCCTCATCACCACATCCGTGCTTGCATAAACAAAAACACCCCACTCCACCTTTGCATCACCCTCAAGTTGATATTACATTTGTGCACAAAACGAAGTAGTTACTATATTCATTACCGAAACCTGAGGCGCCCAACATATTAACAACCCCGCTCGAGTGCCTTCAAACTGAACATACCTCCACATATCTGCAGACTTCAATTGCCTAATGACCTTCTCCATAGAAGCATTTTTTTGTTTAGTTTCTGAAAGAAAAAGCACCTCTGGATGTTGGGAGATAACATACTCTCTCAACTGGGAAATTGTAAAAGTTGCACCCAAGCCTCGACAATTCCACACCCCAATCTTCATTGAATTGCTTGGGACCAATGAGGGCCGGTCCCTTGCACCCCTTGAAATAGATCTGCTTGCTTAGATTTCTTCCTAACTAGATCATCATAACAACACACCTCAGTATCAACTCCAATAGCAATATCATTTTCCAAATGCCACTCACGCTTCTCCCCCACACCAGACTCAAGACGCAAATCCACACTCGAAATGGAGCTCAATCTGCCATCTAGCCTCTTCCATTTTGGCTGCTTGTGATCCAAAGAAGAGACACTACCTGGAGCATCCACTTGACATGGTGTGGCAGATCTAGCAACTAACAAATCAGCTGAAGGAGGCTGCTGATTTTGCTCATCCAATAACACAAACCTAGCTTGCTGCAACTCAGGCAAAGGATAAAGCTGCTGGTCCAATAACAAAACACCATCATGTGCTAACACTTGAGTGTTCAAAACAAGCAGCTCATCCTCCAAAACCGAGAGAGCTGGCTGCTTCAGCAGCTTACTTGGCTGGACTTCCAATGGCAGCGGCGAAGAGCACCCGCTTCTCCTCCTCCTCTTACTGCATCAAACTGCCACGGACCACATTTAGACCAACGACCCTATCCAATTGCTGAAACCCCATCTTTCTTCCAGCAAGAGCAGTCAGCTCATGAGGAAGCAAAGGATCCAAAAAAGAGCCCAAAACAGGAAGTGGTTCTCCCGACCTCAATTCCCCTTTATCATCCTACCGAAAACCCCCCACCACACCCCGCCGAGCCCCATACAGCCCACTCATTTTCTTCATCATAGCGTTAGTCCTAGACAGCCTCCCTCCCAACATACCAACCCCCGCATGAAGCCACTCCCCAAATTGGCCAACACAAAGACAATGATTCCTTTCATCCTCCCTTCGCTGCACACACAAATGTTGCACATGCCCCACCCTCCCATGATAGACACGAAAGGCAAGAAGATATTCATATTGGAACATGGCCCAACAAGAAAAATTCTCAAGACAGACCTCAGTACCGCAGAGAAGGGGCTACTGCAAATTAATGGAAACTAGAAGCTTCAAATGGCGGTCATGCACACTACCACCTTCAGGAATAAAAACCTCATGTAACTAAGGAAACAGCCTCCCAATTTGAGCTCCTGTCTCAGCACTTATCCAATAGGGAGGTAAATTCCAAACCTGCGCCCATATCTTTACCTGCAAAAACGCAGCATCAAGACGAGTAACCATCGGCTCCCACTCCCTCAAAACCAAAAACTGTCTATTATATGTCCACCCCCTTCCTGCCAAAACCTTCCTCTTATCGTCCAAGTTATGGAAAATAAACTGGAAAAAGTTAACTCTCAACTCCCACACAAGAAATGGATGGCTCACTGGCCAAATTGCTTTCATCATACTCCGCAAGCCCAGCAAATTTGCTGGTTTGTCCCCAAAAATCCTCCCCAGCAAGCTCCTCTGACCTTCCTTCTGTCCAAACTATACATCATCCACCACCAAAGCCACCCCTCCCCCCTTCACCGTAGACAACCGAAGATGCTGCACCCGTTGCGACACCTCCAGCTCCCAAGCTTCAGACTCCCCCACAGCCATCACCTCGCACACAACCCAACCTCGACAACAACCTTATACCAACCAAGAACTAAGTTCTGAAGAGCAAAACAAAACCCCAGAACTCACCAACCTCAACTTGCACCCACGGTCGCACCAGAAACCACACGTAGAAAAGGACAACAATTCCATGTGACTTTGATAAAAGTTAGATAGAGTTATGTTCACTTTCATGGACAGAGGGATGTTCAGATCATTCAAGAATCACCCCTAAACGTACTGGATTGTTTTTGATAGGGCTTGAACGACTACGCCATACCTATCATTGGCTAGTTCCTTCAGCTGTTCCATGCCTTCGAGATCTAGTATTCACCATCTTCATAGTGTCTGAAGATTTGACAAAAGAGATTGTGAATATTCCTTTAGAAATTATGAATTTCCCACAAATGGCGCCAATTGATAAAGGTTGTATCCGCAACCTGTTAAGAATCGCTAAGATAATCTTGATTTAAAACTCTTCATCTTCGTTGTCGTTATATGTTTCTACAAAACAAATCCCGAAGTGGTTCTCCAGAGTAAACTTCCGATGCTTAAGTTAGTGTTTTGTATGTAGGTTGTATTTTGAATTTGCCAGAGTCCTCGAACCTAGATGTTTTTCTGGCTTATATATCTTCTTCCGCCATTTGTGGAATTTTTTGTCATGTTTTAGCATGTTGACCAAAGCTGTATTGCTGATTACACGCCGTTATATTTCTCCGTGATTGCTGCATATTGTTACACACTTATGAATAAGCACGACCTGACTAAGTTCCCACCTTGTTAGTGTAGTCTGAAACCTCGTCTGACCTAGTTCTAGGTCCCGTACACTTGGTGTAATTTTAGTATACTTTTATTCTCATCCTTTACACTTAGATTTAGAGTTTGAGGTCTAACTGAAAAATATGCCACTGGCTGAAGTTTAGGCCTTTAGCCTTCATGTGTTGCTGAGGTCTAGACCTTAGACGAGATGAGGTCCCAACTCGTGTGTTGGTGAGATTTGCACTTTTGTTTGAGATAGAGTCCCATATATATCACATGTCTTTTATAGGCAACTCCGGATTTCCTGCATACGTCTTTTTAGGTCTTTCGGGCCCCACCGCATTAAATACGTTTGCTTTAAAATATGAGCATCGCTAGTCACATTCAATGAGATTAGGACTCTTGAACGGCAGCCGTGACGAATACAGTCATTACATCTATCCCAATCTGCTAATCCCCAAAGAACCCTAATTCTTATGAGACCTAGGCCTGACGAGTCACGTCGGGGTGCGCAAGGACTTATGATATATATAGGATTTCTACATACGTGGGTCTCTACATTCTGATCTCTACATCCTAAATTAGACCTACACATTGATCTCTGCATAAGTGGGATCTCTACATTGTGACCTTAGTCTCAATATTCCATACATACGTGGGATCTCTATGTTGTAACCTTAATCTCGACATTTCATACATCCAGCCTCAAAAATTGGTAAGTTTGCTAGACTTCAACTTTCAGCCTTGGGAGAGAGTATATTGAAACCACGCCAACTACGCGGGATCTCGAACCACGCTAGCAACATGGGAATTTAGCAAACCCGAGCTTGTCTATGAATGGATAACGGCATTCAATATTTGTGGAGAACCGTAACAACGTGTGACTAGATATTACAACCGTATCCTATGGATATCGGAGATAACGTATATATGCTTGGTTGAATTGTTCAGTAAAAAGGAGAGAAAAATCTATTTTCTGGTAGAACATTTTGATTTGAGGGATTGAGATCGAGACTTTGATTTAAGTATTGGAGCATCTCTTTTGGGGAACCAATTCAAGATTTGTTTTGCGGGCAATCAAAGAGACAATAAACTTGAGGGTCATAATTTTTGGATTGGGTTGGGAATCATACCTTCATCAATTATCAAATAAATTGTACTAGTAAAATAATTCTTGTGTTCTGAGGTTATCTCGCATTCATATTAAAAGATTTAAAAATGACTGTATAAAAGGATGCAGAAATTCTATATTCTCGAAATTCAAGTCATTTTATTTGAAAAGTGGCACAGGAGCTTTATTATATAAACATTTAAAACCAATATCATATACGGACTGTCACCAACTATAACAAATCATGAAATTCTGGACGAAATTAGTAGACCAAATTTTGACAAATAACAAAGGGACAAATCGCAATCTTTTGCCATCCCAATACATTACAATTAATTATTTCGAGAATTTCTTTCCAGTCTAAAGATTTTTAAATATAATGGGTTAATTATATTATGGGAACTTAAAGCACTAAGAAGTGCATTGTGAAAATTTAAATTATCAAATATCACCCACATGTACGATTATTAATTTAAAGTTGGGAAAAACTATGGCAAATACACGCGTGGTATTGATTTTTATTGAAATCGACCATTTAGGTATGCTTTAAATCCTTTGTTTTAAGTTCTTGATCCATATCTTGTCACATACTTTAATAAATTTATATAAATATTATGATTTATACTAATATATATCTACACACATATATATATATATACTATCACTATGCACTTTTATCTTGCTTAATTTTAATATTAAAGTTTCTATTTTTTGTATCAACCATAAAATTTGAGATTATCTTTAATTTTTTACACAAAAAATTTAAAATATATACCTCTTAATAATAAAAAAGCGAACTTTAAATATAAAAATTTATTATCATGAAAGCGAAGATCAATAACATAAATATTAACACCAATTACAAAATTTATACAAATTTATTAGAACATAATAGAGACTAACATAAAAATAGTATCACAGAAAATTTTGTGATTTAGATATGACATTAATTTCTTGCGGATATAATCCACACATCAATGTAGACATGACTTTGGTTAGTCCCACCCGTTAAAATGTTAACACGGAATCAATTATTAGATTTAGAAACATGGAAAATTCTGCTACTCATTTGTAAAAAGTGTGCTGCAATTTCATTAAAATGATGAGACTCATTAATGAATCAATTACAACGAGATCAGTGTAGTTTATGGAATTGAGATGCATTTCATAAAATTTTAAATAGTAGCTTTTAGGAAAATTTCAGTGGTTTTTACAAAATTTATGTGTTTTTCTTTTAGGTGCGGTGGTAAAAATACAAGTTATAAGGCAAGGTTCATTATATTATTTTATTATTTAAAAATAATACTAGAACCATTTTGAAATAGTGTTGACACTGTAATAACATTATATTTAGCAATAGCACTACAATATTTAGTGATAACATGATGGGAATCTAGGACCTATTCAACCTACTTACCAAGTATTTGATCTATCGTGACATATTACGGGGTCTGTCAAGCATGCGGCCAAAACTTGCAACTCGTTAATCTATTGCAAGTCCAAATTGAATAACACTAATTTTGCCTTGGCCGAATTCCGGTGTATTAGTAGGCCAAGTTGTTTAGTTATTTTATTAACATTAAATTTTATTAGATTAGTTATTTTGTTAGAAGGTCGAAATTGTCTTAAAGGCCTGTTTCTTAATTCTGTTTTGGCCAAATTATTTAGTTATTTTAATTGTCAAATTTGTAAGCTTGAAGGAGCCTTAAAAGGGCCAAACATCCAAACCCAATTGACATTAGGGTTTTGGTTTCCTATTTGTTTAAAGGCTGCCCTTTAATTCTTGAAGGAGTAGCCACCCCTTAAGTATTAGAATAGAATTAGGATTTTAGTTGTTACCTTTTCTAGATATTCTTGTACTCTATTTAAAGAGGCCATTCGGCCATCACATGAATGAATAGACAAGTTGAGAATTATTTGTGACATTACATCCTTGAGAGTTTGAGTGAATCAATCTCTTCATTCTTTCAAAGAGCAACGGGCTTATCAAACTTGACCAATTCATGGCGCCTTTGAGTCTTATAAATCTAGTAGAACCCTAGATTGTGGTAACACTTCATCTATTGGTCTCAATTCTACCGGTTTTAGTAATTTCGTAAGTTAAGTTTTGGGTCTTGTTCACTTGTTGTGTATTACTAGCTCTTTATAGTCGTGAGGTGCACATCAATTTGGTATCAAAACTCTAGGTAACTTTCAAATTTTGTACTTCCAAATTCTGTGTATATTGCTGAAATTTTGTTTATAAGTTTCTTCTTTGTAGCCAAAAGTTTTGTTTTCTGGTGATGGTCAAATTAGTTGTTTAACCCTATTTTTTGAGACTCAGTTAAACCTTTTCTTGATGCCCACTTTTTGTGTAGATAATTTTGGTTTTTGGTTTATCTTGTGAAAAAAAAAAATTTGCTGCCTACTTGTCCATTCTGAAAAATCTGAACTCCTTACTTGTCTATTCATAAATATTTGTGTTAGTTTTTCTTAAATACTTCTACCTTGCGTTGACACTTTTGCTATGAATTGTTCTTTTTTCTGGTTTAAAAAAAAAGAAGAAAGAAGACAGAACTAGAAAAAAAAAAAAAAAAAGAACAACAAAACCGGAAGGAAAGAAAGAAAGAAAGAAGAAAAGAAGAACAATTCTCGATTCTTGAATTCTTGTTCTTGAAATTCTTTTTTCTTGTTTCTTGAATTCTTGTTCTTGAATTCTTGTTCTTGAATTCTTATTCTTGAATCCTTTGTTTCTTGAATTATTTGACCGAAATTGCTTCAAGAATTGTAACAAAATTCTGCCTACAACCCGTACTGTCTTGTTCTGTAAAAAATTCTTGTTGAATTGTTCTTAAAACTGTGCTACTTTTTTTTTCTTGAATTTTGTTCATATGTATATTATTAAAAAAAAAGAGTACATCTTTGCCGAAACTATCCAAGTTTTTTCCTGCCTTAAGCTTCTTGCTCTCCAACATTGTTTTTGCTAAATTCATCCCGTGTAGAAGCCTATTCTCTATCCAAACTTGGATTCTTGGCCGAGAAAACATATTTTAACTAGAAAACAATTTTTTTAAAAAAAAAAAATTGTTTCAAGCCAAGTGGACTACTGCCTAACTTCTTGCTGCCAACAATTCAATTGTATTTGAATTTCACCACAATTTGTATGCTTTCTGCCACATATTGAATTTGGAGATTATCCTTATCAAACTGTGAACACTAGTCGAAACTTGGTCCTTCCTTTATTGGCTACAAACTCTAAAATTTTTTGGTCCCAAGAATCTTTCTTCTGCTTAATTTACAAGTCCCGCCTGAAGCTCTCTTTTGTGTCTTGTTCAAATTTTATTTGTCCAAATTATGTCCAAATTTTACTGCAAAAAGTCAATCCTTTTCTATTGACTTGCTTGATCCTGATTAGAATCCTACATTAAACATTGTCCCATGCGTTATATTTTAATTTGCCAAAAGTCATTTATTGTTGTTCTAGAATTTTTGTTGCCAATAATAGTTTTGCCTAACTTTAGATTTCTTTAGAATTTTGATACTGCTCAAATTACAATTGCTAGCCGAACTCACTTGAGTGTCCTGCTAGAAATTTTTTTTAGTTTTGTGAAATTTATATTTGTCCAAATTTTGTCTTGTCCAAACATAATATTGTTTATCTATAGTTTGTGTTGCTTTTTTTTTTTCGTTTGGCAATTGATTGTTTTTCGTGTTGTTTGGCTGACGCTATGTTCTCACCAAAAAAAATTTTCGCCTTAATTCTTTCTAGGCCAAAATTACTATGCAAAAAGTTGTTTGGCTGACGCTATGTTCTCGCCAAAATTTTTTTTCGCCTTAATTCTTTCTAGGCCAAAATTACTATGCAAAAAGGGTTGCAAGAATTGTTTTCTATTTTGACTATATTTCCTTTAGTTAGCTTTCCTATTTGTTTCCTTTTAGAATTCCTCTTTGTTTTCCTTTTAGATTCCATATTTGTTTCCTCTTCCCATTTATTTTCAGATTTGTTTAGTTTCCTATTTTATAACTTTCCTTATTCAAATCCACTTTGTAGTTGGATTTGCTTAGTTTCCTAATTTGCATCCAATTCCACTTTGTTTTTGGAATTTTCTAGTTTCCTAATTTTTAAGCTTCCTTAAGTCTTTATTTGCTAAATTCATAAATCCTAATTTGAGCTATCTCTTGGCCGAAAATTCCTAAAGGTTTGGTCAAATGTGATGTTCTAAGCAAGAACTTAGAGAGAGCATGTTTAAGTGACGGGTGGGACATTAAAAAATAATAGAGAACATACTCATATACACCCTTACTACAAATCTTCCTATATTATTGTTTTTGCTTTTGTACTAACCTTTTTTCAAGAATAATGTCAAAAGAAGGAGTAGCTCCAATTGACCAAAAGACCTTAAATATTTGATGGAACACATGAGTCGAATATATTCGAATTTGGGTGATTAATTTGAGGCTTTCCAATTAAGACTTCAATCCAATAACGATAAGATAGAGCAATTGGCAAACAATTTCCGTGAAGGTATGAGATCTATCACTGAGTCATTGTCAAGAAGTTGAAATCAAGAAAGAAAAGTCCCTCAAGTTCTAACAATAGTGAAGAGTCTGATGAGGCTTCTACTTCCCATAGGAATCGAAACCAAGTTGATACAATTGATAAAATTTTGGGAAGTAAAAAATTTAAAATTCCAACCTTCCAAGGTAAGGGAGAAGCACTTACTACCTTGAAGTCTATGTAATCAATGGTAAGTGATGAAAGATTGTGGAATAGAGAATAAGCATTAGTGACCATGAGATCACTTAGTGCTCAAGTCGCAAAAAATGATGAGCAAAGGGAAAACACTTACCATGTACAAGTTTATGAAGCTCAACTCCAGATTCAAAATGAAAAAAAAAAGGGTGAGGAGGAAGAAGAGCTTGATGCCTCAAATTAGGCAAATCCAATGAGTGAGGGTTATCAAAACCATGAGTCCGAGTTGGTTGATAATGTTTTGACTGTTCAAGTCATAAATATGTAAGCCAAAGATGACAATTTTCCACACCTTGATTTTGTTTTTGGCGAAAGACAATTTTACCACACTTCGATTCCAATTTGGAGCCTTCAAAGATTTGCGGTAAAATGCTATTGCAAGAATGGCTCAAGATGAGCTAAAAAGAAAAGACATCGTTTTCCCTACCCAAACTATTCCTTCTACTCCCTAAATTGGTCATAGTATGTTGATTTCATCCCAAGGATATTGTTGAAAATTTGAGGATGAATCCTTTCGAGGAGAGGGGGAATGATGGGAATTTAGGAGCTATTCAACCTACTCACCAAGTATTCGATCCCCAAAGACATATTACGGGGCCCGTCAAGCATGCGGCCAAGACTTGCAACTCGTTAATCTATTGCAAGTCCAAATTGAATAACACTAGTTTTGCCTTGGTTGAATTCTAGTGTATTAGTAGGCCAAGTTGTTTAGTTATTTTATTAGCATTAAATTTTATTAGATTAGTTACTTTGTTAAAAGCCCCAGATTGTCTTAAAGGGTTGTCCCTTAATTCTGTTTTTGCCAAATTATTTACTTCTTTTAATTTCCAAATTTGTAAGCTTGAAGGAGCCTTAATGGGCTAAACCTCCAAGCCCAATTGGCATTAGGGTTTTGGTTTCCTATTTGTTTAGAGTCTGCCCTTTAATTTTTGAAGGAGTGGCCACCCCTTAAGTATTAGAGTAAGATTAGGATTTTAGTTGTTATCTTTTCAAGACATTCTTGTACTCTATTTAAAGTGGCCATTTGGCCATCACGTGAATGAATAGACAAGTTGAGAATTATTTTGTGACATTACGTCCTTAAGAGTTTGAGTGAATCAATCTCTTCGTCCTTTCATAGAAAAATGGGCTTATTAAACTTGACCAATTTGTGAGGTTTTTGAGTCTTATCAATCTAGTAGAACCCTAAGTTGTGGCAATGCTTCATTTATTGGTCTCAATTTCGCCAGTTCTAGTGATTTTGCAAGTTAAGTCTTGGGTCATATTCACTTATTGTGTATTGCTGGCTCTTTATAGACATTAGGTGCACATCATAACGTGATTTGTAATGGTGCAAGTATTATGGTAATATGTACAAACACCAAATGAACATAGTGGTGGCATCATTGAGCATGCTATAACCTTTGGTGCTAGCATTATTAATTGACCTACAAAAAGTTGTACTAACTCCATGACTAATAACAAAATTGTGGGTCATAATATCATGTTAGGGGGGTCAATGAATCATTGGGAATAGTAATATTATATATAAATGGCATTATATTAGGTGTATTCACCCTTGGAAATGGTGCTTGCACACATGGCTGACATCATAATTACTTTAATTGATAAGAATACATAATTAAGATGGTGTTTGATTCGAATTTTGCAATGAGAATCACGATGATATTCACTAAGGTGTCAATTACAATAGAAATATTCATTGCATTGTTTGTATTTGGTTCAAACCTTAAAATAGATATTAATGCTAATGAAGATATTTGGTTCAATTCAATTATGGCAATAAGAATCAATCTAAATTTCAAGTTTATCCTCAATAATAAATATATTATAAAAGTAACATTATAGAGTGATAAGAGAATAGAGAGAGAAAGTAAAAATAAAAAGGGATGTGTGAAAAAGAGAAGAGAGTAGAAAGAGAGAGAAAAGAGAGAAAGAAATATTATAAAATGATAAGAAAGAAAATATAAGGACAAAAATGATGGGAGAGAAAGTAATAGTAGAAAAAATTAAAAGAAAAACTAGAGTTAGTGGGAAAAGAGAGAAAAAAATGAACGAGAAGGAAGAGAAAAAAAATATATTATAAAGTCATGAAAGAGAAAGTAGAGTGAGAAAAATGATGAGAGAAAGTAATTGCAGAAAGGGATGGGCACTACAAGAATTTTTAATATTTGCGAGGGCCACGTGATAGGAATCCAGAAGCTGTTTAACCTACTCACCAAACATTGATCCGCCGTGACATATTACGGGACTTGTCAAGCATGCGGTCAAGATTTGCAACTCATTAATCTATTGCAAGTCCAAATTGAAGAACACTAGTTTTGCCTTGACCATATTCTAGTGTATTAGTAGGTCAAGTTGTTTAGTTATTTTATTAGCATTAAATTTTATTAGATTAGTTATTTTGTTAGAAGGCTAAAATTGTCTTAAACGGCTGTCCCTTAATTCTGTTTTTGCCAAATTATTTAGTTATTTTAATCGCCAAATTTGTGAGCTTGAAGGAGCCTTAAAAGGCCGAACCTCCGAGCCCAATTGGCGTTAGGGTTTTAGTTTCCTATTTGTTTAGAGGCTACTCTTTAATTCTTGAAGGAGTGGCCGTCCATTAAGTATTAGAATAGGATTAGGATTTTAGTTGTTACTTTTTCAAGACATCCTTGTACTCTATTTAAAGTGGCCATTCCACCATCACATGAATGAATGGACAAGTTGAGCATTATTTTGTGACATTATGTCCTTGAGAGTTTGAGTGAATCAATCTCTTCGTTCTTTCAAAGAACAATGGACTTATCAAACTTGACCAGTTTGTGGTACTTTTGAGTCTTATCAATCTAGTAGAATCTTAGGTTGTGACAACACTTCATCCATCGGTCTTAATTCCTCTAGTTCTAGTGATTTTGCAAGTTAAATCTTTGAGTTTTGTTCACTTATTGTATATTGCTAGCTCTTTATAGCCATGGTGTGCACATCTCCACGTCCCTCGGAAAAAACAGAAATTCCCCCGCAAAATTATTTTTGGTGAGGGAAAAATTCCTCACAAATATTGTCTCCATTTCTTAATTCGAAAATAATAATTCATTCGCAATTACCCCTGTGCCCTTGCAAAGGTTTACATCTGCAAAGGCTTACTTACGAGAAAAAAAATCCTCGTAAACAATGATTACGAGGGCTTATTGGCGAGAAATTATCACTCACATTTGGTTTTTTATAGCGAGGGCGGAGGTACTCGCAAATAATACAGTGGCCCCTGCAAATTTTTTTTTTGTGAACATTATGGCCATAGTAAATGAACAAAATGCCCTCGTAACTGACGGGTAATGCCTTCACTTAAATACTATTTGCGAGAACTATTGCCCTCGCAAGAGAAGTCATTGCCCTCACATTCTTTGATTTTGCAAGGGCTTCTATCCTCACAAAAAACATTTAGCCCTCGCAAAAATGGTTGGTCATGTCATTATTTTCAATTAAATGCAAGAGAATTACCCCTCGCAAATACATAGTCCCTCGCAAAAATTCATGTTTTTATAATAATCATATTCTGATTGATCCAAAAGTAACATTTTAAAATACCTGCTAGCTAATAAAATAAAACTTGTTCCATTTTAATAAAACAATCTACAAATTCAAATTGAAAATATCAAATTTATTAAGTTCATAGATCCAACAAAAACCAATAATATTTACTAAAATTTCTAAATATTTAATAAAACAATCCATAATCTAATCAATAATTGTTGCTAAAGATGGAAAAGATCCTAATATCAATAAAATGAAACAAAATCAAAATGCAACAATAGCAAATATTCCAATAATGTGATTAAAAGGCTAAAATATTATCAACGCTAATTATCTAGGGCTCTCCATTACGGCTCTCTAAACCTGAACGAGAACCATCACCTTGAGTACGAGAATAAGGAGTACTTTATTTGAAAAGATAAAAACATAGTAATAAATAATAAGTTTAAAATAACCACAAAATAATAATATCAAAGTATTGGTGAGAAAATTACAAGTCAAATTACATTTATATAATTTAAATTAGTAAAAGAAATCTATAATTATGTAATAAATACCTGATCAGAAACACTAAGATGAGCTTGATGTAGATTAGAGACATGTTCGCAAAATGTTGTGAAGCCATGTCACGAGCTATAGTATGAAACTATATAATAATAGGAGTATCATCAATATCGCCTCTCAAGCATTTGAACCATAAATAACTTCAAGCCTGATTGATCGAATCTGCTCTCTCAAAATATTTTCAGTAGTAGCATTTCTTGCCATCATATGCTTATCAAACTCATCAATAATCCGAACAATAATGGCCTTATTAATAGAAGGACCTCCACCAGATCCACTAACTCCTATTGAGCAACTTGCATGACTTGGATACCTTGGACATACATCAGATGCCCTAGTTTGAGGGCCTCATCCAAGCACTTTATTCTTTTGTCTCCCACTAGAATGCTCAATCCAAGCCTCCATTTCCATTTGTGGTGTGATGTGAGTGTCAAACTGCTCACCATCAGCATTAGCATCATCATTATGAACACCCTCATAATGAAAATATGAGAGCCAAGGTTGTAACAATCAACCATCTAGCCAGGACAACTCAACCAAATCTGAAAGAGACAAATATAAGAGCATAAGTTGGTTGTTCAGTTGAGAATTACCCTACAAAGAGATGTCCACACCTTGATCCGAAAGCCAAGACATCATTTGTCATTCTAGTCATCCATGAAGAATCAAGAATGAAGGATTGAGTGTGGCTGATTTTCACTTGTGTAATCAAGATCCTTAGGCCACTTCTCATCACATTCCAAGTTCGAATTTGGAAGGTTCTAATTTGGAAAGAAGCAAAACAAGTTTAGCCGCCATTCATTTCTCTAATCCAACCCACACTTGGATTCAACTTTAGGCAATATTATTTCTTCTTCATGAATGGAATTAGAAGCTTTCAAGACCATATCCAAGATGTTTAGAGAAGTTTCCAAATTCAGAGCTAGAAGATTTGAAGAAGCTTCCCAATTCAATTCAAGATTGGAAAGCACAAGGCTTGAAGGCAACACAAGCTTAGCCAACACACAAATCCAAATCAGCCTTGGATTAGTTTTAGTTTTAGGCAACTATTTTGTTCTATTTCCTTTTCTTAGATTAGGATACTTTTAGTAAGTATTTCTTTAGCTAGTTTCCTAAAAAGCTAATTCAAATAGGGAATGGCTTTCTTAATTCTTGCACATTGTAAACTATAAATAAAGGCCATTCAGCCCCAAGAAAATACAGAATTGATTCAATACAAACTTGAAAGCTTTTTAGCTTTTCTTTGAGTTCTAATTTAGAACTTTCTTTGAGTCTTTGAGGATAGCCTCTTAGGTTCATGTTTAAGCTATCTTGTTGAGTCTCTTCCCTCAATAATTTGAGTGCGCTTCTTGGTTCCAAGGATAGTTCAATTCTCAACTTTGAGTTTGGATAATTCCTTCGAGTGTCAAGTGGACAAAAGCAAGGTCCTTCTTCAATCTTGGAGTTGGTGTCTGGCTAAAGGAAGAATCAGTTCAACCTAGAGGGCGATACTAGGACCAACACTTTGGTATAGGTTCGGATTTTATTCTCTTGGTTTAAGATTCGTATCAACTCACCTTCACCATTGCCCTCACGATCACCCTTGGGACTAGATTGAGAAGCTTTCAATGTTTCTATGGTGGAACTGGGTCTGAGTGAAAACAAACATAAATGAATGCTTAGTATATAACATTAAACTTATAATTCAACTAGAATAGAAATTAGTATATCAAACATTAAATTATATAACACTGAATTGATATGTAAATAACTTAACCTCTTAAAGAAAACCATACTTTTATGACATACCGCAATCTTCTCGCAACGCAGTGTGGCCCATTCACCTGTCCCTTTGTTCTTGTTGTGAGTTAGTGTAAATTTCTCTATCTTTGAAGCTTTCCTTCCTAATTGCTTCTCTAGATCAGCATAACATTGTGTAAATGGTTTTGAGCCAACAGTGTGGCCAACTTTTAGCTTGGCTCGTGCCTCTTGAGCATTCTTACATATTTTCTTAAAAGTTTCATCAATACTCTAAACATCAACCATAGGATCCCAATATCTTTGCTCCACAAATTTAGGCTTATGTCTCTTATGCTCCACCACTGTTATCTCATGATTCAGGGGGGGGGGGGGGGAATCCAGCTTACTTATTACTTTCAGCACGCATTCTACTTAGCCATTTACTCCAATTTGTTTGGTGATAGCCTTCCCAAGCTTGGTAACCAATGGACTCATCTATTCCCTCATCAAAATGAAAGTGTGAGTACAATAAATATGAATGCATCAAATACAAAAATGTAATAATTCCTAAATGCAAAGTAAAAAAACTAATACCAAACATCACAAAAATAGAGAAAGTAAAGCACCACCAATCACAAATGCAAAATCTTAAATACTATCAATGGAAAGAAAAACATAAATGAGTTTGCATTTAAATGAAAGATAAAAAGTTGATACCAATAATCAATGCATATTCTAAGTTTCAAGCTGTAGCATAAAAGGCTATAAGATAATCATGTAAATTGCACAACTTTTTCCAAAATAAGGTATATGTACTTCTTGACATTTTCAATAATTGACACAAAACATCATAAAAAAAATAACAAACATATAATTTCTCAGGAAAGCATGTCATTGCTAGCATTATAAATAGAAAATGATATAAACCATATGCATGTCTTACTCGAAAGTCCCTATACATTAACTTCCGATCTTTTTACTTAACTTGACTCCATAAAACCCAGGGCCCTCTAAGTCATGTCTTTCCACTGGCAATTACAGTAGTTCTCACCTCTTTTGTCAATAGCCTATCATTAATTTATGAATTTGTTTTACACATATAATAACACATATAATAAATAAAAAATATAGTGGAAAATACAAAACAAATTACACACTTACTGGCTAGGAGTTATTTGACATAAAGTAGTAGGTTTAGATGGATCATATGGGCCTCTAATACAACCTTTGGCGAGGTCTCTTTGTCCTATAAAATAATTAATTCAACTTCATAATTAGTGTCATTTACATATTATCAACAAAATGCAATAAAAAAAGATTGCAAAAATTAATGCATCTATTGCTAATTTATAATTTATATTGGTCACATTTAAATGGTTTACTATTAGCTCGACATCTGCCTCCCTCGCCATCATGACCACTATCTCGACCGCCTTTACCAACTTCGGGACCTCTTCCTGCATATCTCACCATGACTATACAAATATATTTATGTAAGTAAAATCATAATGAGATTATTTACATATAATATCATAAAACGATGTCATTGAAATCATACAATGATATGTAAAAGTCAAGGAGCCAACTCATAACTTATGTCAGTGAAAACTATGTACAAAATTGACACGTCTCACTAGCATATATGATTAAATACATAAGACTTCACACATTTTAATAATCATCATCATCATCTTCATCTATATCAAACTCTTATTCCTCATCCTTTCAAAATTCACCCCTCATCAAGTCATCAATAAATTCATTGTTAATATCATCGACTATGTTCCTCAATTCCATTGCATCCACTTCTTGTGTCAACTCATTATTAGCATGTAGATTTACATTTCCAATATCCTCAGGAATTACGACCTCCTCTACATCAGATACTTCATGTTCTTGCAATGTCTCATCATCATTTAGTGGAGAAATTGAAGCATTCTTTGTGTCCATTTACAAATCAAATGATGAACGGGCTCTAATGCTTATGACAGTATATCTATTAGGGTCTTTTCTTGGCAAAACCGATTTGATGTAACATACTTGAGTGGATTGACTTGCCAATATAAATGGATCATCTACATAAGCTCTGTTTCTCAAGTCTATCATCACTATACCATGCTTACCTTTAGTGACCTTTTGAGTATCGAACCAATCACATTTGAAAAGCACAACGTAGTTGTAACTGTTGTATTCTAGTTGAACAACATCACGTAAGCGTCCATACCAATCAATACTATTATCATCATAATAGCTACCACTCACCAATAAGCCAGAATTTGAAGTTTGCAATGAATCAGAATCAAATGTATGAAATCTGAACCCATTAGTAATATAACCCTTATAACTATAAGCATGCTTGTACGGGCCATTAATTATTTCTTTAAATCGAGCCAAAGCTTGTGCATCATTTTGAACCAATAGGCACAATAGATAACTAAAGTGAATAACTAAAAAATTATGAAAGTATAAAGTTTGTAGAAGAACATACAGTCTCTTAGAACCAATTTACAAAATTGCAATTTCATAAATGTTCTAATTGTTGGGCAGTTATAGTTGGATTTGACTAGCACATTTCATTATCATACTGTCTGTAATTAAAAAAATAGTTTAAAACTAATTTAGCACTCTATTTCATCATTTTTAATAAATCAACGTTCAAGGTACACATGACTTATTGTATATATGAGACCATCTTGTTGATGTTCACAATGGCATAAAGGTGTACAAGTCTCTGCTCTAAGTTAGACAAGCATCGCCTTTTAGTTGCACTAATAAACGGATCATTAGGAGTGAAGATATAAAGTTCATTGGAACTTTGCTCAAAAACTACTTAATTTTGCCCAAGGCGGTTATTTATAGTCTCTATATCACTTTGAAAATAAAGAGGGTAAAGTTTGAGAGCTCCTTTGCAACATAAAGCTTCGCAATAGAACCCTCAGGTTTTGCCTTATTGTGTACCTTGTCCTTTAATCGATGCATATACCTACACTAACAAATTAGTTAATCATATGTTTAATTATGGATTTTAAAACAAGTAAGCAAGCATTAAGTTACCTCTCAAATGGATAAATCCACCTATATTGCATAGGACCACCAACTTTGGCCTCATATGATAAGTGAATGGGCAAGTGCTCCATTGAGTCAAAGAAAGACGGTGGAAATATCATCTCAAACTTACACATTGTCACAATTATGTTTTTCTTAAGAGTTTCTAAGTGCTCCTCCTTCAAAAAAACTAAGCAAAAATATCCGAAGAAATGACAGAGTTCTATTAGTGCATCCTTAACTTGGGATGACAAAAAGTCGTATACCATAATAGGCATTAATCTTTGCATGAATACATGGCAATCATGACTCTTCATCCCAAAAAATAAACAATTTTCAACATTACAACATCTTGAGATGTTTGATACATACCCATCAGGAAGCCTTAGTTCTTTCACCCATTGGCAAATCAACCTTTTTTGTTTATTAGTAAAGGTATACGTGGCTTTTGGATACATAATTTTATTGACTTGTTGGTAAGGGTGCAACTTATGTCTTATGCCTAAATTTTGTAGGTCTTTCCTTGACTTATAATTGTCTTTAGTTTTACCTATCATATTAAAAAAAATGAGAAAAATTCTAATAAGAAGATTTGATATTAATAAGGAAAAAACTCAATATAACATAATTATCATTATTTGTACCTTTCACATTCATTAATGTGCTAAACACATTAATGTACTTCTTATTGTAGAATGGTGCCCTCAAGAGATAATAATGCGGCATTTTCAATATGTGCAAAGAATTTAAAAAAGCATTCAACAATTATCTCAGACAAAAGGGCAAGTGGAGGGACCAAGCTTGCCTAAAAAGAAGGAAGACAATTCAAAAGCTGAAGATAAGGATAAGATATCAAGAATAATTCAATTAATTAAAGAAGATTCCGAGACATCTTAGGAATATTTTGAATTCCTCCAATTCAAAAAAAAAAGAAAAAAAAAAGAAAAGCCGCATTTTAAGGACCTTCCTTAGACCCATTTGGAGGATCCTTAGCACAGGATCCTTTCTAGATTTTTTTAAAGAAAAAAGGGTTTTCCTACTAACATCTTTTCTTGCAGGTATTCCAAATGAAGTAAGATTCCAGAAAAGAAAAGAAAAGTTGGAAAGCTGATAGCACAACTTTTCAAAAGGAAGATTCAAATGAAATGCAAATTAAAGGCACATGAAATGTAAATTCAAGTTGGAGTTCTAGTCTATATAAAGATCTAGTCTATATAAAGACTTAAGAGCAAAGAAGAAGGGGATTGACTGTTTTTTTTGAAGATCCTTTACTATCATTAAAAACTACTTCTTTCTAGCCTCCTCCATATTACCAAACCTATCTTGTGATCTTCAAATATCTTCAAATATCTTCAAATATTTTCAAACCATCTTCAATCTTGTAATCCTTTCAAGGATACTATTGTACACTTTTATTCATATTTGTATTTTAGGTTTTGGAATTCAAGTTTTGGATTCTAAACATTAATTCAATAAAAGTAAGTGCTTTATTTGACCTATGTATTTTTAATTAAATTATTTCTTTGTTTATTCGACCTCTCCACTATTACTTTCCCTCTTATCATTTTTCTCTCTCTACTTTCTCTCTCATTCTTTTTTCTCAATATACTTTCTCCCTCATTCTCTCCACTATTACTTTCTCTCTCATAATTTTTTTCACTCTATTTTCTCTCTCATAAATTTTCTCACTCTACTTTCTCTCTTATATGTTTTCTTAATATACTTTTTCTCTCATCCCTCTCTATTATTACTTTCTCTCTTATCATTTTTCTAACTCTACTTTCTCTATCATCAGTTTTCTCTCTCCTCTCTCTTATCACTTTAAAATGTTATTTTTTAATATATTTATTAATGAAGGTAAAATTGGAATTTTGACTGATTACTATTCCTATAATTGAATTGAACCAAACACCATCATTCATATTAATATCCATTATAGAGTTTGAATCAAACACTAATAATATAATAAGGATTCCCATTATGATTGATCACTATAATGAATCCTATTGTGATTTCCATTGAGAGATCCTCAATATGTTCCTTGAAATTATAACATTACCCCCAAGTTTGAAATTTTATTCATTACGAAATAGAAATATAAACCTTTAATTTTTATCCATAAACTTTACACCCAAATTGTTATTTAAAATTGTTATTTTAATTAAATTGTATTTGGTTAGATTTCAATTAAAGTGCATTTTAAAATTCATTTGACTTGTAGATAGTTTCAAATTGCCTTATCAAAAAAATGAAAAATCTGGGGAAAAAATAGAGTTGAAAGAAAAAAGAAGTTTTTTTTTTGTAAATGCCAGATAAAACATCATGTAAAGATTTGTGTCAAATAGAATTGCTTTTATCGGTATGCAGCATTAGATGAAAAACAATTAAAAATATAATTTGTCACTGATACTTTTGAGTTTGTATGAATTAATCTCTAAATTTATTATTTTCATCTAAATATAACCAAAAAATTTGTGCTTAGAAAATTTTTAAATAAAAATGTATCGTACAACATCAAAGAATAAGTCAACAATTCATACAGTAAAAATTACTACAAAAATATTTGATCAACCCTTGTAAAAAAAAAAAAGGGTTTACTTTTAATTTGATACAACTTTTTAAAGTTATAAGGTACAACACATTTAATACACAATTAAATATATAATTTTAATTATAATTATAGACTATCATTATTAGTAAGGTAATACAAGAATTTTACACAAAAACAAAATTTTTCCAAGACATAGAAATTTTTGAAAATTGACCTTTTTTTTGGAAACTAAAAAAAAATTATTATGATATTAAACTGGGATATAAAAATATTTTGAAAATTTTAAAACGGGCAACTCTGGGGACTATATTGCTATCACTGATGATGATATCCCTTAAAGTCATTATGACATCAGCCATGTAAGTTAAGGCTATTTCTAAATGTGTTTACATCTAATTAGATCTTAGGGATGTTTGGTTAGAAGAATCAAACTTGTCAATGAGATTCATTCCATTATTTGATATTTGGTTCAAAGTAATAAAAATAGAATTTAGTAATGATTGTGGAAAACTAGAAAATAGTTGATTATCCACTTCCCCCTTCAATTCTTTATTACCTTAAATTCAATAATCATTTTTATTCTATTATTTCAATTTTATCCTTAATACTCAACTATACATTCACCTCCTCTCCTTTATCACTCTACATTACTTTTTCTCTCTTTACTCCCTCTCATCTCTTTCTTTCTCATCATTTTCTCACTCCACTTTCTCTCTCTTCCCACTAACTTTTCTTTCTCTTCCATCCCTCATCACTGTTACTTTCTATCTCATTATTTTTCTATCTCTACTTTCTCTTGCAGCATTTTTCTTGATCTACTTTCTCTTTTATCATTTTATAATACTTCTTTTTGTCTCTTCCATCTTCACTCTACTCTCTCTCTCTCATTATTTTTCTCACTCTACTTTTTCCTTGATGCATACCTCACAACTATATGGAGCTAGCAATACACAACAAGTGAAATAGAACCTAAGACTTAACTTGTGAAATTGTTAGAAGCGGCAGAATTGAGAACAAATGGATGAAGCGTCGCTACAACCTAAGGTTCTACTAGATTGATAAGACTCAAAGGCGCCACAAACTAGTCAAGTTTGATAAGCCCGTTGTTCTTTACAAGAACAAAGAAATTGATTCACTCAAACTCTCAAGGACGTAATGTCACAAAATCTTCTTCTAATTCATCTATTTTGATGTCTTGGTTGAATGGCCTATTTATAGAGTACAAAGATGTCTTGAAATGGTAACAACTAAAGCTTAATTCTACTCTATAACTAAAAAGGGTAGCCAAGATTCCTTAAATCAAAAAGGAAATAAAAACCCTAAAACCAATTGGACTTGGAAGTTTGGCCCTTTAAGGCTTCCTTTAAACTTACAAATTTGGCTACTAAAATTACCTAATAATTTCACTATTCACAGCATATTCACAATTCACGTTTTGGCCCTTCAAAAATTAATAAATTCCTAAAAATTAACTAAACAACTTGGCATATTATCACACTAGAATTTGGCCAAGGCAAAACTAGTGTTCTTTAATCGGACTTGCAATAAATTAATGACTTGCAAGTCTTGGCCACATGCTTGACGAGTTTGAATGTCTTGAATTAAACCACTTAATGGTTTCTTGAAGTTATTTAGCTCTAAATCTCGCCATCGGCCCCGTGACATGCCTTAATAGATCAAATATTTGGCAAGTAGATTGCACGACTCCTGGATTCCCATCAAGTAGGTTGAACAGTTCCTGGGATCTCATCACTCCTTCATTAATTTTCTCACTCTACTTTCTCCTTCATCAATTTTCTCACTCTACTGTCTCTTTCATCATTTCATAATATTTCTTTCTCTCTTCCCTCTCACTCATCTTTCTCTCTTATTATTTTTGTCATTCCACTTTCCCTCTTTCTTTTCACTCCTCTTTTTCTTTCATCTCTTTCTATTGTTACTTTCTCCCTTATCATTTTTCTCACTCTACTTTCTCTCTCATTATTTTATAATATTTCTTCCTCTCTTTTCTCTGTCACTCCTCTTTTTTTCTCATCATTTTCCCATTCCTCTTTCTCTCTCCACTACAAGAATTTTGAAGATTTGCGAGGGCCAGCTAGCCTTTGCCTAAAGCTAATATTTGCAAGGCAAACCACCTCGTAAATAAAGTCCCTCGCAAATGAATGTTATTTAAAAATAAAATAATAAAATTATTATTTGCGAGGGATATAACCCTCCTAAATAAAGTCCCTCGCAAATGAATGTTATATAGAGTTTTCTAATTAATTTTGGTTAGAAATTGGCTTATGTTTTAATTTGTTCTTACTTATTTTGGCCAAATTATCCTTTGATTTTATGATTTCCAAGTTTTCAAATATTTTTAGAATTTTTGAGCATAATATTGAATTTTCTTCTAATTTAAGGATAAAAGGACTAACCAATTTTCTTGGACTATTGTCAAAAGCCAAAGGAAACTATATAACCAATTTTGTTTGGTTTATTTGCCACAAATGGCCATGCTTCGGAAAGAACACTAGCTCAAGGAAGCAATAACTTCCATTTGGTTCATATCAGCTCCATTATTTCTCCCACTTCCTGTGATCAGTCGTCTTCCACAAAGAAAAGGAAAAAGAGAATGAAGCAACCGGACAACAAAGAAGCAAAAGAAAAGAAAGCCAAGAAAACGCACATGAGAGCATAACCAACCCAGCTGCATCTTTTTATTTTTCTAAAGAAAGAGTGCATGAGGACAGCAAGAAAGTCTCTCCAAAATGCAGTCTCACATGGGCAAAAACAAAGCTCGGAAAAATCGGGCAAAGAACATAGAGAGAAACAAGCAAGCAAATGAGCATGCACACGAAGAAAGAAAAGAAAAGAGAATCAAGTCACATGAATTGCCAACTACAAAAGCAAAGCTTGGGCTGTTTTATTTCTTTGGAGAAGAAACTAAGCACATGGCGACAACAACACCTTCGGCAGAGCAAAGAAAGAAGAGCAAATCCTTGCTTATAAATAAGAAAGCTTACAACGGAGGAAGACATTCCATTTCAATGATCCCATTCTTTAGAGCAGCATTTCTTTTCCTTTGGTTTTCTTTTCTTCCTTTAGTTTAGGTTCATTGACAATTTATTTTACTTTCTTTCTTTTCTTTAGTTTAGTTTTGCTCTTAGCGAATTTGGACAATGACACTTCATTCTTTTCTTCTTTTTCTTTCTGTTTCTGTTTAGTTAGTTAGAGAGCACCAGCCTTCTTTTCCTTTGTTTTTCTTGTTTCTCTTCCTTGGGTTTTTCTTGAAATTTCAGTTGTACTTCCTCTCGGTTTTCTTAGCAAAATTTCAGCTACCTCTTGTGTCTTCTTCCCGCTTCTCCAGTAAATTTGAGTCTTTCTTCTTGTTTGTTTTATTTAGTTTAGTAAGTATAGCTTTTTGACCGCCAACTTGGACTTGAGAGAAAACAAAAGTTAGCAACCAACTTCTTTTTCTTTGGAAGCTCACGGGCGTAAAAACAAAACACAATGAGAACAAGTTTTTGACTTCAAGTCTTGGGTTTTGTCTTTTCTTGTTTTTCTTGAATTAGTTTTGTTTAGCAAATTTAGTTTCTTGTCTTGTTTTTCTTTAATTAGTTTAATTTAGTAATTTTAGTAGTTTTAATTCTTGTGTTTTGTTATGAAATTTTTGGCCAAGTATTATTTTTAAGTACCAAGCATCTACGGCTTTTGTTTGGATTTTATCTTTTATTTTTCTTTTCAATCATGTTTAAATGTTTGTGATATTCTTTTATATTAATATGAACTAAATTCTTTTCTAGGGTTTAGATGTAGCCTAACTATGAAGTCTTAATATTTTTCTATTAATATAATTTGATTTAATTTTCTATGGTTGAGTATTTATCTTTGTGCTTAATGCTTCTAATTACTTGATCACTAATTAGATGATTTGTTAATCATAACGAATTGGAAGAGGAGTTATGTGTCAAGTTCATTGAGATAAATGCCATAAATTGCATGTAGGATAGGAATATACCTACATGGTTTGTGTAGTTGCTATATGAGAATCCATAGAAATTAATGACTTCATAATTGTTGTAATTCACATAGGAATATAGTGAATTAGCAATTAGGAGGATTTTTATTAGATCTCGGGAGGGACTAGTAAATAAATTTGGGAATCTCGACTATCAACCAGGAAATTAAATTAGATTATAGAAATAGATTAATATTAGGATGGATTAGTTATGGTGAAATCGAAAACCCTAGATCTTTCGTCAACTTAAACTATTAACTTGCTTTGTTTAGTTTTTAATTTTAGTTTTAATTAAGTTTTAAAATTACTTTTAATTTAGCTTATCCATAAAATATTTTTTCCTTCAAATAAAGTTAGAACTATTTTAATTTCGGTATTTAATAATTCATTAGTCTCTGTGGGAACGATAAATTATATTCATTCTATATTACTTGTTAACGATCACGTGCACTTGCGTGTAAAGAATCGACCAACAAGTTTTTGGCGCCGCTGCCGGGGACTAATTTGATTTTATTAATATCGATACCAAGTAGTTCTACCTTTAATTTGAACTTTTATTTACTTTTGTTCTTTTATCTTGTTAGATATTATTCCGTGGTGCATGAGAAGGTTTGGAAGTGATAATCTCCTCCCATTGGATCCAGAGATAGAAAAAACTTGTCGTTTGAATAGAAAGGAAAAGAGAGGAACTTCTGCACAATCTCATAACACTATGGCTGAACATGAAGAGAATGCTATCCCGGTCGCTAATGCCAACACTAGAGCATTACGTGACTATGCTTTGCCTACTGCCACATATGATCTCCACAGTGTCATACCTCCAACTGTTGCGGCAAATAATTTTGAATTGAAGTCAGGCATAATCCAAATGGTTCAAGCTAATCAGTTCACTGGGTTGGCACATGAGGATCCTAATGCTCACTTAATCAATTTTCTTGAGATCTGTGCTACATTGAAAATGAATGGTGTCTCTGATGATGCCATTAGACTGAGGCTTTTCCCATTCTCACTGAGGGATAGGGCCAAGAGTTGGTTGCTTTCTTTGCCAGCAGGAGCAATCACCACGTGGGACATGTGTAGGCAGAAATTTTTGACGAAATATTTTCCACCCACCAAAACTGCAAAGATGAGGAATGAGATCACCACATTCACTCAAAATGAGATGGAATCACTTTCTGAAGCATGGGAGAGGTACAAAGATTTACTGCGGGCATGCCCTCATCACGGTATCCCAGTTGGTTACAATTGCGGACTTTTATAATGGGTTGACTCGATCAACCAAGATACTTGTAGATCTTTGCGGCGGGAGGTTCACTAATGGGGAAGACATATGAGGTCGCTTATGCATTGTTAGATGAGATGGCATCTACACTACCAATGGTCTTGAGGAGATCCACTCTACCAAAAATCATGGCAACTATAAGGTTGATGCCCTCATCGCACTATCACCAGTTGCTACATCATCAAAGCAACTTAGTTCAATCACTTGCAAATGCCATCCATATTCCTCCGAAGCTTGTGATTTTTGTGGTGGACCTCATTCTAGTGGTGATTGTCAAGTGGGAAATCCTTTTGCCCCATCGCGGAGGAACAAGCTCGGTTGTAGGAATTCAAGCAGACAATATAATCCATACTCCAACACTTACAATCGAGGATGGAGAGATCATCCCAACTTTTCTTGGAGAAACAATCACCTGGCGATAGACCCTATGGATTTCAAATTTCCACACCAATTCAACCGCCAAAGACAAAGGTGTCTTTAGAAGATGCTCTTGCTCAATTGAGCTTGAACACATCTCGATTCATGACTAAGATCAAGCCACATTGCAAAATCAACAAGATCCATTCGAAATTTGGAGGTTGGATGGGACAACTTGCTAGTTCATTAAATTCTAGACCACAAGGGTCTTTGCCTAGTAACACGGAAATCAACCTAAGGAACATGTGAAGGCAATTAAACCGAGAAGTGGCAAAGAGTTGCTCAACCGGAACCACAGAGAAAGCGGAACAAGAAAGCAGGAAACCAGAAAATCGGAGAACAAATTGAAGAAGTCGTGAAACCCACATCAAAGTTGTTTCGGATAATCCACCCTTATGTGCCACCGATGCCATATCCTCGCGATTTGAAGCAAAAGCTAGAGAAGCAATTTTCTAAATTTCTTGATGTTTTTAAGAAATTGCATATTAATATTCCTTTTCGATGCTTTGGAGCAGATGCCTAGCTATGTGAAGTTCATGAAGGAGATCCTCTCCAACAAAGAAAGCTAGAAGAATATGAGTATTGCACTTCTTATCAAGAGTGCAGTGCCATCCTGCAGAAAAAGCTTCCTCCTAAGCTTAAGGATCCAGGGAGTTTTACTATTCCTTGCACTATAGGAAATTCTAATTTTAATAAGGCCTTGTGTGATCTTGGTGCAAGTATTAATCTTATGCCTCTCTCTGTTTTGAAACTTGGCTTAGGAGAAGCCAAACCCACTACTGATCACATTGCAATTGGCGGATAGATCACTCAAATACCCAAGAGGTGTTATAGAGGATGTGCTTGTCAAGGTGGACAAATTTATCTTCGGTGACTTCATTGTACTTGACATGGAAGAAGGCGAAGAAATTCCTATTATTCTTGGTAGACCCTTCTTGGCTACGGGAAGAACCCTAATTGACGTGCAAAAGGGCAACTAACCATGAGGGTTCAAGATGAGCAAGTCACTTTCAATGACTTTAAAGCATTGAAATTTACGAGTGAGAAAGACAATTGTATGAAGGTGGATACAATTGATGATTGCACTAAAGAAAAGTTTCAGGCAAGCCATCCAAAAGATCTCAGGGAAGCATGTCTGATGGCGATAGAAAATTCGAAAATCCAAAGGTAGATATATGCTCCAAACAATTAGAGACCTTGGCACTTTGCATTCATCAAAAGGCCATTTGAAGACCTTGGAAAAGGTGGGGCGAATCAATACCTTCGGTTGAGAAGCCACCACAGTTAGACCTCAAGCCACCGCCTAAGCATCCAAGTATGCATTCCTAGGTGAGTCCTCTACTCTTCTGTTTTTATTTACGCATATCTGAATGAAGAGCAAGAGGATAAATTGCTAAGAGTGTTGAGGAACATAAATCGGCATTAGGATGGACTATAGGCGACATAAAGGATTAGCCCTTCAATTTGCATGCATAAAATTTTGATGGAAGAGAACTATAGGCCATCTGTAGATCACCAACGTAGATTAAACCCTAACATGAAAGAAGTGGTGAGAGTGAGATATTAAAACTTTTGGATGCAGGAATTATTTATCCTATTTCGATAGTGTATGGAGTCATCTGTTCAAGTAGTACCTAAGAAAGGAGGGTTTCTTGTAGTTGAGAATGAAAAAATGAATTGATCCCTACTAGAATTTACTCTTTGGATGGAGAGTATGCATTGATTATAGGAAGTTGAATGCGACCACTAGGAAAGACCACTTTCCTTTGCCTTTTATTGATCAAATGCTTGATAGATTAGTGGTTACTTTTAATATTGTTTTTAGATGGTTATTCAGGATATAACCAAATTTCAATAGCCCAGAGGACCAAGAAAAGACCACCTTTACATGCCCCTATGGTACATTTGCATATAGAAGAATGCCATTTGGTTTGTGTAATGCACTGCTACTTTTCAAAGATGTATGATGGCAATTTTTTCGACATGGTGGAACGTTTCATTGAAATATTTATGGATGATTTTTACGTGTTTGGTTCTTCTTTTGATTCATGCTTATCTAACCTTAAACTTGTGCTTAAACGATGTGAAGACACTAATCTAGTCTTGAATTGGGAAAAATGTCATTTTATGGTTCAAGAAGGAATTGTGTTGGGTCATAGAGTGTCTGCAAAGGGATTGAGGTTGATAGAGCTAAAATTGAAATCATTGAAAAATTACCACCACCTACTCATCAAAGAAGTAAAAAGTTTTCTAGGACATGCTGGATTTTATAGAAGGTTCATAAAAGATTTTTCTAAAATTACAAAACCTTTGTGTAATCTTCTTGAAAAGATGTTCCTTTTAAGTTTCTTCGATTGTCTACGAGCTTTTGACTTGTTAAAAGTGCATTAGTATCACTCCCATTATTGTTGCTCCATCTTGGGATTTACCTTTTGAGTTGATGTGTGATGCAAGTGACTATGCGGTTAGTGCGATTTTGGGTCGTGAAAAGGTAAGATCTTTCATGCTATATACTATGCTAGTAAAACTCTCAATGATGCACAATTGAATTATGCTACCATGAAAAAGAGTTATTAGCGGTAGTATTTGCTTTTGATAAATTCGGATCATACTTAATTGGCTCCAAAGTTATTGTTTATACCGATCATTACGCCATTAAGTATTTGCTAGTTAAAAAGATGCAAAGCCTAGGTTGATCGGATGGGTCTTGTTGTTACAAGAATTTGATTTGGAAATCGAGAGATAAGAAGGGTAGTGAAAATGTAGTTCTTGATCACCTATCTCGTTTAGAACCTCAAGCCAAGATTGATGAACCACAAGCGGTGATAAATGAGATCTTCCCGATGAGCAATTGTTCAATATTGCTCTGAGTAAGTTTCCTTGGTTTGCCGATTTTGCAAATTATTTGGTCACTAATGTGCTTCCCTAGATTTATCTAGCCAACAGAGAAAGAAATTCTTATCGATGTGAAGCATTATTCTTGGGATGAGCCTTTTTGTATAAATTATGTCTGACCAAGTAATACGGAGGTGTGTTCGAAGAGGAAATACAAAGCATTTTGCAGCATTGCCACTCTTACGAATATGGTGGTCATTTTGGAGGCAATAGAACTGCAGCTAAAATTCTTCAAAGTGGCTTTTATTGGCCAACAATATTCAAGGATGCACAATCTTATGTAGTGCATGTGATCGATGCAGAGAGCAGGAATATTTCAAGGAGACATGAGATGCCTCTCACCAATATTCTAGAGGTTGAACTATTTGATGTGTGGGTATTGACTTCATGGGACCATTTCCTCCTTCATACAATAACCTCTATATTCTTGTGGTCATGGATTATGTTTCCAAATGGGTTGAAGCATCGCCTTGCCTACCAATGATGCAAAAGTGGTAGTAAATTTTTGAGGAAAAATATTTTCACTCGTTTGGGACTCCTAGAGCAATCATTAATGATGAGGAACTCACTTTTGCAATAAATTGTTAGCTGCTCTTTTGGCTAAGTATGGCGTAAAACATAAAATTGCCACGCCTATCATCCCCAAACCGGTGGCAGTGGAGATATCCAATAGGGAGTTGAAACGGATTTTGGAGAAGGCCTTGAGTTCTAATAGGAAAGATTGGTCTCGGAAGCTTGATGATGCTTTGTGGGCATATAGAACAGCTTTTAAAACACCTATTGGTATGTCTCGTATCGATTGGTGTATGGTAAAGCTGTCACTTACTGTGGAGTTGGAACACCGTGCTTATTGGGCCATCAAGCATCTTAACTTTGACTTGGCGACCTCGGTGAAAAAAGGTTACTCCAATTAAATGAGATGGATGAATTCCGTCAAGGCGTATGAGAATGCTAAGATGTATAAGGAGAAAACAAAGGCTTGGCATGACAAGCACATTTTGCATCGAGAATTTCATCCGCCGGAAGGTACTCTATACAACTCAAGGTTGAAATTATTCCACTGAAACTTCGATCGAGGTGGTCCGACCCTTCTGATTGTGCAAGTGTTCCCCTATGGCTGTTGAAATTCAAGGCGAAGATAGAAGGTTCAAAGTAAATGGTCGAGACTCAAGGCTTATATCGAAGGTGGAGTAGACTTTCAAAAGTGCATTATCACCCTAGTGGATGCAAATTGAGGCGAACAGAGAAAGTCCATGAAGACTATAAAGCAAGCGCTACTTGGGAGGCAACCCAAGTTCTTTTACCTTTATTGCTTTTATTTTTCTTCTTATTATTATTATTCTTATTTTTTTTCTTATAAAAAAAAAAATTACTATTTGAAATTCTGTTTCACCTTTTGCTGCACTATCAAGAAAAATCCGGTTCAAGGCCTTTCCGTTGGATTTTTGTGCTAAAATTTTACAGCAAGGTATAATATTCAACCAGGTTCATGTCCACAAAATTTCAGAATTTTTGGAGCTGTTTTGGTACCTGAACGAAATTCATCTTCAACGATTGTTCAAAGCAGGCAGTTTCCTCACTTTTCGTTTTCTTTTGTTCTCTTTAGTTGCTATACTTGATCTTGCTTCTTGTTGCATTGAGGACAATGCTAAATTTTAAGTTGGGGTGGGATACATGAAATTTTGTGCTGGATTTTTGTCAAAATTTTTGAAAAAATTTCAATTTTATTGGGTTAAAAAGAAAAGTCCTTCCAAGTTTTCAATTTTATTGATATCTTCTTTGAAATTTCTAATTCTTTTGATACTCATTTAGAATAATTTTGAGTTATATGCATTAGTTATTTGGGTTGGAATGTATGAATGAGGCAAGAATGATTAGTCTTTGTTTTGAAAATTTTTAAAGCATCTTGTTGATTTTGATAATTGAATTGAATGAGAATGTGCAATATTTGATATAATGAACCCATTGTGAGTATTTGAGCCTATGAGCATTTTATTTTCATTGCTCACATATTTCTTTGTTGAGTGTTGTCAAATATGTTATGTTCATTCTAGAACTTGCTTTGTTATGCATGTTGAGATCACATTATGAATTCATGCTTTGAGATGATAAGGGCATTTAGGATTAACCATTTTCAACTTTCTAAAAAGCCATCCCATTACATATACCCCTAGTCAAACAAATTTTGAGCCTTAACCTTTCTTTGTTATAAACACCACATCATTAGCCCCAAACCATTGTTTTTGTTTATCAAGTTAAACCCTATGTCAAGACTATGTGGGAATTAATTGCATGATAAAATTTCTATTGATTCCAAAGAAAAGAATCACCAAAAAAAAAAAGAAAAAAAGAAAAGAAGAAAGAAGTGAAAAATATTCCCGACAAAGATTGGACAAAGTAGATGTTCTACAAAGTGGATGTTCTTCATTGTGTACAAGATGGTCCAACTTCAAGGGAATGCATGCTATTTGGAATAAGAAGTGGTTCTAATGTGCTATTTTTATGCTTTTGAGTTATGCAAGAAAGTTCCTTTATACCTTGATATGCTTAACCTAAATTTTCCTTTCTTTCTACCTACCCTTACCTAAGCCCGTTACAACATTTATAAAGACCCTTTGATTATTGCATGGATTCATATTTATTAGTGGTGGAGATGTGATATATAAGCAAGCCTATGGTAATGACATACTATGTTTGATTTGAGTGTTGAATGAAAATCCTAAACACTTTGAGTGATTAGAGTGCAACCTATGAGAGGTTATCAAATTTTGTGCATTTGATTTCGACGAATTGTTGGAATTAATGAGATGTGTATTTTGTTTAGATTAAAAAGGGCTATGAATACTTGTTCTTTGGCTTATTATTCCAGTTTGAATTTTTAATGTACAATAACTTGGAATTATTTATGAGTGAGTTAAAAGAGTATGGAAAGAAAAGAAATATGTTTTTCTAGTGCAAGCTTGAGGACAAGCTTTGATATAAGTTAGGGTAATTTGATAACTCTATTTTATATAGAGTTTTCTAATTAATTTTAGTTAGAAATTGGCTTATGTTTTAATTTGTTCTTACTTATTTTGGCCAAATTATCCTTTGATTTTATGATTTCCAAGTTTTCAAATATTTTTAGAATTTTTGAGCATAATATTGAATTTTCTTCTAATTTAAGGATAAAAGGACTAACCAATTTTCTTGGACTATTGTCAAAAGCCAAAGGAAACTATATAACCAATTTTGTTTGGTTTATTTGCCACAAATGGCCATGCTTCGGAAAGAACACTAGCTCAAGGAAGCAATAACTTCCATTTGGTTCATATCAGCTCCATTATTTCTCCCACTTCCTGATCAAGTTGTCTTCCACAAAGAAAAGGAAAAAGAGAATGAAGCAACTTCGGACAACAAAGAAGCAAAAAGAAAAAGAAAGCCAAGAAACAGCCGCACATGAGAGCATAACCAACCCAGCTGCATCTTTTTATTTTTCTAAAGAAAGAGTGCATGAGGACTGGTGAGCGGAATCGGTGTGTGCAAAAGTGCATCAAAATATAGCTCAAACTCACACAAATATACACCTAAACCTCACTTAATCAATTGTAGTAAAGTATAGGGATCATTCTCCACAGGGAAGGGGACAAAACAAGAATTTAAGTGCAACTAATTATTTGTTAAAAAATGATGTAAAGAGTGATATTTAACTAAGATGCATGAATGAAAATATCCACATAAATGAGAGAAACACACAAATGAGGAAAGAGGGTGATCCTTGGGTTCAATGCAAAATCGGCTACTTTGACTCTTAAAGGCTACCGAGTGTAAGGCATCTTAACTAAGTGACTACATCCATTCACTCCGAATCTCCTTTCGGTCTCATCGGAATTATAGAATGAGGAATCTCCTTTCGGTCTCATCCCCACCTAGAGCACATTAGCGCCTATGGCTTCCACACAACTCTAATGCACAATTCTAGCCCTAGATGTTTTAGCCAACTACTTCACATTCCCTAATTCAAGTGTTTAATCTAAGAAAACCACCTATTTTTCACTCCACATCTCCTTTCGGTTTCAATGGAATTAAAGAATAGAAGATCTCCTTTCGGTCTCACTTCTACCTTTGCACACTAAAACCTATGGCTTCCACACAATTTTAGTGCACAATTAAGCTTATATGGTAGTTGTTTCTTATCTCAAACACCTAAATTTAGAGAATACTAGGTAGTTCTTCCTACTTTTGGTCCAAATTCATGTATATTCTAAAACACACACGAACACCAAGAACACACACTAAATGTGGCCACAATTCAATGCATGCTAATCATTAAATACAAGTAGAAAAACTTCAATTAATGCAAGCCCATCACTCTACAACCCACAAGAAATCAAAATAAACCTAACCCATACATCAAACACCAAGAATCACCCAAGATAGTTTAGCCTCTCATGGCTTCAAATAACCAACAATCACAAGGAGAATCAACAATTGAAAGCATAGGAAATATGTAAGAAAAACTTCCCTTAATCAAAAGATTGGTGAATCCAACAAATTCCAACACTTTAGCAATCCAAATCAACTCCAAAGATGAAAGTCTTCAAGCCACAAAATGCCAAACCCTAGCCTCTAGGAAAAATCCCCTCAAGATTGGGGAAAATGTGAAAATAAACAAAAACTAAACCCTAACCTATCCTACTTTTCTTGTTTCTGCAGAAAATGGGGTATTTATAGCCATAGGGACGTTGGGGAGCAATTGTGAAGCTTCCAAAACATTAGGGAGCAAAATACAAATGTTATTTCTTAGGCGCCTGAGACATTGGCATGGTCGTTCTGACACATGGCGCTCAAAGTTTCGCCCAACATCTCTTTTTTCGCGCGTTGTTCTGATTTTGTCCAGTTTTGGTCCCTTTCCGTCCAGAATTTGAAAAAACTTTATTCATGAAAGTTTTTCCTCTCTTTCTCATCTTTCCATATGATTTTGAATCATCTCATTTGGACGTCTGAGTCAAGAGTTATGAGCTCTGGAAGATGGCTGATTTTTCTTCCTGTTTTCCTCTTCTTTGGTTCATGCCTTCTTATGCTTTTGTCCAGTTTTGGTCCATTTGCTTTGAATTTGAGAAAACGCTCTTCATGAAAGTTTTAGCTCTATTCCTCATCTTTCCATAGCATCTTTAATCACCTCATTTGGACATTCTCATCAAACGTTATGAACTCCCGAAGATAACTGGTTTTTAACCCCTTTTTTCCTACAAAACCAATAAAAGATGAGAATCACAAATATAATGTGATTTCTCTAATAAACATGGCATATCTCAATAAAATCTATGTAAAAGCGTGAAAAACACATATCTAAGTTTATGAATATTTGATTCTCATCAAATACCCCCAAACTTAAACCATTGCTTGTCCCCAAGCAATTTTCTACGCATAACAACAATATGTGGAATGTATTCATTGAGACATGCATATTCAGATTCTCATCTAAATTTTTTTTTTTTTTTTTTTAATTTTTTTTTTTTATTATTAGTGGCAAGTACTAGTTTAATTAGGCAACCACTCGTCGCTCCATTCTACCGAACAATGCATATTGAGAGTTTTAAGAAATGAAAACATCTTAACGTCTCCGAGTTAGACAATTTCGGCATGTACTAATGCAATGCATGACCCTTTTCTTTCTTGTTTTTCTGTACTAATCTTCACACATTAAATGATGTGTGTGTGTGTGTGATAGAGGTAAATGTTCATGAACAATGCAGTGCAAGAACTGAGTAGAGGTCACGAAATCATGCCACTAGTGTGCCCTAAAGTTGCATAGAAAAATTTCACTTCCTTGAAATCCTGAAGACTTTTTATTCCCTCTTTCCCCTAAGTTGTCATGCTACCATCTAGGCAATTTTCATCACATTTAAGCAACCATCATGACATTATACTTAGGGTACTTCCTCACTCATTTACAAATTTATTTTTTTTTTCGTTTTTTTTTTTTTTTTTTTTTTTTTTTAGCCAAGAGTTTTTCGGCTTTTTATACTTCTACCACACATACGAGTTCACTTAAGGGACATCCCCTAAGAGCATTCTCATAGCGGAGTGGCAATTATTCAACAAAACTCTAAATCTCACAAGCAAGACTAATAACAAGCCTAAGTCATCTTTCAAGTTTGTGAAGTGAAATGCTATAACTTTAGGGTGGACTAGGGGCACTACATTTACTCGCAACCGCATCATAATCAATACACTACATCTCACAAACACTCCTCTTTGACGTGCAATTGTAACAACACCATTTAATATGCAAAACTTTCCTCCAAATACAAGGAATCAAAAGACATGCATTACAAATTCCATGCCTATTCAGTCCAACATTTTTCATCATCGACTAATGCTTTCATTTCGTTACTTCTCGCATGCATTTATTCAGTAAAATGTTTCTTAAGTGGTGCATATTTCAGCCATTACTTGCCAACCATTCAAAAGTTCCAAAAAAAACAAAACAAGCAACATCTTGAATATTTCAATAAAAGCCTCACTTTAAGCCAATTTCACCCATGAAATCTCATGTATTTTCTTCCTATAAACACCCCCAAACTTAGGTTACATCAAAAGCTTTAAGCTTCCACCCCCAAACTTAAGATGAGCATTGCCCTCAATGCTTCAAGAATGCATGCATGAAGGGTGGGACGGGTGGGAAAGAAGAAATACATGTTTCGGTTGCAAAATTGTGAAATAACTTAAAGCATGTTGCATGATTGCGTATTCACACCTCCCCCAAACTTAAGATATGTTGCATGTTAAGCACTAAAACTAGGGGGGTGCAAGTGTGTGATAGGCATAATTTACCAAAACTAATTAAAGAAAATAAATTAACAAAATGCAGAAAAATAAACTTTAAACCTAAATGCAATAACATAAAATAGAAAAGAGAATATTTACAAACTTCACGTCGTCCAAACTCAACTCAAGTGTCAAAACATCTAAACTAAGGATTGCATTTAAGAAGATAATGCCACATGAGAAAATTGCACACAATGGTTTAGGCATTGACATTTGATTACTCAATGTGTGCATGATGCTAGGCTTCAAAACTCATCAAGTTTTTTTTTTCACTTAAAACTCAATTTTATATGCAACATCATGTTAAGATTCATCAATGAATTTCTAGGATTTCAAATGAATACAAAAAAGTTGACAATTCATCCAAAATAACTCATTGAGGCATTTTGTCAAACACATGATGTGCATGGTGAAAAACTTGAAATTTCACAAAATTAGCAAGCACCCTAGCCTAAAAATTTAACAAACAGCCCAAACAATCCCAATTACACAATATTTCATCCAATATCATCCATAGAAATCATATTTAAAGAAATTCAAAATCATCATTGTAATGAAATTTGAAAGGTTCAACCATACATACCTTGGATTCTTGGATGAATTTGATGGTGGAAATGTGTTTACAAAGGTGTTTGGATCACTTAAGATGGATTGGACTTGAAGAAGAATGTAAAATGCAAAATGTGGATGAAAGGTTTTGAGAGAAAATTGCAAAAACAAAGGTAAGAAATGAAGAAAAATGAGTTGGAAATGATAAGTGCGCCAACGGGTATAAAATGCGCCAAAAAGACCGCCGCTGCGCCAAAGAGACCGCCGCGGCGGTCTACTGTTCCGCAGGGAACCGCCGCGGCGGTTAAAAAGACCGCCGCGGCGGTTAAAAGTTTCGGGTTTTGGAATTTTTTTTTTTTTTTTTTTTTTTTTTTTTTACATTTCATCCCTTGTCTTAGCAAACATGCAAACTACATGCATCAACCTCTTAATCCACAAGAAACAAAACAAACAAAACAAAAACAAGAAACAAAACAACACAAAACAAAACCAAAACCAAAACCAAAACAAACCAACACAAAACAAAATGAAACAAAATGGACTAAACTAAAACAAAAGGATACGCTTGGGTTGCCTCCCAAGAAGCGCTTGGTTTTAACGTCGCCGGCTCGACTCAATCCATTTCATCCTATTCCTTCCTTTATTCTTTTCTTCACATGTTTGGCCTCCTCTTCCAACAACATTTTTTTCAAGCAAGTTGATGGACTAATATCCTTAATATCCTCAATGGTCTTCTCAATCAACTCCTTGAAAGTGCTTAACTCCAAAAGCTTCCCTTCTTGTTTAGATTCCAAAGGAGATGATATTAACACAGGCAACATTTCATGCTCTTCCAAAAATGCATGTTCCAACCGAGGGAGTAAGGGCTTCAACTCAAGCTTGGGCGGCTCATCGACGGACAGTTTTAGCTTATCTTCACCACTGGCCACCGGCAATACTTGGTCGATTTCAACCACTTCAAAATCTTCCCCTATTATTTCATAAATGGACTCATCTACAAACCAATTCTTAACCATCTCACGAAGTTGTCCATCTATTCTATTCTCTTCTTCATCAAACTCAAGGGGAACATTGGAGGGAATATTTGTCTCCATTGTTTGAGATTCAAGATGCCACTCCTCCTTCATCATTTCACCAACACCTTCTTCTACCATATCTACACGGAAGTGGTCCAGATTCTCTCTTGGATAATTCATGGCATCATTCTCATCGAACACCATGGTCTCGTGCAAGTTCAACCTCATGGGATGGTCTTCTAAAAGCTTTGTGAAACTTCTCATCTCAAGCTGGATTTCTTCCATCTTTTTCATCAAGAGTTCTTCAAAATTTGGGTTTCTGTCCATGGGATTATTCATTTGATTCCCAAATCCTGAAGTTTGCCATGATACATTAGAAAACGATGGCCCCGAATTGTCCCAACTTTGATTGCTTTGATTATTCCAATTTTGACCACCTCCTTGGTTGTTCCAACCTTGATTTTCTGCTTGGTAGCTGCCATTGTTGCCCCAGTTTTGGTTGAAATTTTCTTGCTGCCCAAAATTATTCATGAAGTTAACGGGTTCAGTCCTGGCCCAGTCACATTGATCCGTATGGTGGTCTCCTTGGCAAAGTCCACATATTAAGACCGGATTCCAGTTCATCCTCGCCTCCAATGAATTCATCCTATCGGTTAATGCAGCCAATTGAGCACTAATGTTTGTGCCAATATCAAACTCTAGGAATCCCCCTTGTTGAAATTGGTAGCTCTCAGCTTCAACCGGGTAAGCACTTATACGGTTGTTGAACCATGGCTCTAATGCACAAGCATTGAAATTAGGCTCTAAGAATTCCCCAAACAACCGTTCTCTTTGTTTTCCCTGTTCGGCCATTGAAAGTTAAAAATGAAAATATATACAACACAAACAACTCTTTCTAAATATATACAAAAACATAAAACTAACAAACAATTAGAACACTTAAAAAAAAACTAGTTTCGTTGCACTTCCCCGGCAGCGTCGTTGTAGTATAGTGGTGAGTATACCCGCCTGTCACGCGGGTGACCCGGGTTCGTTCCCCGGCAACGGCGCCAAAATTTGGTGAGCGGAATCGGTGTGTGCAAAAGTGCATCAAAATATAGCTCAAACTCACACAAATATACACCTAAACCTCACTTAATCAATTGTAGTAAAGTATAGGGATCATTCTCCACAGGGAAGGGGACAAAACAAGAATTTAAGTGCAACTAATTATTTGTTAAAAAATGATGTAAAGAGTGATATTTAACTAAGATGCATGAATGAAAATATCCACATAAATGAGAGAAACACACAAATGAGGAAAGAGGGTGATCCTTGGGTTCAATGCAAAATCGGCTACTTTGACTCTTAAAGGCTACCGAGTGTAAGGCATCTTAACTAAGTGACTACATCCATTCACTCCGAATCTCCTTTCGGTCTCATCGGAATTATAGAATGAGGAATCTCCTTTCGGTCTCATCCCCACCTAGAGCACATTAGCGCCTATGGCTTCCACACAACTCTAATGCACAATTCTAGCCCTAGATGTTTTAGCCAACTACTTCACATTCCCTAATTCAAGTGTTTAATCTAAGAAAACCACCTATTTTTCACTCCACATCTCCTTTCGGTTTCAATGGAATTAAAGAATAGAAGATCTCCTTTCGGTCTCACTTCTACCTTTGCACACTAAAACCTATGGCTTCCACACAATTTTAGTGCACAATTAAGCTTATATGGTAGTTGTTTCTTATCTCAAACACCTAAATTTAGAGAATACTAGGTAGTTCTTCCTACTTTTGGTCCAAATTCATGTATATTCTAAAACACACACGAACACCAAGAACACACACTAAATGTGGCCACAATTCAATGCATGCTAATCATTAAATACAAGTAGAAAAACTTCAATTAATGCAAGCCCATCACTCTACAACCCACAAGAAATCAAAATAAACCTAACCCATACATCAAACACCAAGAATCACCCAAGATAGTTTAGCCTCTCATGGCTTCAAATAACCAACAATCACAAGGAGAATCAACAATTGAAAGCATAGGAAATATGTAAGAAAAACTTCCCTTAATCAAAAGATTGGTGAATCCAACAAATTCCAACACTTTAGCAATCCAAATCAACTCCAAAGATGAAAGTCTTCAAGCCACAAAATGCCAAACCCTAGCCTCTAGGAAAAATCCCCTCAAGATTGGGGAAAATGTGAAAATAAACAAAAACTAAACCCTAACCTATCCTACTTTTCTTGTTTCTGCAGAAAATGGGGTATTTATAGCCATAGGGACGTTGGGGAGCAATTGTGAAGCTTCCAAAACATTAGGGAGCAAAATACAAATGTTATTTCTTAGGCCGCACAGCAGACCGCCGCGGCGGTCGTTGCAGATCCATGGCGCTCAAAAGTTTCTGCCCAACATCTCTTTTTTCGCGCGTTGTTCTGATTTTGTCCAGTTTTGGTCCCTTTCCGTCCAGAATTTGAAAAAACTTTATTCATGAAAGTTTTTCCTCTCTTTCTCATCTTTCCATATGATTTTGAATCATCTCATTTGGACGTCTGAGTCAAGAGTTATGAGCTCTGGAAGATGGCTGATTTTTCTTCCTGTTTTCCTCTTCTTTGGTTCATGCCTTCTTCTGCTTTTGTCCAGTTTTGGTCCATTTGCTTTCGGAATTTGAGAAAACGCTCTTCATGAAAGTTTTAGCTCTATTCCTCATCTTTCCATAGCATCTTTAATCACCTCATTTGGACATTCTCATCAAACGTTATGAACTCCCGAAGATAACTGGTTTTTAACCCCTTTTTTCCTACAAAACCAATAAAAGATGAGAATCACAAATATAATGTGATTTCTCTAATAAACATGGCATATCTCAATAAAATCTATGTAAAAGCGTGAAAAACACATATCTAAGTTTATGAATATTTGATTCTCATCAAGGACAGCAAGAAAGTCTCTCCAAAATGCAGTCTCACATGGGCAAAAACAAAGCTCAGAAAAATCGGGCAGCAACATAGAGAGAAACAAGCAAACAGCCGAGCATGCACACGAAGAAAGAAAAAGAAAAGAGAATCAAGTCACATGAATTGCCAACTACAAAAGCAAAGCTTGGGCTGTTTTATTTGCTGGAGAAGAAACTAAGCACATGGCAGCAACAACACCTTCGGCAGAGCAAAGAAAGAAGAGCAAATCCTTGCTTATAAATAAGAAAGCTTACAACGGAGGAAGACATTCCATTTCAGCTGATCCCATTCTTTAGAGCAGCATTTCTTTTCCTTTGGTTTTCTTTTCTTCCTTTAGTTTAGGTTCAGCAGCAATTTCTGTTTACTTTCTTTTCTTTTCTTTAGTTTAGTTTTGCTCTTAGCAGAATTTCGGACAAAGACTTCATTCTTTTCTTCTTTTTCTTTCTGTTTTTCTGTGTTAGTTAGAGAGCAGCCAGCCTTCTTTTCCTTTGTTTTTCTTGTTTCTCTTCCTTGGGTTTTTCTTCAGAAATTTCAGTTGTACTTCCTCTCGGTTTTCTTAGCAAAATTTCAGCTACCTCTTGTGTCTTCTTCCTGCTTCTCCCGTAAATTTCAGTCTTTCTTCTTGTTTGTTTCATTTAGTTTAGTAAGTATAGCTTTTGCAGCCGCCAACTTGGACTTGAGAGAAAACAAAAGTCAGCAACCAACTTCTTTTTCTTTGGAAGCTCACGGCGGAAAAACAAAACACAAAGAACAAGTTTTTGACTTCAAGTCTTGGGTTTTGTCTTTTCTTGTTTTTCTTGAATTAGTTTTGTTTAGCAAATTTAGTTTCTTGTCTTGTTTTTCTTTAATTAGTTTAATTTAGTAATTTTAGTAGTTTTAATTCTTGTGTTTTGTTATGAAATTTTTGGCCAAGTATTATTTTTAAGTACCAAGCATCTACGGCTTTTGTTTGGATTTTATCTTTTATTTTTCTTTTCAATCATGTTTAAATTTTTTGTGATATTCTTTTATATTAATATGAACTAAATTCTTTTTCTAGGGTTTAGATGTAGCCTAACTATGAAGTCTTAATATTTTTCTATTAATATAATTTGATTTAATTTTCTATGGTTGAGTATTTATCTTTGTGCTTAATGCTTCTAATTACTTGATCACTAATTAGATGATTTGTTAATCATAACGAATTGGAAGAGGAGTTATGTGTCAAGTTCATTGAGATAAATGCCATAAATTGCATGTAGGATAGGAATATACCTACATGGTTTGTGTAGTTGCTATATGAGAATCCATAGAAATTAATGACTTCATAATTGTTGTAATTCACATAGGAATATAGTGAATTAGCAATTAGGAGGATTTTTATTAGATCTCGGGAGGGACTAGTAAATAAATTTGGGAATCTCGACTATCAACCAGGAAATTAAATTAGATTATAGAAATAGATTAATATTAGGATGGATTAGTTATGGTGAAATCGAAAACCCTAGATCTTTCGTCAACTTAATCTATTAACTTGCTTTGTTTAGTTTTTAATTTTAGTTTTAATTAAGTTTTAAAATTACTTTTAATTTAGCTTATCCATAAAATATTTTTTCCTTCAAATAAAGTTAGAACTATTTTAATTTCGGTATTTAATAATTCATTAGTCTCTGTGGGAACGATAAATTATATTCATTCTATATTACTTGTTAACGATCACGTGCACTTGCGTGTAAAGAATCGACCAACAGTTTATCTTAGTATTTGCGAGATCGTATCCCTCGCAATAAGAACTATTTTGCGAGGGCATATGTGCGAGTGTGATGCCCTTATAAAAAGTGGTCAACATTGACTTTATCTCCCATTATTTGCAAGAGATAACTTACTTGCAAAAACATCCCTCACAAGAAAATTTCAATTAAAAATAAAATAATAAAATTATTATTTGTGAGGGATTGAGCCCTCACAAAAGCACTAATGGCTCTCGCTAGATTTGGTAAGAATAGAAAATGATGCGCACCTTTTTTTATCTGTTATATGCAAGGGTTTCTATCATTTTATGCAGGGGACGTGGTCTTCGCAATAAGAATTATTTTGCGAGGGCATATGTGTGAGTGTTATGCCCTTACAATAAAAGTCAACATTGACTTTTTCTCCCATTATTTGTGAGGGAGTGCTTTCTTGCAAATGCATCACTTGCAAGAAAATTTTAATCAATAATAAATAAATAAAATTATTATTTTCGAGGGTTGTAGCCCTCGCAATAACATTTTTGGCTCTCGCAACTTATGGCGGGAATGAAAATTCGAGGCGTGCCTTTTTTTTGGTTATAGGCGAGGGATAATGTCTTTATTCGCGAGGGCAATTTCCTCGCAAAATTAACTTGTTCATGAGGGCTTATTTGCGAGTGTTAAGCCCTCACAAAAGCAAACAATAATGGTTTTCTAAGAAAAAAGTTTCATTCTGTTGACAAGTCTTTAGCTATCTTATGAAAGGCTTATGTAAGTGAAAATAGTCTCTTTTTAATTTCATTATTGTTAAGTATAATTTAATTTCTAAAGTCATATTCTTGGGGCAATATTATTACTAAAATTTAATGTTTTTTCTCGAGTAAGATGTATTTCTTTTTATTTTTATGTTGATTTCAAATGAAATATAATTTATCCCATAATAGGTTCTTATGTACGAGTTAGATCATTAACTTTTGAAACTTTTAATTACACTTTTTTTGCTAAATTAAAGTTTTCAACTATAAAAATTATAGAAAATGTAAATAGTAAATTGCATCTCATTTGAATTTTAAAAAAAAACATATAAAAGAGTCAGAGAATTTTATCAATATCGAAAAAATGTTTTTAAGTGCCAACCAAAATCTTGTATGATAAGGGTTACTTAAACTTAATTTAATAGTAAAGTGAGACACTTGCCTCAACTATTGAAATAGACTTGAATATAAAGAAAATTAGATAAAGCTATAGCTTTCACACCAACACCAATTCAATTTAAGATCAATATCATTTAATTAAATTAAAGTCAATCTTAATTTATAATTTAATTAAGATAAATTTGAATTCAGTTGAGTTAAAATAAAACAATTCAATTTAAGATCAATCTTTGAATTAAGATAATTTTTCTTTAAAATATGTCAAGGAATAAAAAAGAAGCACTACAAATTATTCATTTTAAAAAAATATACCTATGAATTAAGATCTTAATCCAATTAATATTTATCAATTTTAATTGAAATGAATTCAATTGAATTTAATTAAGATCAATATTAGTTAATTGCATTAGATCAATCAATTTAATTGAGATCAATCTTAATTAATTAAATTAAGATCTATATTAGTTAAGATATGAATTAATTTAAAATCAATTCCATGATATCATCTTCTGATTTTGTTCAATTGAAATCAATATTACTCTTTTCTTCTTCTTTTTTCGTTATTCATATTTTTATCCACATACAATTTATGAAAATTAAAACAAAATCTTTTGGGGGCAAAAACCTAAAAGTTTAGGCTATTTCCCAAGCTGATCAATCCCAATACCCTTAAACTTCTTTGCAATTGGAAGAAACCTCTCTTCAAAGTGAGACAAGACAATTCAATAGCAGCACAAGGTAACAATCTGACTTATTTCTCTTCACCTTGTTAAACTTCTACTTGATTTACCTATGTGAAAGTTGTATATTGATTATTCTTCATCTCCAATTTAATGGATTTGAAGTTGCATGGTTTTTCTTGTGCAACTCCAATTTTGTTTGAAGTGTGAAGCTCCAATCTACAGTTTTCTTTTCTACCTTTTACACATATAGACAAAGTGCATATATATATATATATATATATATATATATATATATATATATATATACACTATTCTCTACATTGTCACTTGTATATGTATGCTCTTATTCTCTATGCTATCAATTATATATACTCTTTTTCTATGTGCTGTCACTTGTATACACTCATGTGCTATCATCTTCTTCTTCACCTGTGTGTTGTGCTAATCTGTGTTAAGCATTATTAAGGAATATGAGAATAGGAGTGTTGCATCTTTGTTAACCAGAATATCTTGTGATTGCTCATAGTTTTTCTCTGCAAATGCCTCCAAAACTCTCTGTATCTTCTGAGATTCTCCAGGCAATTTGAAAGTTTCCAAGAAAATGCGCAATGCAGTGTCCAAATTCATGTGCCGAAAATCAAAGAACCTAGCAAATTCATTGAGCACTTGAATACAAAATTCATCCTGACTTCCCAAGAAATCCCCAACAATGTTCTTATCTAACTCATTGGTATATCTGACGAAGTATACTACACTAGGGGTGGAGTTTAGATCGTGTTAAGAAGATCACCATTGGTCTTTGGTGCATGTCTAGCAAGTTAACAAGGTCTGATTGATTGAGAGTGGAGAGATTTAGAAATCATAGATTTTGTTTAGTTAGGGTTCCCTAATTTGACCTTTAATTTTTTTCCTATTCATTGGTTTTAATCTGTTCATCTTTGTAGTGATGATGATCATTTTAATTAAGATGACCATTGCTTGGACTAATTAAGCATTTTTAACCTGACTGAATTTTCCTTCCATTTTAGTTGTTGAACTTTCTTGATCTGATCATTTATTGTATTGGCCCCCTTCTTTGCATTTACTTATTTGTTCTCCATTTTTACTTCAACCCCACTCACGCACACACATGTGAAGACAAAGGCTGTATTAAAGCACACTGCATTCCAAGTGTCATATGTATGATGAGGATATGAATCCCAACGCTGTTGAATGCTGACTTTGTAGAAACAATTTAGTACGTGTCTGACATGCAAGGTTGCAAATTCGTGCAGTCCATATTTGTCATCTTCTCCTTCACATGTTTCATTTCGGCTATACTTTTATTTCTTTCTCAAGCTCATTTTCCCACCTAGACAATAATTTCCCTCAACCTTCTCCTGCATTTTTTAGTTTTGTTTGGTGACCAATTTGAGAGCTCATGAAACATCCCTTGATTACTAAAGTTGTAAACAGGTGTTCAAACTATACCATGCTTAGTAATCAATTTTCACTTTTCACTTTTCAATTTGTGAAGAGATCTTTTCTCGCAGGTATTCCAAATGAAGCAAGATTCTAGACAAAGAAAAGAAAAGTTGGAAAGCTGATAGCACAACTTTTCAAAAGAAAGATTCAAATGAAATTCAAATTAAAGGCATATGAAATGTAAATTCAAGCTAGAGTTATAGCCTATATAAAGACTCAAGACCAAAGAAGAAGGGCATTGGCTTTTTTTTGAAGATCCTTTACTATCATTAAAAACTACTCCTTTCCAGCCTCCTCCATATTACCAAACCTATCTTGTAATCTTCAAATATCTTCAAATATCTTCAAATATTTTCAAAACCATCTTCAATCTTGTAATCCTTTCAAGGATACTATTGTACACTTTTATTCATATTTGTATTTTAGGTTTTGGAATTCAAGTTTTGGATTCTAAACATTAATTCAATAAAAGTAAGTGCTTTATTCAACCTATGTATTTTTAATTAATAATTTCTTTGTTTATGCAACTTATGTATCATTTAATTTAATTGTTTTCTTTGTTGATCCTACCCCATTTTGGTATCAAAGCTATCTAGGTGTTTATTTGCATTTGTCTAAGTTGTGCATACATAATTGTGACTACATCTATTTGATTTATTTTCTTTGATTAAGTTTATTCTCGTTTGGCAAGCAATTTGGTGAGGGCTATAAATCCGTTGGCAAGCCTTGGTGATTAGGTGTTCCAAGTAGCCTGTTCCCCTTTTTCCTAGTGCAAACTGAGTCATTGCAATAGATTAAATTATGTGTTTATAGAAAATGGCTGCTAGGCTTAGACAAATGTTTTTAAACTCTCAAAATAGGAACTCTGATATAGTGCAAAGTAGTGAAATTCATATGCTAGTAGATTATTCAAATTGGTCTATTCCTCAACAGAATATAGAATCTATTTATAAAATATGTTCATTAAATTTCAATGCTGCATTTTCAATAAAAACTCATGAAGAAACCATATCGATTGAAGAAGAATTTCAAACTATTCCCCTATTGTCTCAAGTATCATTATAAAAGTATGTAGAAAAAGGATATAGATATATTCATTTTGGGATGATTCAAGTAGCAGTTAAACCATTGCTCCATTTAGATGTCGATGCTCCAATTTACTTAGCACTAAGAGATAAAAGATTCTTGGGAACTCATCATATATTTTGAAAATAAAACCTATTTAATTTATCTATTTTGAAAATAAAACCTATTTAATTTAATTACCTGATAATCTTTGTTGAATATTTGATATACTCCTCCTCCATATTACCAAAACTATCTTGTCAAGCATTAATTACTTGATACTTTGGAATAGGATATCTAATTCCAAGTAAAAGAGATTTACTCAATAGATTATACAATGCAAAAATATTTTCAAAATTTGATATGAAATCAGGTTATTAGCAAATCCAAATTGCTAAGAATGATAGGTACAAAACAGCTTTTGTAGTTCCATTTGGTCATTATGGATGGAATTAATGCCTTTTGGTTTAAAAAATGTTCCTTTAGAATTCCAGAATATTATGAATGATATATTTAATCCTTATTCAAAATTCGTGATTGTATATATAGATGATGTTTTAGTATTCTTTGAAACATTAGAACAACATTTTAAACATTTAAATATGTTTTTTCAATATAGTTAAAAGAAATATGTTAGTAGTTTCAGCTACTAAGATGAAATTATTTCAAACACAAGTAAGATTTTTAGGTCTTAATATTCATTTAGGAACAATTATACCTATTAATAGAAGTTTAGAGTTTACTGATAAATTTCTAGATGAAATTAAAGATAAAAATTAATTGCAAAATTTTTTAGGATGTTTGAATTATATATATGACTTTTTCCTTAAATTAAGACAAAAGTGTGATCCATTGTTTCAAGGATTGCAAAAAAATCCTCCTGCATGATCAGAACAACATACTAGAATAGTGCAGGATATTAAGAAACAAGTCAAATCACTTCCCATTTTGTGCTTTCCTCATCTTCATGCATTCGTGATAGTTGAGAAAGATACCTCAGAAATAGGATATGGAGGTATATTTAAGCAAAAGTTTGAACAAGAATCTCATGAGAAATTAGTTAAATTTCATAGTGAAGTCTGGTTCAGGGCTCAGAAAAATTATTATACTATTAAAAAAGAAATTTTATCCATAGTTTTGTGTATTTCAAACTTTCAAGATGATTTATATAACAAGAAATTGCTTCTAACAATAGATTGCAAATTAGCAAAAGAAGTTTTACAAAGAGATGTTCAAAATGTTGTTTCAAAATAGATTTTTGCAATATGGCAAGCTATTCTATCTATCTTTGATTTTGATATAAAATATATCAAAGGAGAAGATAATTCATTGCCTTTATAGGAATGAAAAAAGTGAGTTCTTTGAGAAAGAAGGAACAAGATTCTAGTCCTTCTACGAAGATTCAAACTGTTAAAGATTTTGAAATAAAAATTACTTCTTGAAATTCAAATAGATTTCAAGTATTACAAGATTTTCCTCATTTGACTTACATTCAAGTTGCAAAAACCCCATTCATGAAAATCCCAACCACACCAATTCAACCAAAAACCTATCAAACAACCTCATCTTCTGGATCTTCATAGTTTACAAAATCTAAAATAGAAGATTTATTCCTCAATTGACACGAACAACCTTCAGATTTCAATACCCTTAAACTTTTCATTCAGAGAATGTTACCTCATGATATTCTTTTTCCTTTTTTTTTCCCAAAGAAATGGTCATAGTATTTACGTCCAAAAGTGTCACATATACATAATAGCCCACTGGCTATAAAGACCTTAGCTCTCATAATGAGACTAAGTGTGAAAGTATAGAATACCCAAGACATGCGAATTCCATACACTGAACGATCTATGGCATATTAGCCAACCGATGAGGCGCAAAAGAATACAATATTAACAACCTCATCTAGTCACAAAAATATAATGAACTAGCGAGATAATTGCCACTAACCTCGATGAATAGGCCCTAGTCACTCCTGTTCATCAGAGTACCGTCACACCTTACTAACATCCTAGTATTCAAGCCATTCTGCCAACGCAAGATTCACCACCTCCTTTTCTTCGCTCCATTCATTTTGAAAGATCCAAAGATTCCTAGTCTTCCAAAGCATCCAACATTGTCTTGCCGCTGACCATCCTTTTTCCCCCTGCATATCTAAAACCACCATTGTTGAAATCTTGAATCCCCAAGTGGCCATTGTACCCTTGCAATTTTCCACACTAGCATCGTGCTAGAATAGTGCATTAGGATATGCTCTAGATTCTTCTGCATATCTCCACACATATTACATATTGGACTTTCCTGAATGACTCTCTTCAATAACTGGTCTTTTGTTGGAAGAATACCATGCCAACATCGCTAAATGAAATGTTTAAGCTTCTCCTTGATGTTCAACTTCCAACAACACGTCCAAACCATTTTCATTATGACCTTGGCTGAGCTACTCTCCAGCCAATAATTCACCACCCGTTGTTTCTTAAAAGCATTAAGATAGGCCGACCTTACCATGTAGCTACCTTGGTTGGTCAAGTGCCACACAAGTTTGTCCCTAATGTCTCGTTGGGCAACTAGAGAACGAGGAATACAGATAATAGCTTTGGCATCTATTAAACTAAAAAGCTGTTGCACTAACCCTTCATTCCAACAATCACCTCTAGCGTTCAGAAGCTTACTCACCCATGTTGCTGGATCTCTCTGGAACTCAGAAACTATAGGTCTGAAAGGAGGTATACCAGGAATCTAAGGGCTCTCCCAAATTCTGATTGATTTTCCATCCCCTATCTAAAAGATGGCTCCTTGCTTGAGAATATATCGAGCTTCCATCTAGCACGTCCATAACCATGAAGCATTTTGTTTAATTGGAACTTGCAATAGACCACCCTTAGAAAAATACTTGGCCTTCATAACCCTGCTCATCAGAAGATTCGGCTACGCAGTAAGCCTCCAAAGTTGTTTTGCTATGAGGGCATCATTAAAGAGTTGTATATTCTTGAACTCAAACCACCCTCCTCTTTAGGCCAAGTAAGATCCTACCAAGGCCTCTAATGGATCTTCAACCGACTATCTCCTGAATCTCCCCACCAGAATCTTGAAGTCTGTCGGACAATGTTGTGACAAACACCTTTTGGAATTTTGAAACATGCTATTACATAAGTGGGAAGAATATCAATAACCGCCTTGAGGAGCACCTCTTTACCAGCATGACTAAGAAACTGATTCTTCCATCCTTGAACTCGTCATTGGACTCTCTCTGTCACATAATTGAACGCCTCTTTCTTCAATCTACCTATGATCATAGGAAGTCCAACATACCTTGCATTTAGCTTCTCCTTGATGCCATCCAGGATCCCAGAAATATCTTCCCTCTATCTTATTGGAATATTCTTGCTGAAGAGAATTGAAGATTTTTCGTAGTTGACTAGCTGCCTAGAGTAACAACTATAGCTGGATAAGAGGGTCTTGACTTTACAAGCTTGCTTCAAATATGCTCCACAAAAGAGTAATGAATCATCTGCAAACAATAAATGTGTAACTTGTGGACTCTCTCTACTGACCCTCATACCCTTATATTCCACCCTCAAGCTTGCTCGCTTAAGCATATTTGAAAATGCCTCAGACATAACTAAGAAAATGAAGGAAGACAACGGATCTCCCTGTCTAATTCCCCGTGTAGGCAAAATATATCCACATTTCTCCCCATTAACATTAAGAGAAAAGGTTGAGTAACTAATACATCGCCAAATCTAACCTACAAAGGTACTAGAAAACCTCATCCTTGTAAGAGCCGCACACAAAAAACTCCACTCGACCCTATCATATGCCTTGGCCATATCAAGTTTAATAGCCATCCATCATTGACTCCCTTGATGCCTAGCATTGAGGGTATGAATACACTCATGCGCAACAACAACATTATCTAAAATTTGCCTCCTTGAAAAATACGCTGCCTAGAAGGGACTAATGCACTCATGAAGGCAAACTACTATCCTATCTGCCAAGATTTTAGAGATGATCTTACACACTACATTACATAAGCTAATAGGTCAATAATGGCCAACAGATACAGGATTAGCAATTTTAGGGACCAATGTAATCAGTGTATGGTTCACCTGTGTAAGCATTCTATTTTGCTCAAAAAAGAATTTCACAGCATGACACAAATCAACACAAATCACATTCCAATAAGACTAGAAGAAAAAAAGGAGTCATAGCATTAGGTCCAGGGGCCTTATTGGGATGCATTTTGAAAAGGGCACTTTTGATTTCAGATTCCTCAACAGGACATGTCAACCTATGGTTCATGGCTGGAGTAATCAACAATAAGGTACCATCCAGGTCCTCATGTCGGAGGCTTGAGCTAGAGGTCACAAAAAAGCTTGTCATAGAATCCTAGGATCTCCTCCTTCACCTCATGGATGTTTACACAGGGACTACCATCCTCCTTTACCAATCTATCAATAGTATTTTGCCTTCTCCTATCAATTGTGGAGGCATGGAAGAACTTGCTATTTTTGTCCCCTTTTTTGAGGCATTGGATTCTTGATTTTTAGTACAAATAAATTTCCGCATCTCTATAAGCTCGATGGAGCTCTTTCCATAGCATACTCCATTCTTGCCAATTTCTGTTGCCCCCATAACAAAATAGGTGATCCATTTGCACTTTGATGCCTACAATTCGCAGAGCAAAATTATGCATATTTTCCTGACTCCATTTTAAGAGACCCACTCGAGTTTGTTCAATTTTGGCACATAGTTTATACATTGGGGTACCTCATTGCTCCCTACCCCAAGTAGCTTTCACCAATCTACACACCGCCTCTTTCACGACCCATCACTTATCAAACATGAATGGCCGCCTTGGTCTTTGCTCTGCCAGCTGAATGTTCATCAAGATAATTGAGTGATATGAAGAATGCATCTTCACATGATAAGCTTGGACCCTTGGATAACTGAGTAACCAATTAGAGAAGCCAAAAAACCTATCAAGCCGTTCTTCCACAAATCCATCTCCTACCTAATTATTCGCCCATGTAAAGCTCGTTTCCACAAAGTGGACTTCCCTCATCCCCATGTTAGAAAAAAATGATTTGAAAGGTTGACAACTAACCTCTGTCTATATCCTTCCTTCTTTCTTCTCTGTACCATCAGTATATCATTAAAATTGTCTCCCAAAAACCACATGTCACCCCATCGAGACCTTTGTTTCTCAAGGTATGCCCATTGCTCATATCTTAACCTTCGATCTGTATGAGCAGACAAGAAAACAGCCCAAAAAAATTATTCTCCCTTTTTAACTCACAATGCAATTGGAAACAAAAACTAGTAGATATAATATTGTGAATACCAATATTATCATTCCAACTAACAAACAACTCTCCTTTGGTACCAGTTGGCTCAACAACACACCATCTTTCTTGACATTTCAATCTTCTAATCATATTAGCCACAAACTTTCTATTCTGCTTAGTTTCGAAAAGAAATATCAAATCAGGGAGATGAGAACAAATGACCTCTTGTAATTGGGAAACTGTAGAAGGCCTTCCCAAACCTTTATAATTCCACACACAAACTTTCATCGCTCATGTTGGGACCACTCTAGGCTGGCCTCTAGCACCTTTGACACATTGGCCATGTGAGGTTTATTGACACAAGACTCTTGCTTGGCATAAAAAGTCTCATCTTGGAGTTGCAAAGATCGCTTGCCACCAGTCGGAACTAGATCAGCAGCTTCAGAGATCCTCCCAACTCTATTCCCAATCCTTAACCAACATCTAAGCCACACACCATCTTTTTCTTTCTTAACCAAATTGCTGGGGCAATTGTCTGCAACATGCACACACACCTCCTTCTCCATCGTCTGAAGTTGCTGAATTTCAGATTTGGTGAATTCAGGAGATTGCTCTGGCAATACAGAACATCGGGACGCCCAAACCATCATCTCATCCAGCACTCTAACTTCAGGAGTTTGCTCCCGCTGAAGTACTGAATTTAGAAGATGGGAATTAGCAAGTACTGAATTCAAAGATTCTGAATTCCTGACGGGTAGTAGCTGGGATTCAGCTAAGGGAAAAGCTGAAGAGCCGAGCTCCAAATCCATACTCCTAGGTGGCAGAACTTGAGCACTGGACACCCTTTGCATCCTTTCATGTGGAAGTACTGAATCCAGAAGCTCTGAATAACCGACGGGCAAAAGTGTTGATTCAGCAAATGGATAGGTTGAATCTCTGAATTCTAACTCCTTGCTCCCAATCAGCAGAACAAGAACACGAGAAGACTATTGCACCTCAGCCACTACAGCCACAGATGCAATCCCTGGATTAACCTTAGACAAAGGTAGCAACCCAAAACCTAGAGCACCACCCCCACTGAAGTGAGTCCCCAGCACCCCCGATGGACCAAGCTTCATACCCTTCCCCTGTGCAATAGTCTTGCTACTTTCAACCTTCAACCACTCACCAAATTGTCCCACTTTAAGATCACCACATTCAAGAGCTACCCTTCGAGCATAACACATCCTTTCCAAATGCCCAACCTTACCACAATAATAACAAAAGCCAGCTAAGTTTTCATACCAAAAGGATATCCAGCACTCTTGAGAACCAAGTTTCAATTGTATGCCTCTCAACAGAGGCTTACACAAATCAACTAAGACAAGTATCTTCATGCACCTTCCAGCTGCACCACCACCTTCAGGAATGAGAACATCAAGAATGTGAGGAATAGTTGCCGAAGCCTAAACCCCGTCTCCCTTGCGAGCCACTGAGTGACCAAGTGCCAAACTTGAATCCACAACTCCACCTTACTGAAATTATGCTCCAAAGGCTGCACAAATGACGACCACTCTCCAAGGACGACAAATTGCTGATCAAACATCCATCCTTTACCTTACAACACCCTAACTTTGTCCTCTTTGTTCTGGACAACAAACTGAAATCTAGTTGGTCCTAGCTCCCATACCTTGAAAGGTGCTTTAGTCGGCCAAATTCTGACCCACGCACTCTTAAGGCCTGTGAAATTCGATCTCCTTTCACCAAAAACACAGCCAAAAAGGCTCATTGAACACTCCTCCAAACTAGTTTGAACATTCGTCTCTTGAATCACTACACCTGTATCTTCTTCTCCAGTGAGCTCTAACTTGTGCAGCAACTCAGAGACCACCAACATGGGATCTTGGAGTATCCCACTATCCATCCTCAGCAGACCACAGCTACAAGACAACCTGCTGCCTGAAAGAGCAAATAACAACATGAACAAGAAAAGAAAAGATAAAGAAAAGAATCGTAGCAAAGTTGCACTGGTTGAAGAACAAATGAAACCGTGAATCGAAAGGACAACTAAAGAAAGGAAGTAAGGAAACTGCAAGGAAGGCAAAACGAAAAAGAAGAGAAAACAAATGATTGCTAAACCAAAAAGCACAGAAAATTTGAACGAATGACACATAGAAAGAACCAAAAGCCTTAGCACAAGCACGTGGACTCCTCAACAAACATGAAGAGGAAAGTTCACTCCTAAGAAAGAGACTCGAAGTGGCCTCAGTTGCATCACAGCCACACATTAGTCACACATAGAGACTAAGAGAGCACTCTATTATGCGCTACCTTATGATATTCATTGGGCAACAAGTGATATTGCAAAAGAAGTAAATTTTTACCAGTTGATCCTTTTCGATTCAACTTCTATTGAGATTCATCACACTTATGAAAAGGGATTAGAAAGAATTTCATATTCAAAGGTGATAATTAAAAGGTTTGCAAAGCTACTGAATGGCTTGTATATTTTTGGAGAAGTCTTTTCTAGACAAATTCATTCCAAGTGGTTACAACTATCAAGATTATAAGGAAGCTTGGTACAGGGCTTTTTTGTTTCGACCATTTAATCATTTATGGTTCTTTTCACTCAATAAAAATTTCAACAAAGAAGTTCCACTTTGATTTCCCCATTGCTGGATCTATTTTGGAAGTAGAGAAAAAAATTCTACCTCCAATAGCTCAAATGGGGTTCAAATATTTCATGAGTAAAGCAGATGGAGATTTATATTAAAAACCCATGAGGTTCTATACTGAATTCAAAGTTCCATGGAGATTTTGTTGGAACTACAAGATTACTCAATACTATTCAAAACCTCTACCTATGTCTTTGGTCAAAGAATTCAAGATAAAATGGTGGCCAGGATTTACTGTAGAACTATGATCTCAAGAGATGATAATGTGGTATTTTCAATATGTGGAAATAATTCAAAAAAGCATTCAACAATTATCTTAGACAAAAGGACAAGTGGTGGGACCAAGCACCCCTAAAAAGAAAGGAGAAAAGATAAGGATAAGATATCATCAATAATTCAATTAATGAAAGAAGATTTTGAGACAACTCAAGAATATTTAGAATTCATCCAATTCAAAAAACAAAAAGATAATTCAAAAACCATAGCCTCGTCTGAATGATCTTCTTTAGACCTATTCGGAGACCCTTAGCACAAGATTCTTTCCAAAAAAAAATTTTAAAAAAGGGTTTTCCCACTGACGTCTTTTCTTGCAGGTATTCCAAATGAAGACAAGAATAATTAATTACGGAACATTGGAACCCATTATCATTCATTTGCGTAAAGAAAATATAAAGGGGTGCTTGGTTTAGGAAGGGGAATGGGAAAAATAATGAGAATGGTAATAGTGGGGAATGATAATATATTCTTTTATTATAATTGTACTGGTTGGTTTCTGCTGGAGAATGATAATAATAATAATAATAATAATTCTTTCAAGTATGCAAAGAATTTCTTCTACAGCCTTGGTTCAAGAAAAAATTTGTTTTTATGGGTAATCACTTTCATACCCACCCACCCCCCGCCCCCCGCCCCCCCAAAATGGAGGGGAAAGGAGGATACCACAGTTTTGGTATTTGGAGTTAGTATTTACGAAATGACACCCCTCATCCAAGCATCAGATTTCATATCATTTCCATTCTATTCCCCCCAAAAACCCTCTACCAAGCACCCCCTAAGATTCCAAAAAAAAAAAAAAAGTCTGAAAGCTAACAGCATAATTTTTCAAAAGTAAGATTCAAATGAAATGCAATTCAAAGGAAAATGAAATGCAAATTCAAGATGAAGTTCTAAACTATATAAAGACTCAAGTCCTAAGAACGAAAGCATCGACTTTTTTTTGAAGACCCTTTACTATCATTAAAACCTACTCCTTTCTACCCTCGTCATTACCAAACTTATCTTGCAATCTTCTTGAATTGAAATAGTTTCTTTATGAAGAATTTCAAACTATTCCTTTATTATCTCATGTTTCACTTCAAAAATATGTAAAAAAAGGATATAGATATATTCACTTTGGGATGATTCAAGTAGCAGTCAAACCATTGGTGCATTTAAGTGTTGATGCTCCAATTTACTTAGCACTAAAAGATAAAAGACTAAAAAGATATAAAATTTCATTGTTAGCCATGATTCAAACTAATGTTTGTAATGGTCAAATTTATTTCAATTGTGTTCCAAATTTTTCAGTAGATCTTATAGATCCATTGATTTTAGATTCATTAATTTTAGATATTCATTTACAAGGAAATGAATTCAAAAGATTATGAAAATTTTTTGTTGTAATCTATCGAATTTATTTCAGATTAATGTCCTCTCAGTTAAATCCAAGATTCAATATGACTGCTACCTCTAAGGATGAAACTATTTTGCTACATGTGGAAATAGACCATCCTACTGCTTTTATTCCTAAAAGATTAAAGTGGAATGAGATAACAATTCTACAAGAATTTCATATTCAAAATCCTTAGCCTCATAGGAATCTTGCAAGATGAGAAGTCTCACAAATTATTAAGGAGCCTGCTTGAACCATTTTATTAAATTTTAGTTTATTTAGAGAAGGATCTTCTTCCTCTACTTTTAGAACTTTTATTTCTCAAAGATTATCATTTTTAGAATTATTGCCTTCAATGGTTTCAGAAAGTATTCCAAAGTATCATTTTAAAACACCCTTTCTAGAACTAGTTAATTCACCTCCTATGTCTCCTATAGCATCTCAGATGCGTGCAAAGATTAATGTTATTTCAAAAGTCAGTTTTAATATAGATTTTGAATGTATGGAAGAATTGTTTGAAAAAAGAAGATGAAGATAAAAAAAAAAAACAATGGTTCTTATCTTTAGATCAAGCTATTCAAGAAAGAATAAAAGAAGAATGGATTTCACGCGTGGAAAAAAAAAAAGGATGTCAAATTCCTTTGATTCCTTGGTTTGAGTATTGGTCCTCTAGAGAAGAAGGTATACAAGAAGTATTTAAGTTATAGTAAATAAATGTTCAGACTAATTTATATAAAAAATGGAATTTGTTAGATAATCAAGCAATTATTTTAGTTCATCCTCCATTATAATCAGTAAAAATTAACACTAATGAAGGAGAAATACTAGCTTCACCCTTTAAGAAAGGGAGAGAAGATAGTAATTCATCAGTAGTTTTAGATGATATTTAAAAGATTTATGAGCAAAATAATTATTCAAATCAGATATTATATACAATAGCAAATTAAGTAGAGTATTTAGCAAGTAAAATAGATTCAATTCCTAAAAATAAACATAAATTTCCTCAGGATGTTACAATTTCTCATTTTCAACCTAGGAGTTTGCCTAGAGAAAAAGAAAAAGAAAAAGAAGTTACTTCTAATTTAGTGTATAATTCAAATAATTTACTTAGTAAAATATATTTAAATAAATATATTTTGACACTATATTCCATACAGACGTAATGTTTATTTATTTTCAAAATATATTTATTTTAAATAAATAATTTTGACACTATATTCAAAATACAGACGTAGTGTTTATTTATTTTCAAAATATATTTATTTTAAATGATACATAAGTTAAATAAAAAAATAAATAATTTAATTAAATAATACATAGGTTGACTAAAGAACTTACTTTTATTGAATTAATCCTTAGAATCCATAACTTGAATTCCAAAACCTAAAATACAAATACGAATAAAAGTGTACAATAGTATCCATGAAAGTGTTACAAGATTGAAGATGGTTTTGAAAATATTTGAATATTGCAATATAGGTTTGGTAATATGAAGGAGGTGAGAAGGAGTAGTTTTTAATGATAGAAAGGATCTCCAAAAAAAAAAAAAAAAAAGCCGATGCCTTCCTTCTTAGGACTTGAGTCTTTATATAGGCTAGACTTCATCTTGAATTTGCATTTCATTTGCTTTTGATTAGCATTTCATTTGACTTTTCCTTTATTTTGCATTTCATTTGAATCTTCCTTTAGAAAAGTTGTGCTGCTAGCTTTCCAACTTTTCTTTTCTTTATCAGGAATCTTACTTTTTCTTCACACGGATGAATAATAGTGGGTCTTGATGTTCCCCAACTAATGATTCTTGTCTTCATTTGGAATACCTACAAGAAAATATGTTAGTGAGAAAACCCTTTTTTTAAAAATCTTAAAAGGATCCTATGCTAAGGGTCCTCTGAATGGGTTTGAGGAAGGTTCTTCAGACGAGGTTTTGCCTTTTTATTTTTCTTTTTGTTTTTTGAATTGGAGGAATTCTATATATTCTTGAGCTATCTCAGAATCTTCTTTCATTAATTGAATTATTGTCGATATCTTATCCTTAGCTTCAGCTTTTGAATTGTCTTCCATCTTTTTAGGTATGCTTGGTCCCACCACTTGCCCTTTTGTCTGAGATAATTGTTGAATGCTTTTTTGAGAAGAATCAACTATAGACTTAGATTCAGAATATTTAATTTCAAAATCAAAAAATGAAGAAATAAATAAGATTCAATTAATAGAACAAGAATTTCAAGATAATAAAGACTTAGAAATTAATGGAATTAGAAACAAAAAAAAAAGAAAAAATATAATACTAATAATTGGAAATTGGCTGAAACTAGGACTTATTATCCTAGGCCAACACCTCTAGATATTTAATATGAAGAAAGGTTTAAGTTTAATTCAAATAATTATAACAGAGATTCAATTTAGGAATGGAACATAGATGGAAAATCAGAATATGAAATATTAAATACATTACAAGAAATGAAAATGGCTAGAATCGCTTATAAAATTAGAAATGTTGATGAAAAACATTCCACTAGTTTACTTGTCTATGGTTTTATAGGACAATTAAAACACTGGTGGGATAATGCCCTAACACTTCAAGATAAATTTCAATTTTAGATCATACTACAAAAATAGAAGATGAACAATGAAATATTACTATTCAATCATATGCAGGTGATTTTTTAATAGTCACTAATACTATGTACTTTGTAGGAAATCCAAAAGAAGAAATACAGTCTTCAAAAGTATTTTTGACAAATTTAAGATGTCCAATATTGTCTGATTTTAAATGGTATAAAAATATTTTTTTGAGTCAAGTATTAAGAAAGCCTAATTGTAATGCTCCTTTCTAGAAAAAAAAAATTTATTACTAGATTGCCAAGTTTATTTTCTCAAAGAATTATGAATAATTTACAAAAAGAAATGGGTACTGACCAGATTCAATTTGATTTAATGACTTTTGGTTAATGGTTTGCTTTTATTAAAAAAGGATTAGTTTTATGCTCAGAATTCAAAATTCAAGCTAAATATGGTTTAGAAAATGGAGAATTAGGGTCTTTTTGTGAAGCCTTTGGAATAAAAGGTATGAAAGCACCCTCTACTCAAAATAAGAAAAGAATAAAATATAATAAGAAAATTCTTAAAAGAATTAAAGACAAGAGTAGTAAACAATACTACAAGAAATCTAAGAAAAAAGGAAATAATAATTACTTGCTAGAAATGTAAAATGAAGAAAAGAATTAATGAAATATTCCAAGAAGATGAATTAAAAGATAAATTAATGGCTTTATTAATTCAAGAAAGTGATGAAGATGTAATTCAAGATGATATAGAGTCAGATTCAAGTGAAAAATTTACAAAAACATGTAAATGTTTTTTTTTTTGGGTAAAGGTAAGTATTATATTATATACCAAGGCAGAACTTCACATCCAAAAGAGGACATACACTTCAAATACATGTCATAACAAGTGCAAGAGTGTCACGGTATCAACAGCGGAGCATAGGCTCACAAGAACGCAAGCGAAAGTTTGCCAAACAAAACTAGCCACTATAAAAACAAGCTGGCTATAGCCAAGGATACAAGTTTATAGTATACCCTTAAGCCAGGAAATAAAAGGGTCAATATTCCAACAAGCTTGCATCCCCCTATTCAAAGGGGTATCTTCAGCATGCTTAAAAGTAAAAGCCTTGTCTCTGACTACCTTCTGAAGTTTTAGCTCAATAGCCGGCATATAAAGGGTTTGTTGCGAAATAGAATGTGATTCCTTCCCTCCAGATAATATAGCAAAGAGCACCAAAGGAGAAGCGGGCCATCTAATGATAGAAGCTACGACCTTTGGTGTGTTGACTGGCCCATTGAAAATTGTCATACCAGCATCGATTAGACCATGTAAGGTTACATTTTATAACCTAAAAGGAAGCCAAAGACCCAATGTAAGGGCATTCAAAATATAAATGGTCAACACTATCCGGAATAAAATGACAAAAAAAATAGAATAAATGTATTAATGTCATTACAAAGAATAAAAAAATAATTTTTATTTGATATGATAGAGAAAATTATAGATATAGATGAATATTTAAATAGATTAAAAGAATTGATACTTGAAGAAGAAAAGCCTACACCTTTAGTAGAATCTTTTAGTATTTCAAAATTATTAGAAAAATACCCTACTCATAGTACTCTTAAGATAGGGAATACTGAAGATATTCAAATAGAAATAAAAGACTTAAAGACTCAAGTTAAAAATATGCAAAAGGAAGTATTAGAATTAAAAACAAAAGATTTAGAAGCTAAATTGGCTTTAGTATAAAGTAGTATTCCTTCTACTTCAGACTAGAACAATCTTGATATATTCAAGAATTGTCTTCCATTCAAATAAATAAAAAAAATAATGAAAAAATTCCTGATCAATTATTTTTTACAAATGATAGAAAGAATAGAATGACACAAATGGTACTATTTTGTTATTATAGGAATTAATGATTTCAATCAAACTCTACATGTGATGATAGATAGCGATGCAGATGCAAATTGTATTAAAACAAGTATAATTCCTACCAAATATTGTCAAAAAAATGAACAATTATTAGCCGTTAATTCAATGACTTTAAAAGTTAGGCATTAATTAGTAGCAAATATATGTAATGATGATTATTGTATTAAGAATATATTCCTTGTTGTAGATAATATTGCTCAAAATGCTATTTTAGGACTTCCATTTTTAGATCAAATTAATCTTATGTGTATAGATGATAAAGGTATTCATACAAAAATTATGGGAAAGAAAATTTCGTTTAAATTCATTTCTCCTAAAAAATGGAAAGAAATAGATTTACTTCAATAGTCTTCAATATTTAGAAGGATAAACTTGATTCAACACACTAGAAAACAAATTATGTTTTTAAAATAAGAATATTCATATGCTAGAATATAAGAACGACTAAAAGATTCTAGTATTCAAAGAAAAATATTAGAATTAGAAGAATTATTCAAGAAGGAATTATGTTCAGATTTAGCTAATGTTTTTTGGGATAGGAAAAATTATGAGGTAGAATAACCATATGAAGAAGGACTTTTAGAAAAGAATATTCGTACTAAAGCTAGGCCAACTCAAATGAATCAAGAATTACTATAAATTTGTCAGAAAGATATTCAAACATTATTAGAAAAATTATTAATTAGACCTTGTAAGTCTCCCTGGAGTTGTCCTACTTTCAATATTATGAATCAAGTAGAAAAAGAAAGAGGAGTTCCAAGGTTAGTCATGAATTACAAGCCACTCAATAAATTATTAAAATGGATTAGTTATTCTATTCCCAAAAAAATAGATTTACTTAATAGATTATATAATGCAAGAATATTTTCAAAATTTGATATGAAATCAGGTTATTGGCAAATTCAAATAGTTGAGAAGGATAGGTACAAAATGGCTTTTACAATACCATTTGGTCATTATGAATGGAATGTGATGCTTTTTGGCCTCAAAAATGCGCCGTCAAAATTTCAAAACATATTGAATGACATATTTAATCCTTATTCAACATATATGATTGTTTATATAGATGATGTTCTAGTATTTTGTAAAACACTAGAACAACATTTTAAATATTTAAATATGTTTTTCAATACAGTTAAATGAAATGGATTAGTAGTTTTGGCTACTAAGATGAATTACTTCAAGTTCAAGTATGATTTTTAGGTTATAATATTCATTTAGGAACAATTATACCTATTAATAGAAGTTTAGAGTTTATTGATAAATTTCCAAACGAAATTAAAGATACAAATCAATTGTAAAGATTTTTAGTTTGTTTGAATTATATATCTGACTTTTTTCCCCTAAATTAAGACAAAAGTGTGCTTCGTTGTTTCAAAGATTGAAAAAAAGTCCTCTTGCATGGTTAGAACAACATACTAGAATAGTGCAGAATATTAAGAAACAAGTCAAGTCACTTCCATGTTTGTGCATTTCTCATCCACATGCATTCATGATAGTTGACATAGATGCCTCAGAAATAGGATATCAAGGTACACTTGAACAAAAGTTAGAACATGAATCTCATGAGCAATTAGTTAGATTTAATAGTGGAGTCTGGCTCAGGGCTCAAAAGATTTTCTCCACTATTAAAGAAGAAATTTTATCTATACTTTTATGTATTTCAAAATTTCAAGATGATTTATATAATAAATTTTTTTCTCTTAGAATATATTGCAAATTAGAAAAGAAATTTTACAAAAATATGTTCAAAATATTGTTTCAAAATAAATTTTTACCAGATGGCAACCTATTCTCTCTATCTTTGATTTTGACATAGAATATATCAAATGAGAAGAGAATTCATTGCCAGATTTTCTAAAAAGAGAATTTTTTTACAGGAATGAAAAAGTGAGTTCTTGGAAAAAGTAAGGAACAAGATTCCTGTCTTTCTATGAAGATTCAAATTGTCAAAGATTTTGAAATGAAAGTTTCAAATTTAAATCAATTTCAAGTATTACAAGATTTTCCTCTTGAATAAACAAAATAGTTATCTCTTGACAAGATTATATGGATCAACAAAAAAAGCAATTAAATTAAATAATACATAGGTTGAATAAAGCACTTAGATTTATTGAATTAATGTTTAGATTCCAAAACCTAAAATACAAATATGAATAAAAGTGTACAATAATATCCTTGAAAGGATTACAAGATTGAAGATGGTCTTGAAAATATTTGAAGATATTTGAAGATTACAAGATAGGTTTGGTATTATGAAGGAGGCTAGAAAGTAGTAGTTTTTAATGATAGTAAAGGATCTTAAAAAAAAAATGCCGATGCTCTCCTTGTTTGGTCTTGAGCTTTTATACAGGCTAGAACTCCAACTTGAATTTACATTTCATCTGCCTTTAATTTGCATTTCATTTGAATCCTCCTTTTGAAAAGTTGTGCTATCAACTTTCCAACTTTTCTTTTCTTTGTCTAGAATTTTACTTTTTCTTCATGTGGATGAATAATAGTGGGTCCCAATATTCCTCAACTAATGCTTTTTGTCTTCATTGTCTTCATTTGGAATACCTACAAAACATGATGTTAGTGGAATAAAAAAAATTCTTTTTTTTTAAATATTGCGAAAGGATCCTATGCTAAGTGTTCTCTGAATGGATCTAAAGAAAATCCTTGAGACAAAGCTTTGGCCTTTTAATTTTTCTTTTTGCGTTTTGAATTGCAGAAATTCTAAATATTCCTGAGTTGTTTCTATGTCTTCAGTCATTAATCGAATTATTGTTTGTAACTTTCTTTCTCTTCAACTTTTTTAACTTTTGAGTCTATCTTCTTTTTAGGCATACTAGGGACCGCAATTTGTCCTTTTTCCAAAGAGAGTTGTGCTTTTTTGAATTCTTTGCATGTCTTGAAAGTAGCACATGATTCTTCAGAACATAATTTTGTGGTAAAACTTGACCACCACTTGATTTGAATTCTCACACTGGCGACATAGGGAGAGGTTTTGAATAATATTGAGTGATCTTGTAACTCCAACATGATATCCATGGAACTTTGAGTTCTGCATAAAATCTCACTGGTCTTGAATATAATTCTCCACCTGCTTTACTCATGAAATACTTGAATCCCATTTGAACTATTGGCGGTAGAATTTCTTCTCTACTTCCAAAATAGATCCACCAAGGATGGAACCAGATTGGAACTTCCTTGTTGAAATTCTTATGAAAAATGAAAAACCATGAATGATCAAATGTTATATTTCAGATTTAGTAAAATATGAAGATCTAGAAAATGAGGCTATTTGACTGGTTTTTGGCTAAATTGGTGTTGTTTTGGGTTCATGAATGGGGTTCTACAACTTGAATGTAAGTCAAAGGAGGAAAATCTTGTAATACTTGAGATCTATTTGAATTTGAAGAAGTAATTTTCATTTCAAAATCTTTGACAATTTGAGTCTTTGTTGAAGCATTTGAATCTTGTTCCTTCTTTTTTGAAGAACTCATATTTTTAGACTTGTCAAAAGCTCTTTTGTTAGAAAATCTAGTAATGAATTATTTTCTCCCGTCATATATTCTATTTCAAAATCAAAGACAGAGAATAGCTTGCCATCTGGCAAAAATTTGTTTTGAAACAATATTTTGAACATCTTTTGGTAAAACTTCGTTTGCTGATTTGCAATCTACTCTAAGAAGAAATTTCTTTTTATATAAATCATCTTGAAATTTTCAAATACATAAAAATATGGTAAAATTTATTATTTAATAGTAGAATATTTTTTTTTGAGCCCTGAGCCAAACTCCACTATGAAATCTAACTAATTATTCATCAGACTCTTCTCCTAGTTTTTGCTTAAGAGTACCTCCATATCCTATATCAGATGGATCCATCTCAACTATCATGAATGCATGCGGATGAGGAATGCAAAAACATAAAAGAGACTTAACTTGACTCTTAATTTGTTGAACTAGCTTACTATGACTATCTGTCAAAGTAGGAGGATTCTTTTGAAGTCTTTGATATAATGGAGCACACTTTTGTCTTAACTTTTGAAAGAAATCAGAGATGTAAATTAAACATTTTAAATATTTGAAATTAATTTTTTCTTTAATTTCATATGAAAATTTATCTATAAATTCTAAACTTCTATTAATAAGAATAATTGTTCCTAAATGAATATTATAACCTAAAAATCTTACTTGTATTTGAAGTAATTCATCTTAATAGTTGAAACTACTAAACCATTTCTTTTAATAGTATTAAAAAATATATTTAAATGTTTAAAATGTGGTTCTAATGTTTCATAAAATACTAAAACATCATCTATATACACAATCATAAATGTTGAGTAAGGATTAAATATATCATTCATAATATTCTAGAATTTTGAAGGAGCATTTTTTAAACCAAAAGGTATTACATTCCATTCATAATGACTAAATGGAAGTGTAAAAGCCATTTTGTACCTATCCTTCTTAGCAATTTGAATTTGCAAATAACCTAATTTCATATCAAATTTTGAAATTATTTTTGCATTAAAAAACCTATTGAATAAATCTCTTTTATTTGGAATAAGATATCTAATCCATTTTAATATTTTTTTGAGTGGTTTGTAAATTATTACTAACTTGGGAGCTCCTTTTCTTTTTTTCTACTTGATTCATAACATAGAAAGCAAAACAACCGAGGGACACTTCGAAGATCTAAATAAAAATTTTTTTTTTTTAAAAATCCTTGTTAATATGGTAATTCCACCTCATGTTTTTTCCTATCCCAAAAAGCATTAGATAGATCCAAACATATTTCTTTTTGAATAATTCTTCTGATTCTAATATTTTTCTTTGAATACTAGAATCTTTTAGTGGATCTTCTATTCTAGCATATGAATATTCTTCTTTGAAAAAAAAATTTGTTTTCTAGTGTGTTGAATAGGGGTGGTCATGGTTTGGTTAAACCGAATAAACCGACCGAAAAAACCGAGTCGAAAAACCAAAAAAACCAAACCGAAAATGAATTCGGTTTATTCGGTTCGGTTTTAACCAAACCGAATAAGTTATTCGGTTTTCGGTTTGGGGTGCTGAAAACCGAACCGAACCGAATAAGGAAACCGAATCGAATAAGAAAACCGAACCGAATAAGGAAAACGAACCGAATAAACCGAATAAAACCAAATAAAACCGAATTTCAAAATTTATAAATATATTTTATATATATAAGTATAAATATAAATATATGTTATTTTATAGAATAGTTATGGTTTATAGTTTATAAAACTATTGTAGACTTTGTAGTTATGTATATATATTTTTGTATAATTAATTTATTGTTATTATAAAATTTATCATGTATAGAACTATATACTATATTGTTATCATTAATATGCTATCATTAATATTATTTTCATTAATATACTATATTGTTATTATAAAATTTATTGTTATTTTATAAAATTTATCATGTATAGAACTATATTTATTGTTATCATTAATGAATAATGATATGGACAATATAATGAATATATAGTAATATTAATATAGTATATAACTATATACTATATACTAAACAATTTTACTATATATTATATACTAAACTATATACTAAATAATTTTACTATATACTAGTATAGTTTATACAATAATTTTAATTTATCAATTTATTTAAAAGTTAAACAAATATGAAATATCAAATTACAAATAAAGAAAAATAAAATAATGCATAAGTTGACAAAGTTGTTAAAATGTTAAGCATCTAGAAGATGTAAGGCCTGTAGGCTGTAGGCTATATAGCGTACTAGCATGTAACTATATAGCATGCGATTAGCCGATTATTATGTTTTATATATTTAATTAGAATCAATATCATATATTCATAATATCATCAATAATTCAATATAATAGTCAATAATTAATAACTTATTGTTGTTAACTAAGTGATTACTAAGTATTAACTATTAAATGACTGAATGTTGAGTTTTTGAGTAATCAATTATAACTATATAATATTTACTAACGGTTATTTATTCAAAATTCTAAATTATTTATAATTTGCAAATTAATTATACGTATTTAAATCGAGTCAAATATCATAATAATTAATACTTATAATTAGTTATTACTGATCAAGTAATTATTATTACAACTAAATACTAGCCTAGGTAAACTTATAATACTAAGAAGTACTAACATGTTACATAGTTAATACTTAATACTAACTTAGCTATAGTAATATGTTAATAACTAATAATGATTAATGAATAATGAGTACTAAGTTTACTAACGAACTAAGCACTAAATTAGTTAGTACTTATTTAATACTAACTTAGTGTTGAATAATACTTAATATACATAAGTTAATACTAACTTAGTTAACACTGATAAGTGATAAGTAAATAAGGAATAAATTACTAATTAGACATTAACTTAGATAATACTATGAGTCTATGATTACTATCTTAGTTTTGACTTTTGAGTAATAACTAATAAGTACTAACTTAGTAACTTAGTTACTTAGCTAATGCCTAATAGGCTAATAAGTAATAGGCTAATAGTTTTGAGTAATAACACTAATAAATTAATAATTACAATATGTAAATGCTTTTTATATTACAATTACAAATGATGAGAATTGAGCCATAACTCATAAGGAGTTAAGGAAGTTTGTAAATTTGTAATGCTTTGTGAATGTTTGTTTCAAGTTTGAAACCGAATTTGAAAAAATTATTTGTGAATGTTTGATTTGAAACCGAATTATTTAATTTATTTGTGAAGTTTTGAAAAAAAAAAGAAAAAAAAAGAAATTCGGTTTATTTGGTTAACCAAATTCCTTATTCGGTTTGTGAAACCGAATAAACCGAATCGAATTCTTATTCGGTTTTATTCGGTTTAAACCGAATAAAACCAAAAATCGAATAAGAAATTCGGTTTGGTTTATTCGGTTTTATTTGGTTTTCGGTTAGGGGGTTTCAAAATGTCAAACCGAATAAACCGAACCGAATAAACCGAAAACCGAACCGATGACCACCCCTAGTTGAATCAAGTTTATCCTTCTAAATATTGAAGACTTTTGAAGTAAATCTATTTCTTTCTATTTTTTAGGAGAAATGAATTTAAACAAAATTTTCTTTCCCATAATTTTTGTATGAATACCTTTATCATCTATACACATAGGATTAATTTGAGCCAAAAATGGAAGTCCTAAAATAACATCTTGAGTTGTATTATCTACAACAATGAATAAATTCTTAATACAGTAATCATCATTACATATATTTGCTACTACTTTATGCCTAACTTTTAAAGGAGTTGAATTAGCGGGTAACAATGTTTCATTTGTCTTTTGACAATACTTAGTAGGAATAATACCTATTTAAATACAATTTGCATTTGTTCCACTATCTATCATAGCATGCACAGTTAGAAATTATTTTCATACCCCTTTATTATTTTCACAAGAATTATTTTAGAATTTTATTATTTCATACCCCTTAGAATTATATATTTAAAATTTATGATTTCATGTATTCATATATTAACTCACCAATCAACATCAAAGAAGAATCATTCAAATAATATCCAAATTTGATGTTGAAATTTCTCCAAATTCTACTTCAATTTCACCACTCTTGTTTGTATTTGGAGCCATGATATGTTGAGTAACTTCATCTATTTCTACAACAAGAGAATAAAAATTATAAATTATATAAGTTTATAAATAAAAAATATAAAAAAATAATTAACTAATATTACCTTTATTTTCCAAACTGCCAATTCCTACTACAAATCAATGCTTCAACAATCTATGGAGATAATGAACTGTGAAACTGATCTACAATTCTATCACGAAGACTAAAAGAAAATTTTCAGGCAACAGTTGATACGGGAACACATAAGACATCCCTACCAAGTTTAGCCAAATTTGGATAATGATATTCCTGAGATTTCCTAAAGTCAAGAACTTGAACTACTAATGTCCTTTATTTCTTGGCTCATCTAAATAAATTTCTAATTGACTCTTTTATGTGCTAATAGCATACTCAAAACTCTCAAATTGGTCAAATTCCTATCATATCAACAAACATATATGTTAAAACAAGTGACATAACAAAAATATTAAATATAAAAATGAAATAAGACTAAAATATTAATAATTCATACCATAAAAACATCCATTGATTGCTGGCCTTCTTTTTCTGCGACTCCGATAATATAGGCCTTGTTACTATCTCGATAACATGAAGAGGATGCTCCAAATGTTTTGGATAGTGTCATATATTTATTAAAAAGACCAAAAAGAGTATCTCTAACTCTTGCCAATTCTTCAGACCCAAGACAATAAAGTTCGTCGTAGCTAAACTCAAGAAATTGAAACTTATACTAGGGATCAAATACCACAGCCACAGCCAATAAAATATTGAATTCACACAATATTTGTTGAACTTAACAAACATCTGTTTAGCTATTCTCTTCATAAAACTATCTAAACTCTTGCACTCCTCAACCAACTTTAATTGAATAAGAAACACTTGAGGAAAATACAAATTGGCTATTGGATACTAAGATCCTGACAAAACATTAGTTGCAGTGTAAAAAACCTCAAGAAAGTTACAAATCTTTTAAACCCTTTCCCACTCTTTCGGAGATAGACAACTTTAAAAATTTGAATCACTTAATTGCCAATTACAGAATGCAAGACGATAATAAAGAGCACTTGAAAGCATCTTATATATGGAATTCCATCTAGTGGGAATATCTTGAACCAAAGCCTTTTTAGAATCAAGAGATGTTTGTTCTACATATTAGGTGAACCTTTGCTTTCTTACTTGAGAACTCTTGACATATTTGACACGTTCCCTTATTTTATCAACTGCTATGTCAATTTTCTTTAGACCATCTTGCACAATCAAATTCAAAATATGTGCACAACACCTTACACTCAAATAAAACCCCATTATGCATCAGTGCTTTTTTTTTAACTTCATCTTGTTTTTAACAATCTGAATACAAACATCATTTGCAAAAGCATTATCTAATGTGATAGAAAAAAATTTCTTTTCTATACTCCATCCACTAGCCAAAATTTAAATTTTTTCAGCTAAAGCAACCTATGAGGAGGATCATAGAAGAAAATTTCAAAAAAAAAATTTGCAGCACCCAATTTATATCAATATAATGTGCAGTCAAACTCAAATAGCCATTAGTAACAATAGAACTCCATGCATCAAAAGTCAAACATATTCGACTAGGACATGTACATAACTCATGACAAAGTCTTTCCACTTGAGAAGCATGTATCTTTTTTATGTCAACCTTTACAATGTTCCTAGTGATATGTGTAACTTGTGGTTTTAAATATTTGAGTAGACTCTTAACTCCCTTAGATTCCGCAAAAGAAAATGGCAAGTCATGCCTAATTTTTCATACATAAATAATTCTATAAATTTATCTTGATTAAATTGTGAATTGCAAGTAGATAAGAGTGAGTGAGTCTTGATCAAAAGAAAGAAAAAGTTGCCAAATGTTTTAAGTTTTCAATTTCACACTTTTTTTTATGTGTCTGCTCATATTACATGTACGGATGTACCATATTTACTTTCTACAGAATACTTTCTTCCACATTTTTTGCATTCACACTTTAACTCTTCTCCTGATTTTGTTTCAAGAATCTAAAAATATTCCCAAACTCCATAAGTTAGTCTTCTCTTGCTTTTAGGTGATTTCTTTTATCTTTCTGCATCATATGCTACACATTGAAATAGGTTGACTCCCAATGTCTCCTCAATGCCATCACTACCATCATCATTGTTAAATGGATTTTTATTACTTGCCTCCATTTTTGTAGTTATCAAAAAATAACAACATAAGTCAGAATCTAGAACTACATAAATAACTTAAACTTAACATCATAAATAACATGAAATGAGAGCGAAGATTTATATTTAATTTTATCGAGAAAAATGTTGGTTTGTGTATTCTTAATGAGTATCAACCATATAAAAGCTGGAAAAATTGTTGGGTCCATTCATATAAACAAGTTCCTATGAACAAAATAGCATGAGTCAAAATCCAATTAATGGGACTCCAATTCTTTAATTTCCTTTTTTCGACAGTGGACTCCAATTCTTTAATCATGGTCCCTAGTCCCCTTTCCCATGATCCAAAAGTATTTAAATTTAAGTTCAAAAAAAAAAACCCTTCATACTTTAACTTGTGCTCAAAGCTTATTAGCCTTATTTGGCTAAATCTATGCAATGTGATAATATGAGGAAAAAAATCAACATTTGCAAAGAAAGATAAAACTTAGTCTGATACATGAGCTGCTAAGGTCATGATTTGTTAAAGGGATATTATGGATTTGCATATGTGGCAGAGATTGCAGAAGAATGTGCATGCATCTAGTGAAACAATAATCTAGAAGGCGATTCTCTTCACGTACTTCAAGCCATAAAGTCAGCTAAAGAATTTCTAAAGGATTTGGATACATTGGTAACAACTGATCTGAATCATTCATATAATTGACAAAAATTAGACCCCATTATTTAGAGTGTAAAAATTCTTCTCCCAAGAAGATAACTGCTTAAATACAGGGAATGAATGCAATAGAAACTAGGAAATATCCAATGATGTTTACAAAATGCTTACAAAAAATCAATAATCAGGAAATGATACCAAAATAAATCTCCAAAACTTTCATCGGTCACAAGTTAATGGCTCTTTAGTTTTCCTCACAAAAGCTCTTTACTTTTGAACGTAATCATGAATGACAAGAAATTTAAGCATAGCAACCCCCCATATTTTTTGAATTTTCCAAGGATAAATAGCAACATCCTCAACTAACCTCTTTCACCCCCAACCCCACCCCTCCCCTTTTTCTCCTCCCCACCTCCTTCCCAACCCCAACCCACCCACAAACATACACACTCACCCAAACATAGAGCGAAAAACAACCTACAAACCAATAATTAAAACTCATGATCCACCAGAAAAAAGCCTATGAACCAATTGAAAAGTCAACTTAATTAAAAATTTCTGCCACTAAATGCTTCTCTCCCACAACTCTGCCACTTGTCTCTACTCCTTCCTCTTCCTCTTGAAGATTTCCTCTAGCAAATTTAACCGAATTCAAAAGATAAAACTAGATCCATCATCATTCCAAGCGATAACATCGTCAATGGTACAATCTTCCACCAACTGATAAGTTTTGGTCAATAAAGGTGTTGGAAAAGATCTTATGGCCTCTCTACGCATAGATGAATTGATCTATTGAAAGAATTTTCTACGCATAGATGAATTGATCTATTGAAAGAATTTTGGCAAGAGTGAAAGAAGTCAAGAATGACAATAATGATTGACTGATTAGGGTTGGTATATCGATCTCTTTTCAATTTTACAAAATTACCCTAACAAAATTCTTCAAATTATTTTAAATAGGTTAAATGGGTTGACTAGCAGGTTAACTTGAGCGGACTTATTTATTTTGTGTGTTAAATGGGTCTGACCTGATTTTGACAAGAACTCGTGAAGCTGTATACCTATACCTGTTAAATATGTGTTAGGTTCATGTCACGTTTACTTGTCGTGCCGCAAATTGCAGCCTTACCCTTCGTTATCTGTATAGGCTTTATTTTGCTACCTCTTAAGCTCTTGTTCTCTCCCTATAAATGGCCTTGATGCCTCTTCCATTTTTCTTCTTTCATTTATCTTCTCTTTTCTTTGCAGCCTCGCTGCCTTGCCCTTTTCTTCCGCTATTTTTTTTGCCATTCTCCACGGCTCACCCCTTTGTCTCCGTCAAATGCATTCAGTTCTTTCCTTGTTCGCCATTGTCCCCACCATCTATAGGTTTTTTAAGCTTCTGAGTGAAATCATTTTTATTCACATCTTCATCAAATGATCATCAATCTAGGGCTTTGTTGTGAATTTTGCAGGTCGTCTTCAGTGTCCGTGGCAAACCTTGGATTTATCCCTTTTTTCTGGAAGTTATAATTTAGCTTTCTTTTTTGTTTTTTCATGATGCTGAAATCAGGAATTGATGTTTATAAATCGATCCTTTCTCAAGACTCTCTAGACGAGTTAGCCCAAGAATTCCATATAAGCTCTTCAATTCCTTTAAGGTTACCATTGGTGACCACCACCCTATCCCCTTCTCCCCTCCCACCCCCTTTGCAGGAACATTGGCTTTATATATGGAGTTCTATAAGACTAGACTTCATATTCCCCTAACTTCTTTTTTCAAGAAATTTTGAAGTTCTACTAGATTCACATTTTGCAATTATCTCAAAACGTAGCTCAGAAGCTTATATGTTTTAAACTAGTATGTCGTTGTCTAGGAATGAAATGTATTGTAGGTCTTTTTAGGTATTTTTTTCAAATGAAAACAAATGAAGACTGGTTCAGTTTTAACAATAGGCCTCAACAACCAAAAATTCTTATAGGGTGTGCCACTTCTATCAAGAAGTGGAAAATGAAGTTCTTCTTTGTTCAAGCTTCTATTGTGAATCATACAATAGAATGGCGGAATCCAAAAAACGTTAAGGACCCATCTCCTTCACCAAACAAATACAAAGCAAGTGATGCCAAAGTGCTAAGTGAGCTGTTTTTCAAAGTGAACGACATTTCTGAGGCCGTACTAGCCGGATTGATTCCGGCTCCAAAAGAGGAAGGTTATGAATTGGTAATAGAAAATGAGGGAAAGTGTAGGGTTCTATTCTAATTGTTACTTGAGACTCCTGCTAGGTTCATCTGGTTGTTACTGTCATTTAGTTTGTTCCATTCTAACGCTTATTGTTTTGTTTTGTTTTTTTTTTTTTATCATATGCATACAGCCATGGACCTTCACCAATACATTGAAACCGCATCCAAGCAAGCCACAGGTGAGCCCCGCTAGTTTAGCGAAAGCATCTTTTTCAAGCAAGGACATGGGAGAATAAAACTATGCCCGAAAGCTAGGACAAAACCACTACTACTACGTTGCCTCCTAAAAAAGGGGTAATTCCTACTAGGCCGAGCTCTTCAGATGGGCCCAAGAAAAGGTGAAGAAATGAATCATCCCGAAACCATGCTCACGATGAAGAAGCCCAAAGGGATCCTATTCTGAGTTTGAAAAGAGAACAAGAAAAGCTATCTCCATCACTTTCCGAATAGGAATCAGGAGATTCCACTGTATGGGGCCAACTTTGGATCCATTCGTTCTGAAGTGAAAAAATATTTATTCCAATACTAAATTGTCAAATGTGAACACTAGGGCTAAGTGGGTGGCGAACGCTTTACCTCTCGCTGAAATTCAAGCAACAACTCGAATCTCAGAGTCCGAGCTTAAGGACAGGATAAACAAGTAAGCAGAGGAGATAAAGAAGGCTAAACATCAACACTTATATGTACAAATATAATTTTTTAATTTCAATTGATTTAGACTTTAACTTATTCTTTCTTATTTTTTCCAGTCCGTTATGGTGGCAGGGTGCATTCACATGTTACTAAAGTTAAAGAATACTGACCTGAACCAGTTGAAACAAACCACAGAAAAACCAAGGGATATAATGGCTCTCTCTGTGGATTGAGAAGAGAATAACCGATAGGAGATCCATGTACGCGATTAGGAGATTGCCATGCTGACTTCAAAATTAGAGCAAGCCAATAATCAACAAAAGACTGCTGAAGAGAAAATAAAGCAACTAAAGGCCGCTCTCGCTTAGAAAAAGAAAGACTTGAAAAAAGTCAAAAGTGAGTCGCAAAAATGAATCTCCGAACTTTGAGATGCAACCACCAGGAGGGATTGGTCTTAAAAGAGGCGGAAGTTTCTCATGACTCAAGGTTGCAAATTGCTTTTTAACATGTTGCTTGAAAGTCATGAGTTCAGGCTATGGTTTGGGACTCTAGTCTCTAATATAGGCTGCCGCCAAGGCAAAAATTATAGAGCAGCTTAAGGAAACGTACTTCAACCATATTCCCTTAGAACAAATCCTATAATTCAATCCCAACATTGATGAAGAGATGAATGCTAGGTTCATGGAAAAACAGTCCAGATTCTATGAATTTAAATTTTTTGACGTACTGGCTACAAATCCGAACATGACAATTCAGGATTTGCTCAATTTTAGCTTGCTACAGCCCTCTTTGTAAATTTTCATATGAATATAATTTCTATGTAAGGATAAACTTTTGTTTGTAATGCATACAACTTTTTTATTGCTAATTTAGTGTTCAAACTGAAAAAGATAGGATTTCATTTCATCCAATCAAGAATCAGCTACTGAGCCATACAAATGGTTGTACCCACAAAATATGTAAAAGAAATCCATTCTCAAAAACAACTTTACTTCTCAAAAGAAAACAATACTGCTACCCAAGGTATAATTTTTCCTTTAAAAATAGAAACACGTCAGGTTTGTCATATGCCATGTCCTTGGCACTGGCTTTCCACGCATGGTTTCTAGCCAACAGCTACCAGACCTGAAGACTTATACTACTTTGTAAGGTCCTTCCTAATGCGGATCAAGTTTTCGATGCCCCTCAACTTCACTGACTCCGTTGTTGTGGACAACATAATCTCCAAGTCAAATGAGAGCATGGCAAACTTGAGAGTTGTGATATTGGGCCTCCATTTGCTTATATCTTGCCTGCTTGAGTGCGGCTATCTCTCACCTTTCTTCAAGGGCATCCATTTAGCACCATATTTCCTCATCATTTCTATTTTTCTCAAAATCCAATACCTGTTGAGTTGGCACACTGATCTCCGTAGGGATAACAACCTCTATTCTGTATACCAAATTGTATGGTGTTTCCCCAGTAGTTGTCTTGAATGTAGTCCGGTAAACCCATAGCACATCCAGCAAATCCTCCACCCATTCTCCATTTGCCTTCACCAAACGAGTATGGATTCCTTGAATAAGGATGATGAAAGTCCATAATGGTAATCATTTTTGGCACATCGTTATGAGTTTGGATTTGGGTTCAAGAAGTGTTCAAAGATCCACTTCATTATGATTATGTGAAGCCTTCTATGAGATTTAATATTTTTGTTTTAACTTAGACAATTTGGAACACCGTAGGGTTTAATTAGGGTTTCACCCGACCGTAACTCGAAAAAACTCAAATTTATTTTAATTATTTTAGTATTTTATTTGTCATAATTTTAATAGGATTTTAATAAGTTTAGGTTCCTCTATGTCTGAAATTTATTCTAGATTAAATTATACTAGGGCTAGGATTTGTGGCTTGTAATTTTAGTCCAAGTATGTTAGGGTTTAGTTTCCAATTCTTATGGCATCAAACCACTAATTCTAGTAACAATTATAAGACCAAGAAGGGCAGCTATTACTAATATAAATACACCCCTCCATGGCCAAATTTTAGATGTTGAGAGATCACTACAAGAAAAACCCCCCTTTAGTGACGAAAACCATCGTGACGGAAAAAAATTCCGTCACCAAAGGACACCTTTAATGACAAGAATTCAAGTCGTCACCAAATTTTTACCATCTCACCATCTTTAGTGACGAGTGACTAATTCTTGTCACCATTTCGTCACTAAAGACTTTGGCGGGAAGTTTCCCGCCAATATGGCACATTTAGTGACGAAACATTAGTGACGAAAAAACACTATTGTCACTAAAAGTTTAAAGTTCAGCCATTTGTGACGAAATTATGGTCGTCACGAATTGGATGGCTTTTAGTGACGGAATTCTTGTCGTCACCAAAATGGATGCCTTTTATTATTGCCCTTACTTTTTAAGAATTATACAATGACACCCTAATAGTAATAATCTTTTAATTCATATTTATATATATAAAGTTTTAATGTATAATATTATTAAATATTGATATATAAAACATTTGTTTTGGTGTGTAATGAAATTAAAAATTATAGGATTTAATAACAATATATGTATTTGGGCATATAATTAGGGATAGATTGAATAAAATACTTTGGCCTAAATTGATTTACAACAACTTATATAATTATTTGACTTGTTGGGCTGAGGATCATGATTGGGTTATGTTATTTATCTATTGGGCAAAATTGAAGATTTTAAATTTATGACTCCTAATTTTTACTAATTGAACTAAGACACCCTAAGGTATATGAATTTGCCTACATTACTTTTTTAAGATATACCATCAATTAATTATGATTGGATTTCCTTGGTTAATAATAATTATATGATTAAGCATATTATTCCTTGGTTGGACTTATTGGGTTAAAAATAATGATTGGATTATGTAATTTATCAATCGGGCCAAACTTAACTTTTTAAATTTATAACTCTTAATTTTTAATAATTGCACTAATACACCTTAATATATGAATTTGCCTACATTATTTTACTTCAAGAATTGAGTCTTTTTAAGATACACTCAATAATTATGATTGAATTTCTTTTGCTAAGAATAATGATTGGACTAAATATATTCTTCCTTATGCCAAACTTAGCTTACTTATATTATTACTCTTAATTTCTAATAATTGTACTAGGACACCCTAACATTTTATTTGTCCATATAATTGTACTTTAATCACACTTTCTTTTTAGTAGTAGAATATAGTATTGATTAGTACTAATTAGTTTCTTTGGTTAAGAATAACAATTGAACTAAGTATATTCTTTATTGGGTTGAGATTCATTAGCTTATTCATGTTATGGCTCTTAATTTAAAATAATTATACTAGAATACCTTGAAATTTATGAATTTGCACACATAAGTTTTGTTAGTATTAAAATACACCATCGATTAATGGTAATCAAAAGTTTTGACATTTATTACGAACTGTATTTCTTTATAAGAAAATTAGAAATAAAAAATATATAGTTTCAAACTAGTTACAGTCACTAATATAATATTATAACATAAGTAGCGGTTAATACATGTACATATATAGTTAGATGTACAGTATATAATAAAAGTAGTAAAATACATTTATACTCCATTTGTCCCAAAAAAAAGAGAGTTTGGTTTCACCAATTTACAACTTTTTATTTATGGTCAACCAAATAGAGGTACAACTAATTTTATACCACCAGTTTCCTCATTAAAGGTATTGTATATTAATACACCCTTTAATGTATTCTATCTTATTAAGGGTATTTTGGAAATTTTGTTAAAAAATTGGTTTTGACTTTTGAAACTGGACCCTTTTTTTGGTACATCTCATTTTATACCACTAATTTCCTCATTAAGGGTATTCTATATGAAGACACAATTTTAATATATTTTATCTCATTAAGGACATTTTGAATTTTATTTTGAAATACATCTTTGACTTTTAAAACTGGACTATTTTTTTTTTGGGACAAAAACTTGTCTAGAAACTGAATTCTTTTTTTTTTTTAGACAGAGGGAGTATATATCTATATATATATATATATATATATATATATATATAGTTAGAAGTTAATACATATATATAGTAGTTAGTAAATACTATAGGTATAATAAAAGTAATTATTACATGACGTAAGTAGTTTAGTGCATATATATACATAGTTTTATATACACACAGTGACACACATATGTTAATTATTCATCTATTTGTTTATTTTTTTAACTAAATAATAAGATATAATCTATATAAATTGAAATATATAATATACATAATTTTTTAATCTCAACATAAAAATTTAAATATTATTTTTTCTCTAAATTATTTTAAAACGATTTCACTTTAACTATTTAATAACTAATTAACATTTTAAAATTTAAAATTTTAAAAAATTGAAGTTAAAATTTTTTTGAACTAATATAGTATTGTAAAGTAAAAGATTAATTATTGGTTAAAATAAAAAAAAATTATTATAAATAATTGAATAAAAAGTTTGAATTTTTTTTAAAAAAGAGGAAAAATGAAATTGTTTTAAAGAAAAAAGCGGGATAAAAAAATAAAAGCGCCCTCCAATAGTTTTAAAACTGTTTATTGCCTTTGCCACCCTCAACAAAATTTCAATTCCTTTTGCCATTTTCAACTGAGCTCTGCTCATTCAAAACACACTCTGTCCATTTCTTCCTTTCCTTCATTCCTTCCTCCAAATTTAAAATTGTGTCTTTCAATTCCAGATGTCTTTGTATACACATCTGGTATTCCATTATTCCTTTGTCGATTTGGAGACAAAGATTGAATCTTTGATTCATTCAAGCCAAGCCCAGAAAAACCGGCGTTCCCGTCTTCAAGCTCTCGTCTTCTCTCCAAATCTGGCGTTCCTGCCTTCTCTCCAAAAATATCTTCACTCCCAATGTTAGATTTTCACCCCTCTTCCTTTGTCCCAATCCGGCTTTCCTTATTCAAGGAATTTTCAGTTTTTCACCAAGAACCCATTTCAGATTGGTTAGCAAACCTGAGTTTTTTACATCTTTTGGGGCTCTCAATCTCCGAGGACAAAGAACCAAGAATTCCTTCTGTATTCATCCGTGGGCTCCTCTGCTTCTTCTCAGAAACCGGACAGCAATCAAGGTTCTTCATGTTTGTATCTGTAATTCGTGGAAAATTGTTGGTGTATGCATTTATGGTAGCTGAAATATTGTGCTATGTAGGGACTTAGTTCGTTTTTGGTTTAGTTATGTGAAAAGATTGAAACTTGAATTTGGAGACAGGACAATTGGTCTTACAAATTTGGTTTTTTTTTCTTATTTTACACAAGTCCTCCACCTGTTTGATGAAATGTTTGTATGGCATTTGTAATTTAGTTTCTTTAATTTTTAGTTTTTTGTATTGCACAATAGATGGCTGGATCTTCAAGCTCTTGTAGTGGTTCTTACAGTTGTGAGTTCATTTGCTAAAGGTAGAAATTATCTGATTCTAATTACTGTGATTAAGCTCTAATCTGTAATTATGCTTGTTCGGAGTTGTACTTAGTGCTTTAAGGATTGGACTTTGATGTTTATATATGTTTTAATTTAGTTAAATCTTTGCTAATTATAGGCAAGGAGAGAGAAGATTAATGCAAGAATGAAGCTATTACAGGAGCTGGTCTCGGGGTGTAACAAGGTTGGACGTCGTTTTCTTCACTTATAACTGTCATTTTGCCATTGTTTTATTTAGTTAATGGTGGTTTTCATGATGCTTAGGTTTTGGATTCCGTGATGGGAACATCTAGTTACTAATATACTATTAATTGTCATTTGTGCCTTTTTGACTTGTCATTAGTAGAACTCGGCTAACTACTTTTTTATTTCCTAGTGTAAAGTTGGTGTCACTGTCACCTTTTAAACAAGAAAAAGTTGATGTCTTTTTCACCAAGAAAAGTGGCTGAGTCTGTTGTTGATGTTGCACTGTCCCTCTCTTAATTCTTACTGCTTTTTAAATACTACTACTACTACTATACATCTTTTTGCCTTACCTTTTGCAGGGTTTGTTTGTTAAAGGGTGCTTTCTCCAGTGGTCACTTTTGTTGTATTTGGAGGGTTGAGAAGAGGCGGAGGGGAATGGGTTGGATGTTTGGTAATATTGTAATTTGCAAGTTGCTAAGACTTGGGTTTCTCTCCCTTCATTTATTTTGTGTTTTATTATGGTCCAAATTTGCTGCTAGAAGTTATTAAAGTTGGTTTAAACTGTCAGCTTGATTGGATTAAGTGTCTTGGCTGTGGGTATTATTGTGTTGGCTTCTTCAGTGTAGAGATAGTAAAGGTGGGAGGTTTGGGGTAGGTCTTGCTTGCAGGTTGCAACTTGCATATGCGTATATGTATTTATGATAGTTTAGATGGGCTATAAATTTGAAAGTTAATAGGGCTGTTTTCAGAGAGACTGAAACAATGCAGTTATAATAGTGGATATACCCAGCTGCATTTGCTGATGATTTTGATGTTACCAAACCTTTGTGGGCATAAGTTACTGTTCTGACTAAGTCCTCGTGATGATGATTTTGTGGTTTGGTTGGAAGGTGATTTGAGTGGAATTGTGCTGTTTTAGTATTGGAAATCTTTGGCTTCATAAAAATTCGGTTTCTTATTCATCATATTTATCTTCACATATGCATGTGTTATGTGTCTATCAAGTTCACATCGATTGCATCATAAAATTCATATGATCGGTTAAGCCGGAACTAATTTATGCTAGACATGTCTAACAGATGATTAGATATGCACAGAATTTTTTCTAATGTGATGCATACTTCTTAGTGCTTACAGAATGATATATTTGGTCATTGTCGTTATGCTGTTTTCATGAGCTAAAATGGTTGTGAATTCTTCTTTTGGTGCATGGTGTAATTTATCAAGTATCAATGGTCTAGTGGAGGTTTAATGCTACAAATGCAATTGGCTGTTTCCTGCAGCCATCATTTTAGCATCGAAGGAAGAGTTTACCGAGCAATCCTGTCTATAGAGAATAAAAAAGTAACTGGAAAGGTTTTCTCACTATCTCCTGCTTCATCATACTCATAAGTGTACTAGATATATCACAGATAATGAAATGATTCCATCCTGTTTCAAACATATGAGGCACTCCATCTGGAACATCTTTCTCCTTGGTCAAAAAAAAAAAAAAGAAAAAAGAAAAGAAAGTGAATGGCTTTTGTTAGAGATTGACTTTAGTTTCTCTGTTTCTGTTCTCAATTTTTGAGAAATCAGTAAAATCAAGTTTCTTTTGAGTTTAGAAATAAAAAGAAAAAATAATGGTTAAGTCCTCAAATAGAATATTGCTTAAGTGTTTTGATTATTGTTTGTTTCATGAAAAAGCCTGAACAAATGCTGCACCCTTCCACCCCTGCTATGTTTCAAGATTTTGATTCCTTTTTTTTTTTTTGTTCACTCACTCATGAAGTTGTAATGAGTTTCTGCTCAAAAACTAATAAAAATTATCCAGTGGCCTAGTATGATTTTAATAGCATAAACATAATATTTGTGTTGATGTCTCATCTATCTGAGTAACATTAATTTTAGTAAGAACCAGATTACTTAGAAATGGCATTATGTGTTGACTTGTGAGATTGTTAGGGATTTCTGACAAGGAAGAGGAAAATGGTTTTCACATTTCTGTCTTATGAACTTTGTTTTTAGACTTTATTGAAGTTTATTCTGTAGGTTCTACTTGACATTACTCCTTTTGAGTTACATTTTCAGGATTATTTTGAGGGTGATGAGTATGAAAGGAAAACTCTTGATGTTTGTATGATGGTATGACCAACCTGATAACAATTCGTCTTTTCTATTTGCTTTTGTGGATGTGTTCAAATTAATTTTGTTCACTTCAAAAAATTGGCGTGAGATTTTTCTCTTAACATAAACACGCATGTCTTAGGCTTTATGGAATTGGCGAGCTCGTGTTAATAATGGAAGCTTCTTAGTTGTTACCGTGTAGAATTAGTGGATTGTTTAGGGAAATAACCTAACAAGATCTTTTGCAAAATTTTTAGATTGTACCATTAAACATTATGTATTAACCTTCTGATCCATAGTCTAGTTCTGGGTCTTTCTCTTTTTAAGTCACATGGTGCCGCTGCTTCTTGTCCTGCTTTTCATGTTCTGCTTAGGCATATTCTCCATGATTTTGAGCCATCTATTGATGGATGCTTATACAGAGTGCGTGATTGCAGTGGGCTCTTATGACATTGCTGAACCCTATTCAGAGTTCAGCTAACTTGATATACATTGGATATAACTTTCATGCTTCATCAGCCCTCAATGTTACCAGGAGAAGAGTGGTTGACCGTAAGAAGCAAAAATCACTACAAAATGTGTACCAGTGCTTTGTTCTTGGCCCTAAAAATGCTGGAAAATCTACACTGTTGAACTCCTTTCGTGGAAGGTCTATTGTTTATGATGCTGCTTGTAATTTATGAGCTTAGATCAACTTTTGTATGATCTTGTCACCAATTACTTTACTTATTTATTTTATGGTTTGCACTTGCTTTCCATGTTTCATTACATCTTCCCAATAGATTCTGATTTTCCTTTTTTTTTCCTGTTTAAGGCCTTTCTCAGAAAATTATATCCCAACAAGTAAGGACTGGTATGTAGTGAATTTTGTTGACCATCCTGGGGTGAGTATCATCGGCTTAAATCTCTTTAGCATGTTGTTAGATTGAAAGAATTTGTCTTTCTCTTGTTGCACTTGCCTTTTGCCAATATGAAATGCACGCTATCATATTTATACAAGCAATGTGCTTGCACCATCTCATCTTTTTGGACCTGTAAAAACATGCATACTTAGATGAGTCATGTCATGAATAGTGATAAAAAATGAGGAATCTGCGTAAATTGGTATTTATAAAACCGTTTTAGACTTTTAATAGTATAGTGCACAGTGGATAAAAGAAATCTTTCCATGTGGTTCATTCACATAATGTGCGTCACATGGTAACAGTTGAGTTCAATGTGGAAATCTTGAATGGCATGTATCAAATTTAGTATTCTAAAGCTTAGCAGTTTTGCAGGACTGTTTCTGGTTGTTCTGGACTGAAATGAATTGGCCTAGATGAAGACTGATTTTTTGGTTTTTTTTTTCTGTTTTTTCCTGGTTTTTTCTGGACTTTTCTGGACTATTTTTTTCTGTTTTTTCAAAATGTGTATTTCAAAATGTGCATACAAGCTATATATATATATTTTTTTTTTCTGTTTCTCATTCAGCTTGTATAGTTTGTTGGACATCTTGGCCTTTTCTGTTTTTTGTTTCTTGCTGCATTTGATGTTTCTGTTTCTTGGCATTTTTTGTTTCTTGCTGCATTTTCTGTTTCTGTTTCTATTTCTGTTTCTATTTCTTGGCATTTTAGATTTTCTGTTTCTGCATGTTTTGTTCTAAGTTTTCTGTTTCTTGGCATTTTTTGTTCTTTGTTTCTTGCTGAATTTTCTGTTTCTGTTTATGTTTCTTGGCATTTTAGATTTTCTGTTTCTGCATTTTTTGTTCTAAGTTTTCTGTTTCTTGGCATTTTTTTTTCTTGCTGCATTTTCTGTTTCAATTTCTTGGCATTTTAGATTTTCTGTTTCTGCATAAATTGTTCTAAGTTTTCTGTTTCTTGGCATTTTTTTTTTCTTGCTGCATTTTCTGTTTCAATTTCTTGGCATTTTAGATTTTCTGTTTCTGCATTTTTGTTTCTAAGTTTTTTGTTCCTTTTGCGGTGAAAGCAAATGTATTGTCATTTTCATTGTGGTAAAAATGTACTCTTGTGTTGTACCTATGTTTGTAGTTCCTTTTTAAATCCATGATATTATGCTGTTTTCTTTCCTCTTTTTAAGTTTGTAACTTGGGGTAGGTTGTTGGCCAATGTCACGCCAATCATACACTGACCAAGGTTTGCTGCAAAAGTTTTGAGTAGCTGGGCTGCACAACAATGGCCTTCAACTGAAAAGGAGCCCACTTAAAGTCATCCCTCTCTTCTGACTTGGTAAGCTAAACTATTCACTCTTATTCAATTTCTAACTGTGAAAAACATCCGGGGATGACATTATATGGAATCAGTCGTGTATGGGTGAAAGATTGTGTTTATCTTATAGTTTTTGATAAAGGGTCATGTGGGAATCTGTGGTTCAGTTAATGAATTTCTCTTGGTTTTGCTGAGGACGAAAGGAGTTCATGTCAATAACCGATCTTTTTTGTGTTGAACATCGTTCATCTTCTGCCCTTTCTGCTTATTCTGGCTAATTCTGCACTCTTCATTTGACTTTGTCATCAGTTCTTTGTGGCTTTGTGGTTTTATGCTGATTTAATGGAACTCTGTTTATGGAGGTTTAATTGGTTACAAAGTGTCATCAGACTGAAAACGAAGAAAAAAATTCAAAAGAAAAGCTTTGTGCGAATGTGTAAAAGTGATGAGTTTCGTTAAAAGATGAGTTTCTTTATCGCAACATGTTGGTCCCTTAGTACGATCTCACTTGTACACTCAAAGGTTGCATATCATTAGTATCGATGCGTGGCACATTTCTAAATTTCTCTTAGCAATAAGGATGATGTAACATAATGATATCTAGTTAATAGGGTTGGTTTACAAGTAAAATTTGCAGTTTGTGGTTTTGTATTATGGTACGTGATACATTTCGTGGTCACATTAGTTTTCTTTGATTGGTGGGCAATTCTGTAATTGCATTATGTCATGAGTTCAAGTTATGGGGTGTTGTTGTTTCTATAGTTAGTCATTTGTGCGAATGGATTGGATGGATTTTTAAACATTAACTGTTTTTCACTTTTCTTATCACAGTGACGCATTCACTACCACATAATCAATCATCCATAGATTGAAGGCATTACAAATGGCTCATTGGTTGGTGTTGTCAAGGTCTTTTTCATTCCTTCCGGCTCTTTCCTTTTAGAATGTGAAGGGAATTATGTGTGCACTACTATTTTGTGGGTGTATGGTGTTTGGATAATATTTTCATGCTACAATTCGAATAATATTGTATGGTGTTTGGATAATATTTTATTTCTTAAGTAGTAGGATATTAAAATGTTGTCTATGGCATTGAACAAGTTGAAGTTTTGTGCCCTTTTGCAGATATATATTTAAATGATGTTCAATGCTTAGTATGATTGTCAAGATTTTTCCGACTTCGATGATGTATGTATTATAAGAATAAATGATGTGACAATCAATACTGTGATATTGGTCATATGATACTAAAACAAACCACATTGTACTGTTAAAATTTGTCACTAATGACCCCATTTAGTGACCAATTTTTTTCGTCACTAAATAAGAACAAACCTTTGGTGACGACAAAATTTCGTCACCAATGAACAGAGCCACAAAACTTTTTCGTCACAAACTACATATCCAACAACTTTTTTGTGACAAGCTTTTTCCGTCACTAATGATTAAAAAGAATTGGTGACGCAGAACTTGTCGTCACTAGCTCGTCACTAAAGGCATTGATCAAGGCATAATTTAGTGACAAATTTTTTTCCGTCACTAATGAAAAAAGTAATTGGTGACGAAAAACTTGTCATCACTAGCTCGTCACTAAAGGCGTTGACCAAGGCATAATTTAGTGACGAAATTTTTTCTCGTCACCAAAACGGTCACACTGCCCGGCTGCCCAGTCGCACTTTCAGTGACGACCATTTTTCGTCACTAATTTCGCGCATTTAGTGACGACTTGTATCTTTTAGTGACAACAATTTCCCCCTTTTGGTGACGAATTTTTGTGGTCACTAAATTTCGTCACTTCCAAGTTTCGTCACTAAATGCAACCCTTTAGTGACGATGTCGTTTTTTCCGTCACGAAAGACCTTTAGCGACGGACCTTTGCTGACGACGGCTCACGAAAATTTTTTTCGTCACTAAAGGTTTTCATTGGGCCTTTAGTGACGAAAATCAACCCTTTGGTGACGAAATTTCGGTTGTCACTAAAGGGGGGTTTTTCTTGTAGTGGATTAATAAAATTTATGAGGTTTCTTCACACTTAAGTTCTTGTTTTTGAACTTAATTTTGAGCTTATCAAGGTTCACCTTGTGGCGCTCTTTAACTTATCGACTTGTTAATTGATCCTAACAAGTTATGGAATCTTCTGCCCATCAATTACCACCTTGTATGATTGATTATAGTCTAGAGAACATCTACAATTGTGCCTAGTTTGCTAGCCTTAACTAACCCTACTTCTTGCTTCATCGGATCACATCTAGTTCAATTCTTAGTAAATTCTAGGCTTGAGGAACTTAGTTGTATTGGGAGGTCCTTGTTGGCCTTTAGGTGCGTATTAGATTTTAGTATGAGAGCAATTTGGTTTACCTTGAATTGTTCATACCCTTTTGGTTATTTTGGTTATTTTTTCGTTTTTTTTATATCGTTATTTCTAGTTTTTGTGTTCTTCCCATACCGTCTTTCCTTTCTTGTCTTGAATCCTTTTCTGATACTTGTCTTTCATTCCATTTCCTTGATTTTTCTGCCCTTGTGTCTATTGTTAAATTTTTTTGAAAAAATCTACTACTTGAATTTTATCTTTTCGGCCCAAAACATTGATATTTGTCCAAATTCTTTTACAGGAATTCAATTATTGGTTGTAACCTTAATTTGTCTTGATCTTATTTTTATTATTTTTTTTTGCCTAACTTCATTGTTGCTACAATTTGTCTTGCTCAAATAAGTGACCTGGCCAAAATCAATTGTTGTTCTTGTTCTTATCTTATTTTGTTTATCTTGAAAATTGCTCGGTCCAATTTTATTACTTGCCGAAGCCTATCATTCTTACTTGAAGTTATCTTGTCTCAATTTGTGCTACCAAAATTGCATTAGTCGTAGTCGACATTGAGTCCTTGTCCAAGCAAAATATTGTTTATCCTATAATTTAGCTCCGGGTTCCATATTTTTCCTCGCTAACAAAGATAAAGTCTGTTCAGAAGATTCTTGCCTAACTCTGTCTATTGTTAGCAAATCAATTCCTGTCTAATTGTACATCTATTTCTACCTTGATTCTTCCTATCAAATTTTGTACTATCCAATTAAAGCATATTGGCTAACGCTTCCTACTATTTGTCAAAAAAAAAAAAAATGGAGAGTATTACTTGAAGTGTGTTTTCCGCTTAACAATTCTAGTTCTACCCAAGACGCCATAGATGGTCCAAGATTTCTGTAAAAAAAATTGAGCAGCCGCTTACGATCATAATTGAGTCTTTTTTTTTTTTCTCTCTCTAAAAACAATAGTATATTAATAGGGCAAATTGCCAAAGTACATAGCCACAAAAGGGCTAAATGAGTTTCGTGGTATTGGAATTTAACCAAACCCACGGAAACAAAGGACCACTAGAATAAAAAAGGACCACTAAGGGTCATAAAGCCTGACAAGCAGGAAAAATGCCACACAAGACGGCAAACAAAAGCGGCCACTACACAACCTAGGGCACCAAAATTACAACAAACTACTAACTAAGGTGTTGTCTTAAGTGAAAATCCCAAAATTGTGCATGGTGAAAGAAACTGAACGCCAACGTTCCTAACTATAGCTTTATGCCTTTTGTGATGATTTCGAAAAATTAGCAAACGTTGAACCAAACTACTACCACTGGTAAACGTTAAATAGCTTGAACCAATCTTCTGCCACATGCCGGGAAGAACACGCCACCAAAGTCGTAGCAGACACCTAAAAAAATAGTGTTGATCACACCTTTGTCGCACGCTGAATCGCACCTACTAAGTGGATTGGGAGCAACCTGGTGGACTAGAGCAGACAATTTTCTTTGCTTTCCAATACTTCCTCGTGTTGAGACTGATATAATTGAGTCTTCTTGTTGGCTGAAACTTCTTGTTATTTTGTAATTTTTCCTAACTCCAATTTTCTGGAATTTTGGTTCCACCAAAACTCTTGTAGCCGAAAGTTGGGGTGGCTAATTTCAACCCAATATTTTGACCCAATGGGTTGGGTTATTTAGGTAATGGATCAATAAATGATTGGGTCATAAAATGACCCATGATAATTGGGTTGGGTTGGGTTAATGGTCATCCAATAGGTTATCTTCTTTTTTTTTTTCTCTACTTGAATTACAATTCCATCGGCTTTATTGACTATCATCTCTTCAGCCACCTTCATTCCTTCACGGTTGCATCTGATCTCTTCTGTCGCCCTAGCCACCTTCATTCCTTTAATCGCAGACAGCCGGTAGTCAATGCCGTTCTCTTCCTCAATGTGCTCATTTGTTCTCTTCCTTCAATCGCGGACCACTAACCTCCTCTATTCTTTATTCTCTATTCAGCCATTGCCTTAAGTCTCGGCAGTTGACTAGCAATGTATATTGAAAAGGCAACAACTTTCTTTTGTGCTATTGTTTTTAGATGTAGTGATTGGTTTCTGCCATCTTGTTTAATCTACCAGTGCAAGAAGGCCTTGCGCCTAAACATGGCTATAAATTGCTCACTCACTCTTCTAAACATCTCTTGATTTGAGGTTGAATTTCCCACAAAAGTAGATGCCATCTTAAATCCAATAGGAGGAATTCACAAACAATAGACTTGACAATATAGGGATCCATTCCACAAAGTACGAAGAATTCTTGTTTATATTATACTACAGTGGAGGAAATTTTTTAACTTCTCAAGTAGAGAAAGAAAAAAAAAAAACCCAGTGAATTGACGATGTCCATTGTTTATTGGCAACAACTCTAATTTTCGGAACAATACTAGTTAATGCATTTCAAAAAAATACTAGTTTTCTTATGGAAACTTTCAGCATTAAACTTTTCATGAAAAAAATTGAAGGTGTTGAAATCAAATTGTGAACTGATCAATTAATCAGCGCCTAAACAACTTGGGAATATTTGTAGTTCCATGGGTCTATTGAGCATATGGCTCGTTAGTTTAAGGTCTTTTTTTTTTTTTTTTTGTGAGAGACATGCACAACTCCTTGATTGTGATTGTTCTAACATTCATTGAGATACTTGAAAGTAGTACAAAGAATCCTTTTTGCATTTAATTAGTCAAGACTCAATAACAAATATATCATGTATATAATTGTGTGAATCTTTTTATATAGCCATGCATGATTAACATCAACCAAACACAAAATCAATACCAAATACAACTTGGAGAACATTGATAGACATGGCAAAAACTTATTGATATTTATTGATAGTATCAAATAATTTTCTTTAAAAAAATCCTTTTTGCAAGATGAAAATTGTTCTCTTTCATTTCTGATGATTAACTTGGAATTATAGACAAGTATCCAATCAGTTTTTCATATGTTCTATCAATGCATTTTAGCTTACATATGGGGCTCCACAATTTCAAATCCTTGGACATATAAGCAAAACTATTTCAAGCCTAATTGATGTTCTTTAGTTGACTAATAATTGACTCGATCGGAGAAAATGTCAGATGTTTGAAGCTTTAGGAATATAGAAGTGATTTGCCTTTAAGGTAGGTTCATATGTGATGAATAAAAAAAAACTTCACCTAAAGAGTGAGGACTTTATATAAAGGATAAAGCATAAACTAGTTGAGTAAAGGTTAATCATATGTAGTTTACCAAGTATATTACATGAAAGGTTTGGATTTTGCATCCATCAACCTAGGAAGCTCTTGTTATTAGTATTTTTTGTTTTCACAGTGATTTTTATCATTTTAGATGAACATTAATGTTGCTATTCAAAACTAAAAAGAAAAAACATTAAAGAGTCCATACCTTTTAATTTTTAAGAAAGAAGGAAAACCATTATTATTAAGTTCTTCTTAAAAGTAATCAAGATTTTTGTTAGCTCTAATATTCTGGAGGAGTATTATATAAACCATCCTAGTAGTTAATCAAATTTGAGGTTGTTTCATTGCAGGAACCACTACATCTGGTTGTTCCCCTGTATCTACCTCAAGGAAAAATGTAGAAATTCCTTATGCTAGCTCGCAACCAATCAGTGGGGACAACTGCCTGTAGATTGGTGCCAAAATAACTCAAGAAAATCATCTAAAAAGAGCTGCTGGTGAAAGATTGTGAATATTAGAGCTGCCTGCAGATTGGTGCCAAAATCCCTCCAATTCCTTCTTTGAATATTGATTTTTAATATGTAAAGTTTTTCATAGTTGATAGATTGTGACATTATGTTGGAAATTATGTTAATTTGATGAGCATACTGGTTTTATGGATACATAGAGCTAGGCATATGGATTGATAGTGGTTTGGAGTTTCTTATTCTTTTTTATTTATCTTCTGAATTTTAGTGAATGGCTTAATACTTTTCATGATGTGTTGAAAAAAAAATGGAGTTCTATTGCTAGTAGTTGCCAGGTTGTACAGTAAATGTTTTGGTATTAATATAGTGATATGTTGATTGTAGAAATAGTAGTAATTGTTGCTTGTTATTAATGAAGTTGATATGGAACTTCTCAATGATTATTTGATGTTAGCATTGGTATTGGTATTCGTGTTAATAGAGAAATTAAAAAACATTAGTTTATTTTTAGTTATGGTGAAAAACATAAAAATAATTTTTTAGAAAAAACATTAATTAAAAAGAAACTAAATAAAATTAATTTTAAAAAAGAACTGATGTTAATAGATAAACTAAATAAGATTAGTTTATCGATCTTTTAGTTATAGTGAAAAACATAAAAATCATCTCTAAAAAAAAGATTAATTAAAAAAGTTAAATAAGATTAGTTGTTAAAAAGTTATTTTAAAAAAATAGAAAATGTAAGTTTAATTTGCTTAATTAAATAGAGGAATGAAAAAAAATGGTTAAATTGACCCGTTGGGTTGATTGAATTTGACCCAATCCAAGAGTGACCCAACCTGAAACTGACTTGTAATTAAATGAGTTGTGTTGGGTCATGACCCGTAAACTCTTAACCTATTAATAATTCAATTCATGAGTGATCCAACCACCCATCTGCTATCTTTAACCAAAAGTGGAACAGACCTAACTCCTACACTAGTTAAAAGTACTACCGAAATATGCTTGATATCATAATTGTTCTTATTCCTATTATTCCCAGCCACAATCAAGTGTGTTCTGGTCTTGTACTGTTTTTTTATTGGGTGCAAACACAAGCTTTTCTGGTTCCAAGAATTCCTTTTTTACCAAAAAAAATTATTTCAGCCGAAAATACTCTTTGCCCAAAACATCTTCTTGTCCAATTTTGGGTCTAAATCGTATGTTGCCTAATCATCATAATTATTTTTGTCCCCAACACTTGTTCTATCTAGAATTTATATTTGTAATTATCCAATTGTAATTTCTCAAAATTCTATTTCTTGTGCGAAGAAAATTCTGACCACAAGTAGACATTCTACCTAACTTTTTTTTTTTCCTAGAAATTTAGTACTGCTGACTTGATCATAGTTGTCTTAAATACATTCTGACTGAATTGTGCCTATGTCTGAATTTTTTTTCTACACTACTTCATTAATATTCTTCTCAAATTGTCTTTGTTTCAATTTGATTTTTTTTTTTCCAATTGCTAGCTGAAACAATGTTTTGTCGAGAAAAATAATTGTCCTCAAGCGGTAGTGGCATTCACCTAGCTCTACATTATTGCCTAAGTTTTTTTGTCCAGAAAATTTTCTTCTACCCAAATTTGTCCCTTAAATTTTGGTACTTCCATCACCCTAATAAAATAAAAGAAAGACAAGAAAAAAAAATCAAGAAGTTCATAGTTAAAGTGTAGTCTAATTAGGTATTTCCTAGAACATTCTTTTTCGATTTTTTCTTGAACAAAATTCTTGACCCCTATCTTGAGTTGGACAAAATTTCACCCACCACATCTTATTTTTTTTGCAAAAGAAATTGTATCCCTAATGTAATTTGGGTTTTAATTCAAGTTTTAATTGCATTTAAGTTTCTAGTACTAACCCGGTTCTAATTAGTCTCCAATTTGATTTTTTTCAATCCAAGTTAGAAAAGGATTGGGAGTAATTAACTTTTCAGAAGCCATAATCATCAAATTTGACCATTAAACAGTATATAATTGGCCAAAAGTTTTATTTTTGTAGCTTGAATTTTTCTTACTTTAATTCAGAAATTTTGGGCATCCCAAAGCCCCAACTACCTAAAGTACTTGTTGAGTTATCTTCGAGTCTTGTTTATTTTCTTTAGCCTCTTGTACATAAATTTTTTGTGCTTAATTTTCTTTGGCATCCTATAAGTTAATTAGTGTCATTCGGTCTAACCAAGTGCAACTCTTGAATTGAGTTCGAATAAGAACATTTACTAGTGAATTTGAGAGGAAAAAGGCAAGAGTGATATTCATCATTGAAAGCCAATTTTGAGTGATACATTGGTGAGGTTAGAGCAAGTTAGGGATATTGGGGGAAGGAAATTGTGAGGATATTTTGTCTTCTCTTTTGAACCTCCTCAATTATACCACAATGGGCAAAGTACCAAAGGAAAATCCTAAACAAGAGATTTTGAGTGAACACAAAGCACAAATGAGTTCTATGATGGAGTCCATCAATGGAAGACTCACTGCTTTAGAATCAAAGATCAAGGGAGTCCCAAAAGGAGCTTCTCAATCACCTCAATCACAACGAGTACACCAAAACCCCATGTTCAAAGAGGAGGAAGAAGAGCCCAATTCCTCAAATAGGGCAAATCCAATGAGAGGAGGTTATCAAAACCAAGAGCCTAAACTAGTTGACCATGCTTTGATAACCATCTGAGCCATAAATATGCAAATCAAAGATGATGATGAGCAATATCTTTCACACTAGATGTCGAGTGAATGACATAGTGTGTGTTTTTATCATCAATGGAGGATCCTATACAAATGTTGCAAGTACTTATCTTGTCAAATGGTTGAACTTGCCTATGGTCAAACACCCTTCACCTTACTTATTACAATGGTTGAATGACAATGTGGAGGTGAAAGTGAAATGACAAGTAAAAGTGCCATTCTTCATTGGCAAATACAAGGATGAGGTCCTTTGTTATATGTCTCCAATGTAAGCCGGTCATCTATTCCTAGGAAGGCCGTGGCAATTTGATCGGAAAGCTAGCCATGAAGGCTTTACAAACAAGTACTCATTTGTAATGAATGGTAAACCGATTGTATTTTTTCCTCTTTCATCACAAGAAGTTTGTGGTGAACAAAAAAGAATAGAGAGTTAGTTTGATAAAAGGCAAAGATAGTTAGAGAGCTTGAGAAAAGCCAAAGAGATTGAAAATAAAATAGAGATACTTGAGGTACCAACCGAGTGTCAGAGAGAGGTAAAAACCAAGGGAAAAGAAATAATGGTAGTGCAAAGAGTGAAAGAAAATCCGAGACAAAATCCATTTTTAAGAGAAAGCAAAAAAGGCAATGAGTTGATAGGGAGAGATTTGTTTACTAATTTTATTGCGACAAATTTGTCCTTTTTGCAGGTTTATCAATTAGAACTTCCCATAATTAATCATTCGACTTCCTAAAGTTTCGGAAGTTACACACCTTGACTTTTGTTTGGAGAAAGACAATTTTACCACGCTCCAACACAAACTTGGAACCTTCAAAGATTTGTGGTTAAAAGCTATTACAAGAGTGGATCAAGAAAAGCTAAAAAGACAAGACAATGTGTTCCCTGGCAAAACTACTCTTTCTACTTCCTAAGGTGGTCAAAGTATATTAACATCATCTCAAAGATGTTGTTGAAGATTTGAGGACAAACCTTTTCGAGGAAAAGGTGAACAATGCAAACCCAAGTCCATGGTGGTAATCATTTTTGGCACATTGTTATGAGTTTGGATTGGGCACAAGAAGTGTTCAAAGACTTCATGATGATTATGGGGCCATATTGAAGCGTTCTATGAGATTTAATAGTTGTGTTTTAAATTAGAAGGTTTGAAACACCCTAAGGTTTCTTGGGGTTTCACCCGACCCTAACTCGAAAAAAAAAGAGCTAAATTTATTGTAATTATTTTAATATTTTATTTTTCATAATTTTAATAGGATTTTAATAAGTTTTGGTGCCTCTATGGCTGAAATTTATTCAAGATTAAATTATATTAGGGTTAGGATTTGTGGCTTGTAATTTTAGTTCAAGTATGTTGGGGTTTAGTTTCCAAATTCTTGTGGCATCAAACTACTAATTCTAGTCCAATTATAAGACCAAGAGGGGCTGCTATTACTACTAAAAATACATCCCTCCATGGCCAAATTTTAGACGTTAAGAGATTAATAAAATTCATGAGGTTTCTTCACACTTAAGTTCTTTTTCTTGAACTTAATTTTGAGCTTATCAAGGTTCACTTTTTGACACTCTTTGACTTATCGACTTATTAGTTGATCCTAACAAGTTGTGGCGTCTTCTACACCATCAATTACCACCTTGTACGATTGATTATAGACTAAAGGGTTAGGTATCTACAAGTTTTCCTAGTTTGCTAGCCCCAGCTAACTTGTACTTGTGATTCCATTAGATCACGTCTAGTTCAATTCTTGGCAAATTCTGAGCTTGTGGAACTTGGTCATATTAGAAGGTCCTTGTTGGCCTTCAAGTGTGTATCAAGGGACCTGGTTGGCGACCTCTACTTGCCCACTAGTCTAGGGTGTGCTACCGAAGTGAATTTCTATTGAATATTAAGTTCAATACTCCAACTTTGCACCAAATCTTCTACGAACTACTTTCCATTGTCACTGATAAAGATGTGAGGGATTCCAAACCAACAGACAATATTTCACTAAATGAACTTCAAGACATTCCTTCTAATAATTTTCACCAGTGGCTCTACTTCTAACCACTTCGTAAAGTAATATATGGCAACAAGTAAAAATTTTAACCTCCTAGGAGCCTTAGGGAATGGTTCCACTATGTCTATTCTCCATTGGTGGTACGGCTATAGACTGATTATGGACACAATATTAGTCTAAGAAAGTCGGCGTATTGCTGAATGCCACTGACACTAACCACAATATCAAATAAAAATATTAGTATCTCTGTGGAAAGTTGGCCAATAATACCCTTTCCTTATTGCCATTCGAGCAAGAGCTTGAGATCTTATAGAACAGGCGTAGGCTTCTTGATGAATTTCCTTTAGCACATATTTTGCTTGGGCTAGGCCGAGACACCACAACCATGGCAAAAGATAGGATCTTCTGCACAAAACTTCATCAACCAATGTATATTTGGCCAATCTGATTCGAATGGACCGTGCTAACACCTTGTCTTGAGGCAATTCTCCTAATGTTAGATATTTGACTATAGGGGTCATACATGTGTCTTCCACATCATTCACTACTATAGACACAATGTGAGTATTAATACTTCGCTGTTAAAGTTTCTTCATGATAACTTCTCGGGATTTAGAGATGTCTATAGTATAAGCCAGTTTACTGAGTACATCGACGTGCTGATAATATATATATCACATGATTTCTTTATTTTTCTTAAATATTTTTATTCATATATTAGTACTTTGATTTTCTATTAACAAATTTTTTTTTTGAATTTATAATATAACTACTCTTTCACTCAGATGTGCAAAAAATAATAACTTTTTTATATGTTTTAACGATATAAAATTTTTTTAAAATAATATATTTTACTACCATATAAATTTAGAGTAGAATAATAACTTTTTAATCATATAATTTCATATATTTAATCTCAAATATGATTTAATCACTAGTTCAGTTTTCGTAACTTAATATGTTCACATTGAGATTTCAAATTTATGACTTTAGATTACAGATTTCATATATGAAATCAATTTTATCTACATGAAATAACTTAATAGGTTCATATTTCAAATTTCAGAGTTTAGTTTTTAGATTTCAATTTTATCAAAAGGAGCCTAAATTTATAAGGGGAAAAATAATCATTTCTCCACACGATTAAAGATCCTAGTCATAGATGACAATATTATTTGTTTAAAAGTACTAACTCTTAATCTTGAGAAAGTGTGGATATTAATGTAAATATTAAATAGAAGGGAAAAAACCTTATAAAATTTAGGAGCGGCAACAGATAAAAGAAAAATAACATTTTGTTAATACGAAGCAAAATTGAGGAATTAGATGCCGCTACCACCTGTTCAACCATCTATCTATCTTTCCTCTAATCTATAAAAATCACAAAGTTATGATTTAAAAAGTGAGTGGTTCAAATTGGCCCTCAATATTGTTTAACCTTGACAGCAAGGAACAGGAACAAAAAATATTAGCATTTTTTTTTTTTTTAAGAATCTATAACCATAACTTCAAAATTTAAAGCAATGATTTGGTACAAAAATGAGGACTATTCCTGTGCAACTTAAGCCAAGCTCAGTTCATGGCCTCAGATGTCTTATAGACTCAGAGTCAACAAAAAGCATGGAACTCTACTTCGTCAAGTTCTCACTGTCTTCCACACTGGTCTTTCAACTTAATACCAAGAAGCTTTTGTTACTCAGCTGCTTCTACATTAGCCTTAGTAATCCTCATCTTGTAGTCAGTGATAACTGCCCACGTATTGAACAGGTTTCTAATCTTTTGAGACTGTTACGACTAAAATGTGTTAATTAGTCAAAATATAATGAGTGTGCCAATTAAATCAACTCGCAAGAATAAAGGAGATGAGAGAGATTAAGAATCAATGATGGGCTACAATGGGAGAAGACTTATCGAATTCAACTTTAACGATGGACTTAGTATAAAATAAATGAAATGAAGCCAAAATGGACAACAATTCTCCAATCACTTAAATTATAGCAATTAGCTTCGTTAGACAATTAGGTTAGTAATAGAAACACCTTAGAGGCTTCGGGGCTTAGAGTGTTGCAGTCTGATCTGAACTCTACAGTGACTAGACTTGCTAAAAGATATCAAAAGATGGCAAAATTGATATCAATAGCATCAATTTTGTGATCTGGGCACACTACAAGAAAATAATTCTTTAGTAACGAAAATCATAGCGATGAGATTGCAAAAATACTATCCAAATAAAATCCAAATTAGAATTTTTATATCATTTTTTATTTTAAACAAAGGCTAATTATATGTTTTTATATTTTATTAGGTAAAAATATTCGATAGCAATAAAAAAATTGGAAATGAGTGATTTTGGAGAAAAAAAATCCATCAAAAGTAAAACTTGGAAGTGTGGGCATGCATAACCGACAATTTGGACATTGAATTTCAACAAAGTATATCTCTTTTTCACTTCGCAAAATGACGAGATTTTTGACATTAAAGAGGCTTATGTTTGTTAATTTATTGTATAGATTTCTTTACTATAACGTAATTTTTTTTTTCCTTGAAAAAAGCTATGTAGTAACTTTTAATAAAAAAAATTAATGAGTATATAGTGAGTCCATTTAATGATTGGTCCTAATACATCTTACCTAAACCTAGTAGATTTCGATTAAGGTATAACCCCAATCAAACAAGACAAGTACACCCCGATAAAACGAGTTCGGTACCTCCTAACTAACCTAGCTAAGAACAACAAAATTTCTAATTTGTCGACGTTTACTTACATAGCTCCTCTAAGCAGCAACAGAAGACATGGACCGCAGATTTACCTCTGTAGTATGAAACTGCCTAGACTGAACTCTTATCTTTGCGCGGACTTACACTTCGTGTCATCATTTTTAACTCCTCCTCGCAAGTTAGAACCCCAAACCCCTATATTAGGGAAGTCTCACCGATACCATCATGAAATAACCACTAGTTTCGAAATCCAACAAATAATCTTCTATGAAACTACTCAGCTTTTCCTCCCATATGAGAGACACAAAATCTAACTAAAGTCAGCCCCTAAAAAAAAAAAAAAACTGTACAAATAATAAAAAAAATTGCAACCAAATTCGCACGCGGGCGCCCGCAGAAACAGTGAAAAAAGGGAGAGAATTGACCTGACGCAGGCGGGTGTTAATGTTAAGGTTGAATTATTTGAAGGTGGCCAATTTTTCTACAATAACGTGAGTTAAGATGACAAAACTAGCTAACAAAATCATAACAGTCATGAAGTTTGTTTGGGATTTCCTTGATAGTAGAATGAATACATTATTTTTCAAATTATTCTTATCATCAACTATACCCATTCTAAAGTTTAGTCCAATATGAGGCTTCCATATCTTGCACGAGACCATCAGTAACACTACGAAGACTTCATATCTTGCACGAGACTATCAATAACACTATAAGGACTTCATAGGATTAATATCAAGAAGATGCCTACTTTCACATTTTCCATCCATAACACCAGGTTCGGATCCCATTTTAAGTGTCAATACATTAAAGGCAACAAGTATTCTGAAGTTTTAGATTTTACCAATCCTTAAGTAGCTCTCCAGCAACATCCTTATAACTTACCTTTTTTTTCTTTTCAGGCTTTGGGTTCGGGTCCAGAGATGGTTTTTCACCTACAGTAGTAGAAACCTTGCTTTTGGCTTCCACAGGTAACCTTTCATTTCCAGTAATATGATCTTCCCTGCTACCCTTACTGTTTCCAAAGCTAGGGATCATGTTCAATAATATAGTTTGAACCGGATCAGTCATGTGCTCCATCATTTCATTCTCTTCGGCACCATTTCTGCCTCCTGAACCAATTCCACAAGCTTCACCAACTCTATTACCATGTATACTGTGCTCTGAAGGATCTTGTTCAACTGCCTTACCCTTCTTTGATGCTTCAAGTTCGTCTATAATGAGCTTCTCTTGGATTTCTGGACTCTGTTTTCCAACCATCTCATGCCTTCCAACATTTCCCGCTTGGACTTCAGCTTCTTCCAGGAAATTCAAATTATGAGAAGAGACAGTTCCATCTGATTCAATTTCAGCAATCTTTGCAGGCTTGTATCCGATTCTTGGTCTCACTCTTCGTGGTTGGTTGGTCACAGTTTTCCCTCTATTGCCACAAATCCTACTGGGTTGTCCTCTCTTAGTTTTTCGTTCCATCTTTGGCAAGTTGACAACTCTAGATTTATTGGTGGTACCTTGATCCCTTGTACTTCTATCTTTATCAGATGATGATGTATTCATCCTTTCTCCATTCAAACAAGGGCACTTATCCAGGTTCAATTCATTTTTGTCACTGAAGAAACAATAGTACCACAAATGTTAAAATTTTTGCATCAAAACTACAGAACAAATTATGCATACAAGTGGCACATATCTGACAGGAATCTTAACTAATTCTTAAAACCAAAAACAATATTGCCAACAAACTGTAATTTCAGGTTCACAAACACTTCTAATTAAACATAGTGTTTTTTTTATCAATTTAAGGTACCGAGGCAGTCAAAAAAATGTCATTCAGATTCACTATTGCCACGGATCTCATGATCTTGTCAAATTTTGAAATCAATATATATATGATAAAAAATAATGAAAAACTAGACTCTAAGTTGGTACATTCAGTGAATATGGCATTACAATTCCAAAATCAAAATTAGATACCATCATAGTCCTTGGTAGGCTCTATTATTTATAATGATTGAAAGACTTGGAATAAAACTACAATCTTTGGTAATGTAAATCTATTTTAGAAGTGCTTGATGAAACAAATAGCTGTAATGAAATTACATTTTGCCAGATGAAACTTTGATTTCAACCATTGAAATCATTTCCATACTAAAAAGTTCCACAACCTCACAAATGGAACATTCTAGTGCAATGCAGTGGAGAAAAGAATTGTGCTATACTCCAAGTCCAAAGTGAATATTCCTTGGTAGGCCCAATATTTCCAATGGGCTAGAACAGTTGACTTAAAAATACAATCTGCAACAGAGAATCTAATTTCAGAATTGCTACATTCGAGATGAAACCAACTGCTCCAAGGCATTTCCATTTTGCCAAAGTAAACTTTGATTTCAACCACTCAATGAATTCTAAAACTAACAAATTCCATAACCTTAGTGGATCATCCTATTGCATATGCAGCGTAACAAAGAGTGACAACTCTAAAGCAGAATTATACAAACCCCAACCAGCCAAACTTTGATTTCAGTGATGTGATCATTATAAGTAGAAGACTTCATGCCACAGTCCACTAAACAGGACACCAAAAAAAAAACAAAAAACAACTATAGCTGACAAAAAAAGAAGTTTTGCTGCTTTTTCTATGAGTTCATTTGTATCACGTATTACTAAGCTACCTCAGACCAAATCCAAACACCTCACTCCCCCCCCCCCCCACAACTACCCCACCCACCCCCCCCCCCCCCCAAACAAAAAAAAAGAGCATATCTCTGTTCTCCCCACTGTGGAGAAATACTTCAAGGACTTGGTATGAGAACATACCCTTATAATGAGAAGGGATAAGGTAATAAATGTTGCTTTAAATGATGATAACATTATTTTTTCCATCTCTGCAAAGATTTCTCAAAGGATAATACAGTCTTTAGAATTGCAAGCTTACAAAAGCTGAAAATGACATGGAATTCATAAATATCACATGCTTTATCCATTTAAACATTTGGCAAAATTCTTGACAATTTCAATATTCTTATACATTATAAAGTTGTCCTGGTGCAGCATTGAGATGTTTTGTGTGGACATACTAAACTAGATAAAACACATAATGAATGCATTACAAAAAAAAGTGGGGGTAGCTCTAATAGATGAGAAAATAAGAGAAACATGCTTATGGTGGGTTGGGTATGTGCGTAGGAGACCTTTAAATGTACTAGTACAACGCATAGAAAATGGAGAATTACTAACTAAAAAGACCTAGAAAGAAACTATTAAAAAACACGATATATCTAAACTTGAATTAAAAATACATGTTTTGATAGAACATGAGAGTGAGATATGATCCATATAACTGATCCCATAGTGGGATAAAGGTTTAGATGCTGTTGTTTGTCACAGAGTCCCGGTAATGATTTGCTTTATAAAGTACTTCATGCCAAGTGAAACCAAATCTTTAAAAAAAAAAAAAAAAGATTGGTATGAAGTACATCTATTGGTAACCACGAGTGGCACAAACATTCGAATGTTTTTCAAAGAAAGACAGTGACAAGGCATGAAATCCTCTAGTAAGATTGAACTTAAAACATTTGCCCATGCTACTATACGCTTAAAATGTTGCATCTCTAATTTCCAAGCACCTCAGTATTGGCAACAATGTGAAGGACGTTTAATCAGCAGAAATCAAATTTGCAATATACACAACTTACCCCACTGCAAAAGTCAATTTTTGTGCATTGATGGGTTTTGGACTGTAGCACTCCTCCAACAGTTTCTGCTCTTTCACAATGCAATCTTCTACCCACTGAGATACAACAACATGCATCCTTTGACTAAGTAGAATATGTTTCTCGGCTGCAGATAAGCTGATCACCATAAAGAACAGAAGAAGTCATCATTGTTCCTCAAAGATCACACCAGATATAAGCAACATAGGCAATAATTGCAAGAATATCAGTAAGCAGGAAAAAAAACCATTACATGCTAAGTTTAATTATTTGTTGCGTTATGTCTTAATCTTCTGTATCCTTTTGAAAGTAATCCATAGAGTTTGATTAGCTCTTTCCTTCAATGTTAGATTCTACAATAAAAGCTATGAGAACATTAGCAACCAATCACCAATTTTGTTTCTTAGACAGATACTCCTATAAGGATTAAGCAGTAGACTTCCACACAATTACCAATTGGATCAAAAGAACATTATTGACAATGGGCCATTCCCTTTTCAATAATGTTCTTTTGATCCAATTGGTAATTGTGTGGAAGTCTACTGCTTAATCCTTATAGGAGTATCTGTCCAAGAAACAAAAGAACATTATTGGAGAAAGAAACTTTGCCAGGAAAAGTGAGCTTTTCTTGGAGAAAGAAAAATATTTAAACAGATTTTCATCTCCCTTCAAAACTCAAATTTGAAACTTAAATTCCCACCAAAATTCACCTTACATTTTTTTTTTTTGAAAAATTTCCCTCCAACACACTTTTTTCTCCCTCGTAAACAAGATCCCACACAAAATATTCCCACTAGAATTTTTTTCCTTCCCAAGAAAAAATACCCCAAAAAATCATTTCCAAACATTGATTCCAACCCACAGCTAAGCCCAGACACCCATACACCAGAAATCACAAGACATAATAATCAACTTCGGACATGTCATTACCAGAGTAATGCCATGGCTGGAAGAAAGGATAAGCTTTATCGGCAGGGTTACAGATGATAGAAAAATAGTTTACAAGATTGTCAAAATAGTAAAGAATTATATGTAATTATACAGCAAAGCTCACCTGTTCAGCAGCAAGTTGAAGTCTACAGCTGATTCCGGAGCAGACAAGATTATAACATGGGTAGCATCAGAAAGATCATCACTAACTCTGCCACCACCAGATGAAATTGCAACCTTCATTCTCCGAAGTGCAAGTTCCAATAGGATTTTCCACTCTGAATTCATTCTAGACACATAACTAACAAATCAAACCTACAACAACTAATCAAAATACAACCCTTAGTAATTTTACTCCTGAAATAAAGAAGCATGAAAAGTTATCTTACAATGACTGCAGTGGTAGCTTAAAGTAGAAAGAGCAATCTCGAAAGTAAGCCCATTTCACTTTCGGACAATATTTCTTCTTGTAGTAGTTAATTCTCTTAGAATGCTGTGTTGGATCAATGCTACTCAAAAGCTTCAAAAAGAGATATTAAGAAGAGAATCAATTAGAACTGTGGCAAAGCGAATGCTGCTGAACTTTTAGTGATAGCAGTCGTAGTTTGTTATGTTTTCCCTGAGAGGATGGAGCTATAGCTCATACCCAAAAAAATAATAATAAAAAAGGAAAGAAAGAGACCAGAGCATCTTGCTGCTAACATGTACCTGTTTAATATCTGCAGCATCAACATCCACAAAATAAGAGTCAGAGTATTCATCAATTTCTTCTTGTAACTTTCTCTTTGAGGGCTCAGAAAGAAAAAGGAAGTACCTTTTCCAAAATTAAAAAGAAAAGTTATAAAGCCAGTTATGAACTCACTTATAAAAAGCTAAATATGTGCACTAACTTTGGCTGCAAAGGAAGGAGCTTCTTCTGCAAACAGCAACTGAGCAGCCAAGAGTAATGAATAACATCGCCATGTAGCTTTGCTGCCTGAAACTTGATTCCTGCAGCATTTCCAGATAAATAAGAAACTCAAGTTTCCCAAGAATGCAGATTTAAACAAGTGCATGTAATGCAGACAAGAGGAGAGAGAGATAGATACCTCTACATTCAGCAGCAATACAGTGTGTGACAGAGTTATTCAGATTCATTGAGAAAGTGCCCCCATTCTCCACCACCATTTTGTGCAGCAGATCCAGGGAATGTGTGGAAGGGACATTAGCAAAGTCTTACGGATGTTAAGGACATCAATAAAAGATCTACTGGCTTATAGGCATATGATGAAATAATAAGGTCTAATGCTTATAAAACTACAGTAAACAAATTCTAATGGCCAACAAAATCTATTTAAAAACTGCCATAGCCAGAACTTGAGTAGCACAATCGAAATGACTGACTCCTATCCTTACAAAAGAGTAAAGTTTCAAGACAAATAAACTTCCACGTGCGCAACTCTCTTGCAATTTGACCCAGAAAGGACTGGCTACAAGGATGAACATATGTACTGATCAAGAAAGTTTAGTACTGATCCTAACTAGATTGTCAAAGGATACAGAAAACCATTTTTGAAAATATCAATGTTTCACCCTTGACCGTGGAAACATCAGTCCGTATAAAATGAGAAGGAACAAATGAAGCATTCTTCTCTACTTTCTTAGCTGATCTCACCCGTTTGGGCTGATGATCCTGCATACCACTGAAAGCTTGTCCTCTTTGAGTGGTGCCATTACTCGAATGAACTAACTCAACAAAAGCTGCAATAATAAGTGAAAATGTTGATAATGCTTCTGCAGGCACTATAATATATAGTCAGTTGAAGAAAAGCTTTAGAATTTCAATGAAGAGACAAAATATAATTATACTGCAGACATCTGAAAGCCTATTATACACTCACTCTGCACATCAAGGCATTCATACCAAGGCTTGTCAAATCTTACTCGATCAATCCGCGGAAATCTCAAGCTGTAAGGGGCAGCAAATACCTGGAAAATCACTGGTCATTGCTGATAATCACAGGTTTCACCGAATGCAGTTAAAGGAAAAGAATTGATTCAAGAATCGTACAAGATTTTAACGGATGCAAGTTACCTATGGCCGTAAAGTAAGAGTAAATGGGAAAATAATCAATGTATTTTGTAAACAAAGCAAGTCGCTAAAACCTTTGTGATAAAAGTTTATTCCAATTATCAATCCATTAAGTCACAACCCAAACTCCCCATTTGATTGACATGCTACTTGTGTTAGGCAATGTTAGAATGTGTATCTATTACTAGGTGTAATATAGGCATTTGCAAATATTTCTATGTAATGATATAATAAGTACATGAGTTTAATGCATCATTAAGCATCCAACAATTCTCTCTCCAATCTGTGTCATTCGTTCTAGCATTTTATCATAGCCAATAGAGAGATTGTTCAAAATGAAGGTTTGTGGTCTTTTGATTTCATTAGTCATAATCATAATAATAATAATAATAATAATTTCAAAATTAATTTTAAAAATCAGAAATGATGATGAACAATGTTCATCTTTGAGCATACGTGGTCAAGAGTTCAATTTGTGGCACAATATTGCTCCAACTGCCATACCACGGGAACCATGATTTATTAGACAGACGCATTTTCTGGTGGTAACCAATTGTCCATTGACCAGAATACGTGGCTCAATGCCACCTGTGTTTGCTGTTTATTCAGCCTTTTCTGGCCATCATTTTAAACTCAAATCCAAGAAAATCTAGTGCTCCATTCAGAACACTGGCTGCATTGTTCGCAGGATCTGCACATGCCACCAGAGTATTGGCTATGCACCAGCAGCAAACTTCTGTGTGTTTCTCTTTCTTTTTGTGAATATTTCTTCGTCATCTACAGCATCTCAAATGTATATGCCATGATTTATTGCTTTGGCACATTACTGACACGCTTTTTCATCTTTAACCTTCCTTGATTCATGGCTTCCTTGAGTTTGTGTAGATTTTTGCATCATTTCTTAGTGTTATTCTTCCAGAACATGGATTTTTTTTTTTAATTTCTGTTACTTCTAGAGCTCAAAGTTCAAGAAATTCTTGACCACAACCTCCATTGCTCCCACTTCCTGCCTTCTCTAGCACTCTACTTATTACCACTGAGAAATTGAATGGGAAGAATTATGCCAATTGCTCGGACAATTACCTTGAAAGTATGGTTTCATGGATCTTTTAATTAGCCACCTTGGGCTTCTAGCAGCCTTCCTAACTTTCCCAACCTACTAGAGTTCCTATACTTGAGAATAAGTATTCCATGCTTTTCCATTTACAAGCTGCACAGCATGTTTCTGAATCTATTAATGCCCTTCCTCCATCATTTGCTCGACTGTTCCTCTTCCATAGTGCTAATCACTCTTCCTTTGGCCCATGGATCGTTGACTCTAATGCTACTAATCATTTGAGCCACAACTATTATTTATGTTCCACATTAATATGCCTAGTGCAACTCTTCTTGGTGGTTGTTGGGCCAGCTTCCTCTATTTCTTCTCTTTTTGTCTTCAGCCCTCTAGCTTCCTATTTTTTATTTTAATTTACTTCCTATCAGTAAACTTATAAATTTTTGTGTAGATTTTGATCCCAATTCTCTGATTCTTCAGCTAGGGCTACCAATTGTGAGGGAATGAGTGAGAATTGGGTGGAACTCTACTGGTTAGGGTTTAAATTAAATTTGGTAGCCCACTTTCAATCAAGTTTTGGGAATAGGACTCAAAGGGATTAGGTATTCCTAATACCCATTGGAACCTCAAAAACAACAACTAAGCTTTTATCTCACTATGTAGTATCAGCTATATGGATCACCATATCACGCCATCACTTTATATTAAAATACATATTTTCATTTAAATTTAGATAATTCAAGTATTTTTTAATAGTTTCTTTCCAAGTTCTTTTAGTTCTTTCTCTTCCCTTTTTAGTTTGAGTTAATAATTCTTTGGTTTCTAAATGCAGCACTAGTGCATCTAACGGCACGTTTGGTTCACTATAATGAATAAAGTTGAAATTGAATATAAATTCGGTAGGAATTAAATTGGGCTGGATTTGAATTGAATGGATTTTTCAATAGTTTGGTTCAAAGGAATTGTATGGGATGTAATCATTATTCTTGTGTTTGTTGGGGTGAATTGGACTAATGAATAGTGTTAAAATGACTAAAATACCCTTATTTTAAGCATTTTATTATTGTGTGAGAAAGTGATGAGAGAGAAAGCAGAGTTAGAAAAATGATGTGAAAAAGAAGAGTGAAAAAATGATGTGTGAGAAAGAAGAGTGAGAAAATGATGAGAGAGAAAGTAGAGTGAGAAAATGATGCGAGAGAAAGCAAAGTGAGAAAAATGATGAGAGAGAAAGTAGAGTGAGAAAAATGATGAGAGAGAAAGCAGAGTGAGAAAAATGATGAGAGATAAATAGAGTGAGCTGAAGGATAAAATTGGAAGGAAAATAAATTTGCCAATTACGGGCTGCGCCAAATTGCAATTCTGAACTAATGGGCATGAATTCCAATTCAGGCTTTGGGTGTAATTGGAATTCATGGGAGTTTCAATTCCTTTGAACCAAACAAAGGAATTAGGGTTGAATAAGAAATAAGGTTGTAATGAATTGGCAATTCCTTTGAACCAAATGTGACATAAGGGTCTCCCACGTACATGTTTCTCTCATTTTATCATTTATTGGATCTACCCATACTTTCTTTCTAATATACTCATTATCTTGTTTAGTATGTCTACACATCCATCTTAACTTCTCATTTTAGCTACCCTCATTTTCTATTCATATTTATATTTAGTGTTTCACTACTCTAATCCATAAAGCATTGTTCGCTTTCTATGGCTGTTATAGAAATTTTCCTTTCAATTTCAGCAATACTTTATAATCAGAAAATATAGAGGATGCACTTATCCATTTATTCCAACCTACCTGAATTCTGTGTGTAACATTTTCATGAATTATCCCATTTTCTTGGAGGATGGATCCTAAATATATAAAAATTTTGGATATATCGAATTCATACCCACTAATTTCACACTTACCCCATTGCTTCTCCTATAATTACTACAGTGACACCCCTATATTTAGTTTTACCTCTACTTAATTTAAAATCTTTCGATTATTATGCCTCCCTCTAAGCTTCTAACTTAGTATTCACCCTTCTCGCTTCATCAAACAAAACTATATTGTTTGCAAATAACATACATTCAAGGATTGTTGTATGTATATGCTTAATAAACTTGTTTATTTCTAAAGCAAAAAGGCATGGGCCCAAAAGGGCTCTCTAATGCAAACCAATAGTATTCAAAATTCACCTAGTATCTCTACTAGTGTTGTGACATCTTTATACATGTCTTTTATATGTTCTATATAAACTACTCTTCTCTTTTCTAATACCCACTATATATTATATCACGATTAACTCTATTATATGCCTTTTCAAGATCAATAAATGCCATATGTAAATTTTTTTTTTCTTTGTTAGTTCACATAATATTCTTATTAGATTTATGGCTTCCATTGTAGACCTTGCGGACATAAAACCAAATCAATTCTCTAATATACTAATATTTCTCGATCTTTTTTCTCTTATTCTTTCCCACAATTGCATAGTATGACTTATTAATTTAATACCCTTACAATTTGCTCAATTTTGTATAGCTCCTTTATTCTTATATAAATGTGCTAATACACTTTTCTATATTGATTAGATATTTTCTTAATTTTAATAATTAAACTAAACAGATTCGAGAGCCATGTAATACCAACTTTTCTAAGACACTTCCCATGCCTCAATTGGAATATCATTAGGACCCACCGCCTTTACTATTTTTCATTATTTGTAGTGTTCTTTTATCTCTAAAGGTTAAATTTTGCAACAATATGTAAAATTTGTTTTAAGTTTGGATTCTTCTAATTACCTAGTGTTGTTTCATTTTTATTAACTTCATTAAATAGGTTATAAAAGTAATCCTTCCACTGATCTTTTGTTAGTTTGTCATTAATCAAAACAGTTTTAGTTTCATCTTTTATACACCTAACTTTTGTTATTTGTCTTGTTTACTTTTCCCTAATTTTTGTTGTCTTGTGTATATCTTTTCTCCTTCTTTCGTATCTAATAATTTATAAGAATTTTCAAAATCCTTCATCTTTTACCTCATTTATTAGTTTTTTTTACCTTATTAAAGAAGCAATATTGTATTTTTCAATATTTTCATAATTTCTACGAACATATAAAGTTTTGTAACTTGCCCTTTTTACTTTTATTTTTTCTTGAATTTCTTGATTCCACCACCATCATTCTTTATTGCATGTATGGTCTTTTGACTCTAATAATCTTTTCGGAATCATTCTCATTTGAATAGTTACTTTTTCCCATACACTCTGCTTTCTGTTCCACATTCCAATTAAGCTCCAAACCATCATCATCATCATCATCACCTTTATCCCAAACTAGTTGGGGTCGGCAGTCGATGAACCCAAAGACATAAATCCATAAAATAAAAAATATATATATAATAAAATAAATAGATATATAAATAGATAAAGAAATAAATAAAAATGTTAAAACTATAAAGGGCAGTCGGGACCACTAGAGTTTTGTTCTTCCACTACACTAATAGTTTTCCTCCACTCTGTTCTACTACAAACTAGCCCCCAATCTATTTCCAACTCCATTAAATCTTGTTTTACTACTTTTCCCCACGTAACTTTCGGCCGACTTCTCCCTTTCTTCCCATCATACTCCTTATAACAAACTTTTGTTCTTACCGGTGCATCTATAGGTCGCCGAAGGATATACCCAAACCATCTCAATCTATGTTCTCTCATCTTTTTTGCCACCGGTGCTACTCCAACTCTTCGTCAAATATCCTCGTTTCTCATCTTCTCCATTATCGTCTTACCACTCATCCACCGTAACATCCTCATTTCTGCTACTCCCAACTTATGCTCATGTTGTCTCTTTGCTGGCCAACATTCAGCTCCATATAGCATTGCCGGTCTTATAGCTGTTCTATAAAATTTTCCTTTTAACCTAATCGGGATTTTGCGATCACACAAAATCATCTCCTTTCTCAGTGATATTTGTTTTTCCCCATCTTTTACCTTAATTAAAGTCTTTCTATTTTTCTTAGATGAATCTGGCTTTTCAATGCAAACAATCTACTTATCCACTCAGTCCCTCTTTCAGAGGCAAATAAGAACCAAGGTAAACATTTAACATTTCGACAGTACAGAGTTAAGTGGCACTGGATGAAATCTTAAGGTTAAAAAAGTAGCATAACAATGAGAACAAACAAGAAGAAACAAAATAAATATAATAAGAACTCAAGCCCCAAGATCTAACAAATAATAATAATAATAATAATAATAATAAAGGAAAAATAATTCTAACTAATAAGAAAAGTTTAACATTTCAACTGAACAGAGTTAAGTGGCAGTAGATGAAATCTTGAGGTTGCCCAAGTAGCATAACAGCAAGAAAAGACTGAAAAACAAAAAGAAAACAAGAGAGAGAGAGAGAACATAGGTTTGTTCTCTAAAACTCCAAAGATCTAACAAAAGAAGAAAAAGAAAATAATGCTCACTAGCTTTATACCTCAGATTTTATAGTTCGAATGTCACTGGTAATTGAAACTATAATTGATCTGCATTACGAAAATAGTAGTTTCAGAAACATGTACATTGAGGAAAGCAAATTACTTTTACATTTGTGAAAAAAGAATACTCACTTTTCTGGACTTTCAACCCAGACATCCGGCCTCTCTTTCGAGTTATTTGTGACTTCATAAAAGCTTGGTGCTGCCTTCCTTGGGTATTCATATTTTCTACAACAGGGAATGAGGTTTTAGCAACATTACATACAAATTTAGGAATTGACAAGCCAATGGCACCTAACACTACATTCTTAATTATGTTGTTAAAATTGTGGATGGTTTCACATGATCAGATTTTTTAGTTGTTTGCCAGAAAGCTAGCATTACAATTATAGATATCAAAGTAAGCTTATTTTGCTAAGTTGAAGTTGGACAGCCAAATGAACATAATTTTGGTGGCAGAGAACATATCAGCAGATTATCAAAGGAAATTAATCAGTCAAAAAAAAAAAAAAAAAAAGAGGAAAAGAAGCATTAGGTGTATGGAAGATTTGCAATGGTCACGTTGGCTGCTTCAAAGTTGGCTTTTGTACCAGTTAGATGTCAAATATGCCTTCCTTCAAAAGAGGTTTGTGAGATGAAATGTAAATGAAGTAAGAACTTGGGGTTTGTGGTTTAGGGGAATTAAGGACTGTAGACTCTGAAAGTCCTTATATTGGTAACAGCTCTCTTGTTTTCTTTGGGTGGTTCTGCGAGATTGTTAAAGGCTTTGATGAACAAATGTAATTGTTTTCTCTCTTTTTTTCTTTTCTGTATGTTTTTTTCCCCCAACAGTCCAGTGCTTGTGTTATTTGTTGGTCGTATATGTTGATTATATTGTAATTTCTGGAAGTGACATGAAGGTATTTCAGCTATCCTTTTCTTCAGAGAACCGGGTAGGGTTTGTTAAAGTATTTCTTAGGTAGTGAGATTAAAGTTTAAGAAGGGCATCTTTCTGTCCCAAAGAATTATATCTTTGATCTTTTCACAACAAAGCAAAATAGGTAATAAGCCTTTTAGCGCAACGATGATCACAGGCATGCATCTTTTTGCAGAAGCCTGGGAGTACTTCCCAGATCCTGCAATGTATAAGAGAATGGTTGAAAAACTGGATCAACTTATATCTCATATCCTGTGCATAAGTGAGTTCATGAGTTCTCCACAAACTACCCATTGGGCAACTTCAGTGAAAAATATTATGTTATCTCAAGGAGACTATCATATAACTGTTTTACAGTATTCAAGGTCATTCCCATATTGAGCGTTTTTCTTATGCAGCTTGACCCTAGAATTAGGTCTTTAATGAAGTCTAATTCAATAGGGTCACTACTGCTACGTTGTTCATATTTCTTCTTATTGGTTTTCTCAGCAGCGAAGAAGGGACACTATCCAGTATGGAGCAACCTTCTTCACCAGTATTGTCTACATCCAAAATGTTCCTACACGCTCCAGACCAAGACCTGGTAGTGAGGTCAGAATGAGACTCTTTGCTGCCAAGGGCCCTTAGTTCACACCAGTTTCAGTCTCATATTATTCTTCATATCACAGTTTTACAGAATATGATGCTAGCAGATGAGTAATCTTGAGAACGAGACAATCAAATCTTACCTAAGATAAGGCTTTAATTTATGCTCCACTCTTCCGGGAATTTGAAAATATAGTATGTAGATATACTGATGCCAATATAGTAAGAAAATATTCTTACTTTAAGGGAATGATTATAACCTAACTTTAGACAGACTGATTCTAGAATGATGAAAGCTTGATTTTAGTGTAGATTGATTCTATACTTGTATAACAAGCATTGTATTTTTGAAATCATGCAAAGAATATTATTCTTCGAATCACAATCTTCGACAGAATATGATGCTAGCAGATGAGTGATCTGAATTGAGAACAAGACAAATCTTACCTAAAATAAGGTTTTAACTTGGTAACAACTGTTTCAAGCTCCTCTTCAGAGAGCCCATTACCAACCCGGCAAAAAGAAACGAATCTGCATTGTAAAGCTAAAATCAGAACCATTCATTACCTTTTTTTTTGTACTGAAACATCAATAAGAGATTTAAAAAATCAAGGGACAGTTTATATAACAAAGAAATGCATTAACAAATTTGATTCGATTCACATGGTATTTTCAGAACCACAAAAATGAAAAGAAACACAACAGTATTTTCTTGATTTATATTATAGACCAAGTTCATTGCCAAAGGGGATGAATCTATATTTGATCAACCATTTTAACTACAATAGGCAAACCTATACTGGGTGATGGGGCAATTTTTCTTTTCCCCCACAATGGGCAATATCTATACCAACCTATTTTATGGGGAGGGGGAATTCAACTAGAATATTTACGAGACAGCAGGAGTGAATAACCAGATCAGTAAGGTAATTTGACACCTTTGTTGGATTTCTAAACGGCTGATCCAGGGATTTGATCCCAAGGCAAGCAGTCCAGAAGAATCTATCTCCCTTGCTAATGGCCAACTCAACCAAGCCAAGTTGGCCGGCAGGTGAGGCAAATACCCTCAAGATTTTAAAAATTGTCCTATTTCCCAGTAAGAAACATTAAAAAGTAAATAAATGAATAAATGAGATGTGTCCCTATTAAATAACAAGTTGCCTTTGGAACTCTTGCACCCTGCCCCTCACCAGAACTCCTACATCCACTGCAACCAAGTTCTACATCACAACAGAAATGATTGAACCAAAAAAATAGAGTTGACAACAAGAAGAATGGGACTATATAGCACATGACTTACCATCCAGCCATGCTTATCTCATGCATATTTCTGACTGTCAAAGTAACATTACATCCCATGACTCATATCAGACATATAAAGTCTAACCTCTAACCTTAACACATTAAACAGGTTAAAATCAGAAACCATATTAGATTGATCAAATAGGAAACAGCAACATGAAGAGAAAATACATTGGAAATTAGCAAGTCACTAAGAAAACACCTCAAACAGTGAACATTTTGAATGATTAATAAAGAAAATCGATTCCAGAAAGGAAAAACAAAAAAAAAAACTACAACATTAGTGCAGTTCAAGGTAAGTTTTGAAGTATGGACTCCTTGCTTAAGATAATGACAGAAAACTCTTACCTCCTGGGATGCATATTTGGTAATGGACGCTCTGCCAGTCCCACAAGAAACTGCGCTATCTATATCACACAAGAATATGATAAACCTACTTCATCTGTTAACCAACAGAAACAAATAAATAAAAGATACAGACTTCTCACCTTCCCTCCATGGTGTCCAGAGCCATAGTAGCCTCCTATTGACAAGGGATTAAAATTCATTAACAAGAAGCCATTGTGTTGCCATTGGCTTGAGTTCAGGGAGGAAGTACTTCTAACCTATAATAAGAACATCTAAATCAGAGCCAGCTCTCACATACTCAGGCTTCAATTTTAGCCACTTTCCACTACGATCACTTGGTTCCCATTTGGAACCAAGGTCTTTCAAGATGATTCCTTCATCCCTAAGTGAAAAACAGTTTAAGCATAAGAAATATAAACTAAAGAAAGCATAAATTGGGAGAAAAGTGAGACACCAAACTAAAGACAAAACATCAAACAGGCTCAACGTGTATATGAAGAAATACCTGCAAACTACAAGAACAAACAAATATAATAATTACAATGAAATTCATTTTGCAGATTCCTTTACTGACCAGGTTAAATCTGAATGATCATCAACTTGATGATAATCAAAAACCACCAAATTGTGTAAAGAATTCAAAAATCATTGTTAAACCTCTGGAATTTACCAACTTCAATTCGGTGAATTACACTAACAATTTGTGCAAGTCAAGAACGATATCCATTGAACTTCAAATCACTCAAATCAAGATAACTTTGTTAAAGAACATCATAATGTAGAAAGGATTGAACAAAAAATTGAATTAACCTATAGTCATTTGTAATTATAACACTTTCTAGTCAAATAAGTTAAATAAGAAAAAATAAAATTAAAGTTTTTAAAAAAAAGGAAAAATCAAAAACAAAACCATGTTCTGCTACATCTAGTTTAGGCATCCAAACGAGAATTTTCTTGGCTACAATATATGCAGTCAGATGAGAGGAAATTTTTCAGTACAATTGAACCTAGAGCTAATTTACTAATGTTCTAATGCTACTTTTGAAAGAAAATTTGGACAAGAGTGCTGGCCGATCTTGACTCCAACATTCATGATTTCAAAAACATAAAAGGGAAAGATGTCAACCAAAACCAAAATATTCATAATGATGAAAAGACACAATGAAGTACCAGCACTATTAAACAGAAAGGTACTTGAAAATCCTGCAAAAAATTAAGACATGCCACCCTCAACCCAACTTCTTGACAAGCAACTCGTTAAATATGTAAATATGAAATTGAGTCCTGATTAGTAAGAATCAAATATAGGAGATCAATTAGCTACATTAATTAGTCTAATTTAGGTAATTATGTGATAGCTTGATTCTAGGAAGTATGTTGATTCTAGACTTTTGTGCATCTATATGTGAATGTGTAGAATAATCAAGAAAATAATTGAAAAAAATAATTCCATGCTCTCCTTTCTCTCTCTTCTTTCTCGTGTTATCAGAGCCATGAAAGAAAGGAAAACCTAGATCAATTCTTGTTTGATCATCATTTTTGGCTTATTTTCTTATTTGCTGAATTTTTAACATCATAACCCCCAGTTCCAACATAGTTGAAAGTTATTCAGGAAGTATTACCTCAATAGTTCAAACACATAACAATATGCTTGCGTTTCTCATTCTCCATCTCTTGGTCCATTGAGTTTTAGATTTTGCTGCTACAGATCACAATTTTGGTTATAGAAATCAAATCTTCTTCCCCTAATAAGTCATCTTCTCTACCTAACATCAATCTTGCTTATGCTCACAAACTTAGCTAAAGGAGTTTCCCAGGTCAGCCTTCTTCCATCTATACCTCTTGAGTCTATCCTTTATGAGTTTTTCTTTTATGTACCTAGTTGTCCATTTAACTTAGTTCTTGTACATCGTTTATGTCATTCCATTATTCTTCAATCACCTTTGATGAAGTCTCTTCCTATGCAAGATTGCGATACGAGATGGATGATTAGCATAGGAAGTGAGTCACATAGCCTTCGTCATCTCTTTTTGCCAAAATAAGTAACTTAGTCTGCCATAGATGATCCCTTATCCATAATCATTTGGGTCATACAAGTTTGAATAAGTGATGTAGAACAATCTCACCCCCTACCTTATATATTGTTGTCAAATTAATTAAGAAATAATGTTTATGGTAATTACTTGTTTAACTAATCATATTCTTAACAGGAATTACCTATTTCTTTAGTTTCTATGTTGTTAGGAATAATTATTACCAAATAGTTTTAGGCTCCATAACCTCATAAATTGATTTCAACAGTAATTTCTGCCATGTCAATAAGCTTCAAAAGATGGTACCCTCTCATCCAATTTTTCTTTAGAGTGTAAGTCATAGCAACTGGAGAAACATATTTGATGCGAACTTCCTGTAAGTCTTGATAATAGGGCTGAATTCCCATTCTCTTTAGCCATTCCGATGTTTGGGGACCAAGTCATGTGATTTCCAATTTTAGGGTATCCATAATTTGTTATTTTTACTGATGACCATTCACATTGTAAATGGTTGTTTCTTACGACACACCAGTCAGCAATCTTATCTATATTCCAAAAGTTTGCTTCAGAGATTCAAACAATATTTAGTGTCACTATTCAAATTTTGCAAAGTGATAGTGTGTGTGAATATTTCTATACTCCTTTCAGTCATTTATGGCTTCTCAAGGAATTCTTCACCAATCATTCTCTCACACTCCACAACAAAATGGGATTTGCTAAATGGAAAAATAGACATTTAAGGAGACAACACGTACTTTACTTCTTCATCCCGATGTTCCACTTCATTTTTGGGGGAATGCTATTGTCACTGCCTTTTTTTAATTGATTGTATGTCATCTTCTTACTCTATCATATTTCCAAATCAAACTTCTTTTACTTGTTTGTCGTACATACTTTATTCATGATCTTACTCAGGGGAAAGACAAGATATCCTCTCATTCTCTCATATGTGTTTTGTCAAGCTATTCTAAGATACAAGTGTTTTCCTCCTAACCTTAAATGCCACCTCATATCTGCTGATGTTACATTTTTTGAATGTACTCCTTCCTTTACCATCAAAAGTTCTGAGCATTCGACCACCAGTTCCTTTTTCCCTCTTTTATTGTCCCCCTAACTCTTGAAATTGATAATGCTCCATAACCCAGCCTACACATCATCACAAACAGCACCAACACTTATTATTTATTGTCGACTTGATTTCCCTACCATAATTTCTAATGATTGTGCAAAAGTATCTAAAGAAGATCTTGATGACTCGTGATATTTCCACTACTACACCTACCACAATTTAGCATTCTACTAGTCCACACATAACTACAAGAAGTGGTATGCACAACCATCAAAATCAAAATCCTAAATATTTTTTAATTATCATCATGCCCCTTCATCACATTATGCTTTCCTCATATTTGTCATTTGTATCAGTTCCTAGAACTGTAGGTTAAGCATTATTACATTATGGCATCAGACAATGGCTGATGAGATGGCTGCTCTTCGTGCCAATAACACTTGAGTATTAATTCTGATGCTCTTCACTCCAATAGCACTTAAGTATTAATTCCACTACTGCCTGGTAAATTAGCTGTTGGTTGCCATTGGGTTTATATGGTAAAAGTTGGTCTGGTAAAAGTTGGTCCCAATGGCAAAATTGATTTTAAAGCACATCTTGTGGCTAAGGGCTACACTCAAATTCTTGGTCCTGATTATACAAACTCTTTCTATCCGAAGGCCAAGATGTCTTCCATCAATTTCACATTGTTTATGGCTACCGTTTGTCATTGGCCTTTTAATCAACTGGATATAAAGAATGCACTTCTTCTTGGAGAATTTCAAAAAGTCCTTATGGTGCAACCACCTGACCCTGTTGCTCATTGCTCAAGGGAAATCTTGTGGAATGGTTTGCCACCTTAGACCTGCACTTTATGGTCTGAAATAGTCTCCGTATGGTTGGTTTCAACATTTGATACTATTGTGCAGACATTTGGAATGATTCGCAGTGAGACTGACCAGTCAGTTTTCTATTGTCACTCTTCGGTAGGCAGTATTGATCTTCTTGTTATTTCTATGACATTGTTATAACAGAACAAGATCAGAAAGGAATCCAGCTTAGTGTATATGATTTATATGCTCCAGCTTGAGGGGCAAGGTTAAATATGTAAGATGTAATTAAATCCTGATCTGAAGGAATTAGATACAGCAGAGCCTTGATTGATTAGGATAATGCATGTTACTCCCTCCGTCCCAAAAACAAAGTCCATTTTAGTACCACTTTTTATTAGTTATACGGTACAACTCATTTCATGCACCATTAAATGTATTGATTTTGCATTTTTATTCTTACTTTTTAATTTTGAATATACATAATTATTATTAGTAAGGATATTTTAGAGATTTGGTTTGAAAGTGGACTCTTTTCCTGGGACAAGAAAAAGTTTTCAAACTAGACTCTTTTTTTGGTATGGAGGGAGTATTTGATAGCTTGAATTTATGATCATGACTGCTTGATTCTAGGAAGCAGATTGATTCTGGAATTATATATATCTGTAGATTAATCAAGAAAATAATGCAGAGATATTATTGCATAGTATTTTTTATTGCACTCTCTCTTCTTTCTCAGAGCTGACAAATATGTACGGAAAGACTCTTATAGTTGACTTTGTGATACTACTCTTCCAAAACTTCAACCTACTTAACACAAAAAGATTAAAGACATTGTCAGCTTCACTGTAATGAACACTCACATTTGCAAATCCAGCTTTAATTTAAGGTAATATCCCAGACAAAAACATTTAGGCAACTGAATAATGCCCCCCGGACGAATGAACAATTATTTTAAGCATGGATGGTATCAGAAAACAACATAAATGGTAAATGCCTACAACAATTCATAACCCATCAAACAAACAGCAAATAATACCAGACTTGATATAAAAGATCCAGTTTAATGTTTAGTAATCAATATCTTTCAACATATGAGATCATTACATCCAAGAATATCCAAAAGACTACTGACCTATTCTCAACAGTTTCTTTGAAAAATTTCTCAACTTCCTCAATGCTTCGAGCTACAAATGATCGACATGATTCTCCTGAGTGTTTAAAAAAACAGAAAAAAAAAATTAGGAACTGGTCTTTCATTTAAAGATGATACATTTACAGCCAAAAATGACAGAATTTCAATATCAACAATTGTTCAAATAAAGGTGCACAATTCCTTCCTACAAACAAAGTTCAAACTCATTTCTATGAAAAAAATCTTTTTTATCTGCAAAAAAATATTTAAAAAATAACGCAGCAAAAAATAAAAATGCAAAAAAAAAAAAGATAAGAAATGATGAATAAGCCCAAAAAAAATGAGAGCACAAACTATGGTCTGTTAACCACTGTCAACACCACTAAAGCAAGTCAATCTCCCAGCACCAAGTCCACCAGGATCACTCACTACATAACAGATCCTCTCAGTAAAGTACAAAGCGAGAGAATTACAGAAGCAGCAAGTAATACTTCTTCTGTCCCCCAAAAAAAGTCTACTTTGGCTGGAGTACAATTTTTTTTAGTTATAGGTTATAGTACACTAATACACCATTAAATGCATGATTTTCCCTTTTTTCCCTTACTTTTTAAATGTGGTTCATAAATAATCAACATTACAAAGGATAATACAGAAATTTGCTCCAAAAGTAGACTTTTTCTCTGAAACTTAAAAAAAGGGAAAATGGACTCTTTTTTTGGGACGGAGGGAGTATCATTACTTGTATGGCATGTAAAATCATCCGCTAATATCATTCAAACAAATAACTAATGAGCATCTTAAACTGACATTAATGGGAAATTAGAAAAGCCAATACATAAAACAAACTCCAAGCTAAGACTCACTAGATGATTCTGGCAATTTCTACTTGGTCTGTAGGACATTAAGGGCCTCTTTCATAATGGAGACATTCCCGGATTTAGTTCTTTCAGCATGTTTGATTTAGTTCTCCATATTAAATATTTTTACCATGGCCGGTTCCATGTCCGGATAAAGAGGAGAGTTGTGCTAGGTCAATAGCCAAAGTAAAACGGTTCAACCTAATGATATAGAACATACTTTAAATCATATATAGGTTATGAAGCTCCCTGGTTTATAGAACGCGTCGTAGGGTTCGACTGCAGCCTTGGCAAAGACTGTTGTATTTCCATGAGGGCTCCAATGTAGTGTAAAATGTGCAGGAGTCCTCATACACTAATGGGAGAGATAGGAAGGAAAAACATAGGAAGAAAAAATTGTTAGATTTGGTGGTTGGAATATCTGGAACTTTGATAGGTATAACTATAGAGTTGCTGGATGCCATGAGGAGACGAATAAATACTATGCGTACCCAAGAAACATAATAGGCAAGTGAGAAATCTAATGTTTTAGATACCTCAGAATATTAATTTTGGTACCACGGAAATGATAGAACTAGAAATAGGATACACATTATTGTGGATTTAACATTTATAGAGCAACTAGTAGGAGTAATTAGAAAAGTGGATAGAATTATAACTCGTAAGATTATTATGCACCTCAAATAGGGCCAGATAAAAGTACAGCAAAGTTCATTGAAGCTCCTGCATGTGCGGGGTCAAATAAGGTTAGATGACTATATTAAAATTAAATTTTGGAAAGACCTAAAAGCTTTAATCCAGACAATCACTCAAGAAAAGATGATTACTAAAAGGTTAGATGACTACTAAGCTTCAATCAGTATGCCAGAAAAGATGCATTCAGGAAATATTACAAACTAGGGTATGATATAAGCCAGAAAACTCAATAAAACAGATAATGCGAATCTAAACATTAACATCTTTCCTTTTCATAAATTGGGTAAATAACATATGCCAGCCATAAATTATTGGATAACATAGCTAGCATGAAATTCTTTACCAGAATGACGATTTCCACTAAGACCACCATCAGGAACCAAAATTTCGAATCGACCTTTTATTGGCTTCACAACTTTGCGCAGAAGTTCACGGCGTTCTCTCAGACTCTGGTGTATAACACTAGTATCTCCAGCATAAAGAATATCAAAAGCGACAACTATCCATACTTCATGTGAAGGAAACACACATCATCACTAGTCCAAGATAGCAAAAAGCTTGAGAGTAAAGAATTTTATTAGCTCAAACATTCTAATTGCATGCCATAAAACAGAGTACCTAAAACATGGATGACCTCCTCTATAAGTACATAATCCATGTGTGACAAAGGATACAACACAACTACATCAGAAGAGAACACAAAAAACAAGTTACAATAGTTATTTGGATTATGAAAATTTTAAAAAGTGATTTTCAAAAAGACACCTGCCGATCATTATCAAGTCCTTCAGTTGTTGCCTTTGCTGCAAAAGTGAAGCCAAAGGCAAATTAAAATTCACTCTTAGCAGATCTTAAAAGAAGAGGATTTATAATATTGTATAACAGAAGAGAGAAAAGTAACCATCTAGAAAAAGTACCTATTTCTTGATTAGAACCAAAATCTGCAAAACGGTTTTCGGATGTATCCCAGACCAGCATTTCACCATCAAGTATACACCTATTTCAAAAGAGAGGCTACTGAATTCCCTTCAATTATTACATAATCAAAAGATTTCAGAAACACTCGTACTTGGAAAATTAATTATCCACCACATCATAACAGAAATCTAGGTATGAACAGGTAAACCTCGTGACAAATTGTTATGGGCCAACCTCTCAACATTGCCCCGTAACCTCTACAACACCCCAACACAACAACAAAGGTGTGTCGCAGCCCATGCCACCCAACGGAGCAAGCCACAGGTGAAGACTTTAAGCTGCAAAACTCAAGGATGCAATTGATAGACCTTCATCTTGGTTATGTAAATAGTAGTTGTAGTTTGATGTAATTTTCTAACTTGGTAGGTTAGAAACCGCAATCTTCTGGTAGTTGTAGAATTGGTAGTGGTGCGAAACCGTGATCTTTGCAAAAGACCGCAGTTTTCCATTTTGTAGGGAAAAATGTCCTTGTAACTATCACTTTTGATGCACTTTGCTTACTCTTTGTACAAGAAGCTTGCTTTAAATGAGAACAATGATTTCTTCGCACACATTACAGCCCACTTTGTTTATTTTCATTGGCTGACTCTTCAACTGAGAAGAGTTTACAACAACATCCTCAGCTCAATACTCAAGTCAGGAAGACAACTAATAGGGAACTTGCTGCTCCTAGTAGGTTTTATAAGCCAGCACCAAATCCAGACCCTAAGATTTTTTTTTTTTTTCTTTTAATGCAGACCCTAAGATTAAAGTTCCCATAGCTGATGAACAGAAGAAAGATAACAAAAGTGGGTGCTTTAAGTGTGGGCTGAAAGGGCATATGGCCTAGGAGTGTCCCAAACACACACAAAAAAAAAAAAAAAAAAAAAAAAGAAGAAATTTGCATGAAGACGTGAGCAACCTAGAAGCCAAGAATGAAATGGCGACAACTATTTGGATGACATGTGGAGGCTTAATGTTGATGATCTTGAGGACATGGATGAGGATACATCTTCCTCGAACATTGTAAGGTGTATCCTTAATGAACCAAAGGCATGGAAAGAAAACTAGAGAAGAACCTCCATATTTCAAATGTTAGTTTTCTGTGGAAAGAAAACTAAGAAGCTTATCACAGATGGTGGTAGCAGCATGAATGTGGTTTCTGAATCTGTAGTAGAAAAACTTAAGTTGCCTTCCAAACCACGTCTACAGCAATATAAAATTGCATGGATCAACAGCACCTCAATTCCAATGACCAAATGTTATTTGGTAAAATCTTAACCAAGGGCCATATGTGGATTCAGTACAATGTTATGTCATTCCTATAACAACTGCAGACATACTCTTGGGACAACCTTGGTTGTATGACTGAGAAGTTATCCACGATGGTAAGGCAAACACTTGCTCGTTCAACTTCAATAACTAACAAATTGTTTTGAAGCCAGTAAGTGCTAACTTTATAAGGAAACACCAAGAGCAAACATCAACAGCGCCGAAAAAAGTTCCAAAGTGAGCTAGAGAGATTAAACGAATAAGAAATTCCTAGAAATTCTCAACAAACAGCCTTTTGAAAGAGAGTGCAAAGAAGAAGGGTTTATGATAGTTTTGATGCTCAAAGAAGTGAAAATTCTGCTTTAGTCAATTCAATTGAAGTGCCTCCAGAAATTATGAATCTGTTCTCAGATTTTTCTGATGTTGTTCCGAAGGATATACCGAGTGGATTACCTCCTACGCATGACATTCAACATTCTCTAGATTTCATTCCAGGTTCATAAATTTCTAATCTACTACCTCTTATCAAATGAACCCTACTGAATCAAAAGAGCTTAAGAGGCAAGTTGATGAGCTTCTAGCTAAAGGTTTTGGTTCTATTCAAGTAAGTATGAACCCTACTGGATGTGTGTGATCGTGCGATCAACAAGATCATAGTCAAGTATAGGTTTCCAATTCCTAGACTTAATGATATGCTGGATTATGATGGCTAGAGCAACAATATTCACCAAGATTGACCTACGAAAAGGGTATTACCAGATATGAATAAGGCCTAGAGATGAATGGAAACAGCTTTTGAAACTAAGGATGGTCTCTACAAATGGTTGGTCATGCCATTTGGCCTTACAAATGCTCCAAGCACTTTCATGAGACTTGTGACTCAAGTTTTTCAGCCTTTTATTGGTCAATTCATAGTTGTTTATTTTGATGACATTTTGATTTATAACAAGAGCAAAGAGCACATTGATCATCTTCAACAAGTGATGAGGCTTCTATGTTGGGTAAAGCTATATGTCAATCTAAATAAGTGTAGTTTCATGTCTTCAAGTGTGGTACTATTGGATTCCTTGTCTCTAGCAAAGGTATAGAAGCTGCCCTAAACAAGATAAAAGCAATTGTAGAGTGGCCAGTTCTCCTACTAAACTAAAGGAAGTATGGAGTTTTCATGGATTAGCAACATTTTATAAAAGATATTTTGGGGATTTAGTATATCATGGCATGGATAACAAACTGCAGAAAGAAGGGAGAATTCTTATGGACTAAAGCTATGATTAAGTCTTTTGAAGGGGTAAAGAAGAGAATGACAGAAGCTACGGTGCTTAGGTTACCTGATATTTCCAAGGTTGTTGAAGTGGCTTGCGATGCTTCTCATGTTGGAATCAGTGGTGTTCTCAGCCAGAAAGGACATACTATAGCTCATTTACTGAAAAATTTAATGAGGCTAAGCAAAGGTATTCGACATTTGACAAGAAATTCTATGCAGTAATTCAATCTATTCATTATTGGCATTATTATCTTGTGTACAAGGAATTTGAGTTCTATTCAGATCATGAAGCTCTCAAGTATATCAATTCCCAAAAGAGATTGAGTTATTGACATGGCAAATGGGCTTCTTTCTTGCAACAATATACTTTTGTGGTCAAACAAAAAGCTAAAACTGAAAATAAATTGACTGATTTGACTGATGCACTTAGCCAAGAGCATCGAATTCTTACATCTATGGCTACTAAAGTGGTTGGGTTTGATTCTTTGAAATGAGATTATCCTAATTTCCAGGCATGTATGAGGACATCAAGGCCGACATCATGCAACTTATCCTGATTTTTCTATACATGATGATTACCTTTCTAAGGGAACACATCTTTGTTTACCAAATACCTCTACAAGGGAACAAGTAATTTGGCAGTTGCATGGAGGAGCCGCTGGATATTTTGGATGGGACAAAACCATTGCCATGGTGGAAGATCAATTTTATTGGCCAAATATAAAGAGAGATGTTGGAAGAATTGTTTTTGGATGCCAAATTTGTAATCTAGCTACAGGGTGAAAGCATAACATGGGTTTTTACATGCAATTACCTATGCCGCATGAAACATGGCAGGACTTGAGTATGGATTTTATCCTGGGTTTGTCTAGGGTCATGATTGTATTTTGTGGTGGTAGACAAATTTTTGAAAGTGCTCACTTTCTTCCATTTTTAAAGCATCGGATGCTACACATACTGCCAGGATTTTCTTAAAAGAAGGGGTTCAACTTCATGGGTTACCAAAGACTATTGTTTTGGATAGAGATATGAAATTTTTGAGCTATTTTGGCGGTCATTATGGAAGATGTTGCATGCTAAGCTCCAGTTTTCTTCATCTTTCCACCCCCAAAAGGATGGCTAGACTTAAGTTTTTAATTCCAGCCTTGGAGATCTTCTTTGATGTTGGGTCAATGATCATACTTCTGGTTAGGATCAAGTCTTAGCTATGGCAGAATTTGTTTATAGTAGCTCTATAAATAGATCTACTAGTTATAGTTCTTTTGAAGTGGTTGTTGGAGCTTATCCCCGGAAGCCTATTGATTTGGTTGCTTTGCCTTCTAGTGCTTGTCCAAGTGCAATACAAAAGAAATTCCAACATTTTATAACTCAAGCATGTGCATCAAAAATGCATCTCCTTAGTTTCAAGAAACAAACAAAGGTCATTACCATTCGAGATTTTGACATTTAACCAAAATAAAATATTCAATTATCCTTTAAAAAGGAAATAACATCTCACTCTCCAACATCCTTTTCTAATTCAAAAATCATCACCACATCATTTCATGGCAGTCAAAGTAATGGAGTAAGCAGAAAAGTAACTACACCCAACAGAGAAATTAGGAGACATTCTATAATATGAAGCAACAAAGATTGGACATAGATAGTTTCTTAGTTTTTCATACCTGTCAACCAGAATATTGTTTGCAATCATGTCTGACATTGCATGCTCATATTCTGGATGATCAAGAAAGTTTCTGCACAAATCAAGACAAATAGCATTATTGCCACAGCAATTAAATTGATACTAACATTTACCCAAGAGCTAGAGAACTAGGCATCAATAGCTGGACAAAGAGTTTTTCCATTTACTAGTATTTTGGAGTGAAGTACAAAAGGTATATTGATGGAGATAAACGGTAAAAAGTTTACAAGAGGCAGGGTCAAAAAAATTCCAAAGCCCAAACCTTGATTTGGCATGCTTTGGAAGATAAGGATCCAATTTCGGATCTTGGTTAATTTATAAGAGTTACCTTAACTGAGTTTTAAAATTATTTACATATTTTTTGTTAATCCTATTGAGTCTTTGTTTTTGTTAAGTTTTAGTATTGGAAGTTGAATCTAGTTAGGTAAAGGATTTCTGAAAGTCTAATTAAGAAGCTAAATCCTATTGAGAATTGGATTTAAGGTCAATCTTACTATAAATTAGAAATCCTAATCTAAATTGTTTTGTAGTCTATAAATAGTGTATCTTTTCAGGAGGAGAAAGAGAGAGTTTTAAGATCAATAAAATTTTTGCAGATAATTTGTCTTCTTCATAAGTTTTAAGATCAATAAAATTTTTGCAGATAATTTGTCTTCTTCATAAGTTGTGTGAAACAACTTTGCCTTAGGTGTGATGTCTAAAGGTCCCTAGGTGTGACACCAAAAGGTTTTAGTAGTGATTCTTAGGGTGCTTGATGGGGATATGATATTGATTGATTTTGATGATTAAATGAATTAATTCTACCACTGAAAAGACATTTCATTTCCGATATGGTAATGCTCATATCCCCAATATTGGGTAATAATTATGATAAATAATTTTTTAATTAATAATTATTTTAATTAATTTAATAATTAATTAATACTACTTAATTAATTAATTAATAATTATTATTATAATTATTAATTAATTAATAATTAACTTATTATTATTAACTTATTATTATTAAATAATAATAATTAATTAATCAATATTAATTTAATTAATCATTCATTTACTCAATATTATTAATTAATTAATAATTAATTATTTTACTAATAGTAATTATTATAATTAATGTATAATTAATTTATAAATATTTAATTGATAATATTAATTAATTGCTAATTATTACTAACTAATTATAACTAATGCTAATTACTTAATTCATATTAGTTATTATAATTAATACTAATTAATTAACTAATATTAATTAAGTAATTATTATTAATTATTATAATCAATATAAATTAATTTATTATTAACTTATTATGATTAAGTAATAATAAATTAACTAATTAAGATTAATTTAATTAATCATTCATTTACTTATAATTAATATGAATTAATATTAATTATTATTACTAATATTAATTATTACAATTAATTAATTAAGATTAAGATTAATTTAATAATATTTTTATTAATAATTAATTTAATTTAATATTATAATAAATAATTAACTAATAATAACTAATTAATTAATACTAATTATTACAATTAATTGATAATCATATTCCCATTCCTAAACCAAACCACCAACCATTAGTAATCATTTCCATTTCCCAACACAAACCAACCAACAGAATTATAATGAAAGACCCCACTATCATTCCCCACTACTATCATTTCCATTACCTTTCCCATTCCCCTCCTCCTACCAGGCGCCCCCTTAGAGATTAATCTCGTTTCTTACAATTTCATTATTGATTTCAGTTTTCAAATGTTTTTTTAAAGGGCAAACCTATTGTTTTCTGCTTTCATAAAGCCTAAACAAGTTAATAAGATCCATTCAACTTGAACCCCACTTGTGCTGCATCAGTTTTGGTATCAGAGTGGATTAACTTTTGTTGCAACTAGAAGTGGGCGACCTTATAGAGCAGTTTCAGTAGACAAAGATAGGGATCATCTTCTCAACATTATTGCTGGAAGAGTCCATAAGCTATATTGCAAAGTTCTTGAAATTGAGGCTTTTTATCTTCAGACAAACCCAAAATACAGCCACTAGTGATACGGGAGCATCTAGTGCTGCCCAAAGAACTAATGGAAAATGTGTGATAGAGGAAGCTCTTCCTAGAGCTATGGCAGTCTCTCAAGGCACAAGGAATGACACTAAAGTTATACAATATCAGCAAAGGTCACAAGCTTCTCCCAGGGACATTGTTAACACACTTCTTGAGATGAGCAGGAATGAAAGGCAAAAGCAATATGATACAGCTGAAGACAGTACAAAAAAAACGACATCTCAATTGGTATGACATGATGGATGAGAGAAAAGTCAGATTTGCCATTATGACACTTGTTGGCCAAGCATAAATTTGGTGAATGGCGGTTGAATATGATAAGCAGTTTGCTGATCATGGTATGAAATTAGTTGGGATGAGATGAAATTGTGCTTGAAAAGGAAGTCTTTACCTCAACAACATCAACTTGATCTATATCATGACATTGCCAGTCTTAAGCAAGAGGGAATGACTATGATTGAATACGTGAAAAGATCTGAAGAATTGAAAATTCGTTATAGAGCTTCTGAGAGTCCAGAATTGGCCTTAGATCGCTTTATGCCAGATTTGAAACCCGAGATTCGGAATCAGATGCTACCACATATAGGTGTTCTTAATAGATGATGCTTTTTAGCTAGCTCTCCAAATTGTGAAGAGCTTACAACAATGTCCTTTTAGGAGACTCAGCACTCAAAGTCAGGGAGACAATTAATAGGAAACTTGCTACTCCTAGTAGGTTTCCTAAGCCAACATCAAATGCAGATCCTAAAATTACAGCTCCCACAACTAATGAATGAAAGAAAGATAACAAAGATGGGTGTTTAAGTGTGGGCTAAAGGGACATATGGCTTGGGAGCGTCCAAATAAGAGAAATTTGCATACCGATACAATGCATGAAGACGTGAGACACCTAGAAGCCAAGGATGAAGCTGGAGACAACTATCTGGAGGATATGGAGAGACTTAATGTTGATGGTCTTTAGAATGTGGATGAGGATACATCTATCTTGAATGTTGTAAGGCGTATCCTTAGTGCACCAAAAGCAGGAAAAGAAGACTGGAGGAGAACATCTCTATTTCAAACATTAGTTTGCATTGGAAAAGAAACCAAAAAGTTTATTATAGACAAAGGTAGTAGCGTGAACGTGGTTTCTGAATCTACACTTGAAAAACTTAATTTGCGTACAGAACCACATCTAGAACGATATAGAGTTGCATGGATCGAAAGTACTTTAATCCCAATGACCAAATGTTGTTTTGTAAATCTTAAAAATGGGCTATACATTGATTCAATATGATGTAATGTCATTCCTATGACAGTTACACACATACTTTTGGGAAGACCTTGGTTATATGATCGTGAAGTGATACATGTAAAGCCAATACCTATCCATTCAACTTCGACAACAAACATATTGTTTTGAGGACACTATAAGGAAACACCAAGAGCCAAGATCATCAAAGCTGAAGAAGATCCAAAGCTAGCTAGTTAGGTTGAGAAGAAGAAGAAATTCCTACAGTTTCTCAACAAAAAGCTTTGTGAGAAAGTGTGCAAGAAAGAAGGGTTTATAATAGTTTTGATGCTCAAAGAAGTGAAAATTTCTGTTTCGTCAATTCAGTGGAAGTGTATCCCAAAATTAGGAAGTTGTTATCGGATTTCTCTGATGTTGTTCCTGAGGATCTACCAAGCAGATACACCCTGTGCAGGATATCAACATGCTAATTTAATTCCAGAGTCACAACATCCTAATCTACCCGCATAGCAAATGAACACTATAGAATCCGCAGAGCTTAAGAGGCAAGTTGATGAACTCTAGCCAAAGGTGCCATTCAAGTAAGTATGAGTCCATGTGTGGTGCCTGCATTGCTAACACCAAAGAAAGATGAAACTTAGAGAACATGCGTGGACAGTTGTGCGATCAATAAGATCACAGTCAAGTATAGGTCCTAGACTTGATTGTATGCTTAATATTATGGCTGAAGCAACAGTATTCACCAAGATTGATTTATGAAAAGGATACCAAATATGTATAAGGCCTGGAGATGAATGAAAAACAGCTTTTATGCCTAAGAATGGTCTTTACGAATGCTTGGTCATGCCCTTTGGCCTTACGAATGTTCCAAGCACTGTCATGAGACTTATGACTCAGGTATTTCAGCCTTTCAATGGTTAGTTCTTAGTTGTTCATTTTGATGACATTTTGATTTATAGCAAGACCAGAGAAGAGCACATTGATCATTTTCAAGAACTAACCAGGGTTCTATGCTGGGAAAAGCTATATGTCAATCTACAGAATTGTTTCTAACAAGGGTATAGAACCTGATCCAAACAAGATAAAGGCAATTGTAGAGTGGCCAACTCCTATGACAGTAAAGGAAGTATGAAGTTCTCAATGATTGGCAACATTTTATAGAATATTTATCAAGTGATTTAGTACTATCATGGCACTGATAACAAACTCCATGAAGAAGGAAGGATTTGAATAGACTAAAACTACATCTAAGCCTTTTGAAGAGTTAAACAAGAGAATGGTACAAGCTCCAGTGCTTAGGTTACCTGAAGTGGCTTGTGATGCTTGTCACGTTGGAATTGGTGGTCTTCAGGCAAGAAGGGCATCCTGAGCCTATTTTAGTGAAAAGTTGAATGAGGCTAAACAAAGGTATCCGACCTATGACAATGGATTCCATGCAAGAATTCAAGCTATTCATCATTGGCATCATTATCTTGTGTACAAGGAATTTGTGTTGTTTTCAGATCATGAAGCACTCGATTACATCAATTCCCAAAGAGATCGAAGCCATCGGCATGGCAAATGGGTTTCTCTTTACAACAATATACTTTTGTGATCAAACACAAAGCTAGAACTGAAAATAAAGTGGCTAATCCACTAAGTTGAGTACATTGAATTCTTACATCCATGGCTATTCAAGTGATTGGGTTTGATTCCATAAAACAAGATTATCCTAACTGCAAGGATTTCAAAACCCTATATGAAGACATCAAGGCTGGATAACAAGCAACTTATCCTAATTTTTCTATACATGATGGTTACCTTTTTAAGGGAAATCAACTTTGTTTACCAAATAGCTCCCTAAGGGAACAAGTAATTTGGGGGTTGCATGGAGGGGGAGCTGCTGGCCATTTTGGACGAGATAAAACCATTGCTATGGTGGAAGGTTGGTTTAATTGGCCAAGTGTGAAGAGGGATGTTGGAAGAATTATTTCTAGATGCCAAACTTGTCAGTTCGCCAAGGGTCAGAAGCATAACACAGGTTTTTATATGCCATTACCTGTACTGCATGAACCATGGCAGGTTTTGAGCATGGACATTTTCCTTGGATTGCCAATAACATTGTGAGGCCATGATTCTATTTTTGTGGTGGTAGAGAGATTTCGAAAAATGGCTCACTTTCTTCCATGTTCCAAGACATTGGATACTACACACATTGCTGGAATCTTCTTCAAAGAAGTGGTTCAGCTTTATGGTGTACTAAAGACTATTGTTTCAAACAAAGATGTGAAGTTTATGAGCTACTTTTGGTGGACATTATGAAGATGTTGCATTCTAAACACCAATTTTCTTCTTCTTTCCATTGCCAAACAGATGGCCAAACTGAAGTTGTTAACCGCTGCTTGAGAAATCTTCTTGGATGTTTAATTGGTGATCATACTACTGGTTGGGATCAAGTCTTACATCAACATCACCTTTATCCTAAACTAGATGAGGTCGGTGTCGATGAACCCAAAATAAATAAATAAATAAAAGATATAACAAAAATTGTTAATTAGGTGTTTATGCTATTGGGCCTGTGTTAAGGCCCATTAGGGTTACTAGGGTTCCAAACCTATTTAGGGTTAGGAAGGTTCTAGACTCTTATTGTAACCTAGTATATAAACCTATCTAGGTCTCTAATAAGAGAATATTGAGACCCCAAAAGTTCTGCATCATTTTAACATGGTATCAGAGCTATGAGCCACCAGAAACCCTAATCCCTTACAGCAGCCACCAGAAACCCTAATCTCTCCTAGGCTGTCCAGACAGCAGCCGCCTCTGTTCTAAGGACAGAAAACTGCGCACCTTGTCCTCTGTTCTTTGTCCGTAAAATAGCCACTTTCTGCAATATAGTGAAAGAAGTCAGCAGTTTGTTTCTAACATCTGCTTCAATACAAGGTCATGCAATTCCCATGGACTATGAAGATGCAAACTTTCCAAATCACTCCTGTATTCTGCAGACTAGTTTCTGCTTATAGAGACTTCATACCATGTTCTTTCAACAATAAAATCAGGAAAGTCAATCAATTCAGATTACTTGAAGTAGAGCCTCTCTAGTGGATCATGGCACTGATGGGAACAAAGATGAGGTTGGGGAGATCCTAACCCCATAATCGAGACGTAATCCTCGAGTGAGCGTTCTCGAGGTTCTTTCGCTCTCCTCACTAAGTTGATTTGATCAAAAGTTGGATGGTTCCAACTATTATTTGTGGAAGAAGATAGTGACGATTGCTTTGGTCGATCCTAGACAGAGATGACCACTTGATCACGATCCACCTATTGAGGCAGCTGGCGACTTTGGTTACGTGATGATGCACGCTTGTTCATGCAATTGCTGAATTCAATGGATTCAAAGGTAACTTCCTTAGTAACTCACACTAGTACAGCCAAGGAATTGTGGTCATACTTGGCAACTCTATATTCGGACAAAGCATGATCTTTCTAGAGTTTATGATCTTTCTCAAGCATTCTTTAGGTGATCAGAAGGATAGGAGTCTTCGATTATTTTGCTGATTTTAAGAAATGTTATGAAGAGTTAAATGTTTTACTTCCTATTTCTATGGATGTGGATGCAATGAGAAAACAACGCGAGGATCTTGGCCATGAGTTTCTTGGCTGGTCTTCGGGAGAGTACGAGGTTGCTCGCTTCCGTGTTTTGACTAGTGAAAGTATTACATCGTTGAAAGATGTATTTTCTCGTGTCCTACGATTGAGAGACGAACCACATTGCGCCGGGGATAGTGCCGATAGAACAGACTTGCTGGCCAAAATGTTCAAGGGGAATGGTGGCGTAGTAATAAACGTGGTGGCCGTGAATGGTGGGAGAGATGGCGGTGGCGCGATACTCGTTATTGTTATCATTGTGGTGTGAAGGGCCATATACAGCAGAATTGCTGGAAGTTGCATGGAAAACCTTCACCGCAGGGCGGGTATCCTCGTCCACCTGGTGTTGCCGCACAAGCGGATGGAACTACAGCCCCAACAAGTCATCAATGGCCTGCCCTGGGACAGCAGTGGCAGTCACCAAGCCAAGTTGAACAGCGTTATTTGCGGCCTCCTAGCTGGCCATCACAGCAGACGGGGTATTCCACCACCGGGTCCTGAAGCCCATCTTAGTGATTCGGTAGCATGTCTTTCTATTGGAAGTTCTCGTTGGATTATTGATTCTGGCGCCACAGATCACATGACAGGAAATATCGGTAATTTTAAATGCTTTGAACCTGTTACAAACCTTCCTCCTGTGAAGGTTGCTGATGGTTCATTTGTGTCCGTGTCTGGCCGAGGGACGGTGGACCTAACCACTTCCATCAATCTACCTTCTGTTTTATATTTACCTAAGCTTCCATTTAATCTATTATCTGTGAGCAAATTCACGCGTGTTTTTAATCGGGCTATATTTCGCCCCAATGATTGTGAATTTCGTGGATCTTTCACAAGACGGATTATTGGTAGGGGCGTGAGGTAAGCGGACTTTATCAGGTTGAGATGGGGTCTTCGGGAGCATACATGAGTCTTGGTTCTGGTTCTCATATGGAGTTGCACTGCCGCTTAGGTCATCCATCTTTGACTGTTTTGAAATCATTATATCCTAGTTTTGCTTCTGTTAATTCAATGAATTAAGTAGTCTTGCCGGGCAAATTACATCGAACTAGTTATCCTTCACGAGTTAATACAAGATCAGACTTTCCTTTTCAGCTTGTGCATTCTGATATCTGGGGACCGTGTTCTACAACTTCTGTCCTTGGCTTTCGCTATTTTGTGATTTTTGTGGATGATTTTTCACGTATGACTTGGTTATATTTGCTTAAGTCCTGCATCGAAGTTAATGCGTGTTTACTCGATTTTTGTGCCGAGATTCGCACTCCAATTCTCCGCTACGGTTAAAGTGCTTCGCACGGATAATGCCAAAGAATATGTTTCCACTCCAATTCACGGATCTCCTTCGATCCAATGGGACTATTCATCGACCTCATGTCCATATACTCCGCATAATTCGGCGTTGAGAGGAAGAATCGCCATTTACTTGAAGTAACGCACTCTTTTGTTTCATATGAAAGTTTCCAAGGTCTTCGGTGATGATTCTTCTTGCTATCTCATTAATCGATTGCCGTCTTCAGCTCTTAAGGGGGAGATTCCCGCTCACCTTTTGTTTTCTAAGCAATCCTTGCATTCCTTGCCCTTGAGGACATTTGGTTGCCTTTGCTATGTGAGAGACTCGCGTCCTGGTCTCTCCAAACTTAATGCCCGTGCACTTCGGTGTGTGTTTGTGGGCTATTGTCGAACTCAAAAGGGTTATCGCTGCTATTCTCCAGAGCTTCGTCGTTATCTTGTCTCAGCTGATGTCACCTTCTTTGAGAATGAGTCTTACATTCCTCAGTCTTACCCATCGTCATCTATATCACCTTCGGTGGATGACAATTTCCTTGTGTATGAGACTCGTGCTACCTTACCGGACTTGCCACCAGTGGTTCGAGATCAGATCACTCAGACTTATTCTCGGCGTCCGCCTCCTCCTGTCTCATCGCCCCCTACCTCGCCTACCTCGCCTACTCCTGTCTCTTCGGAAGATCCCACAAAGACCCGCCTTGATCTCGATCTTCCTATTGCTCAACGAAGGGTACTGCTCGCGTGTGAACCATCCTATTGATCGTTATGTCTCTTATCTTGGCTTGTCCTCTCGCCACGTGTGGATTGGTTTCACACTTGATTCTATCTCTATTCCTCGAGCGTTGTCCGATGCTCTTGCTCATCCTGGCGTGCAATGATGCTTGATGAGTTGTCGGCCCAGATGCCAATGGACGTGGGATCTTGTGCATCTTCCTCGTGGTAAGTCTCCTATTGGATGTAAATGGGTCTTCACAATCAAAGTCAATCCCGATGGATCCCTTGCCCGCTTGAAGGCTCGCTGGTTGCCAAAGGCTATGCCCAAACATATGGTGTGGATTACCGACACATTCTCACCGTCGCTAAAATGGCGTCTATTCGCCTCTTATCTCTCTTGCCGTGAACTTTCAAAGTGGTCACTAAGACTTGATGTGAAAAATGCTTTTCTCCATGGTCATTTGGCGGAAGAAGTTTATGTTGAGCAACCCCCTGGGTTTGTTGCTCAGGGGGAGTCTCGTCATCTTGTTTGTCGTCTCAAGAAATCTCTATATGGTTTGAAGCAGTCTCCTCGGGCTTGGTTTGGTCGTTTCAGTGAGGTGGTTATGAAATTTGGACTTAAGCGATGCTCAAGTGATCATTCCGTATTCTACTCTAGATCCCCATCAGGTTTGATTCTATTAGCAGTCTATGTTGATGATATTGTGCTAACCGGGAGTGATGCTAATGGTATCTCTCGCTTGAAGCAATGTTTGCATAAGTACTTTCAAACTAAGGATCTTGGGGAGCTTCGTTATTTTCTAGGCATAGAAGTGGCAAGGTGTAGAAAAGGCATCTTCCTCTCGCAAAGAAAGTATGTCCTTGATCTACTCACAGAGACGGGTATGTTAAGTGCTCGACCTTTGGACACTCCTATGGATCCGAATGTTCGTTTGTCACCGGAGGATGGAGACTTGCTTACAGATTCCGAGAGGTATCGTCGCTTAGTTGGGAAACTTAATTATTTGGCAATAACACGTCCAGACATTGCGTTCTCAACAAAGATAGTGAGTCGCTTTATGTCCTCTCCTGACTACACCGGGATGTCAGATGTCGGATTCTTCACTATTTGAAGGGTTCTCCAGGACGTGGTCTGTGGTACCGTAACCATGGACATACTAGAGTGGAGGGATTCTCTGATGCTGATTGGGCTGGATCTCCCAGTGATAGGAGATCTACGACAGGTTATTGTGTTTTTGTTGGTGGCAATCTTGTATCTTGGAAGAGTAAGAAACAGAATGTTGTGGCTCGTTCGAGTGCGTAATCGTATAGAGCTATGTCGCAAGCGACAAGTGAGCTAGTTTGGCTCTATCATATGCTGAGTGAGCTTGGTTTCCCAACTACCAATCCCATGAAGTTGTGGTGTGACAACCAAGCTGCTATTCACATTGCAACGAATCCAGTGTTTCATGAGCGAACCAAACACATTGAAATCGACTGCCACTTTATCCGCGAGAAGATACAGCAAAAGTTGATATCAACAGAGCATATACGGACGGGTGATCAACTTGCTGATGTCTTCACCAAATCTCGAATGCGTGCCGCTTGAATGTTATTCAGAATAAGCCGGGCATGCATAATATTTATGCTCCAAATTGAGAGTGTTAATTAGGTGTTTATGCTATTGGGCCTGTGTTAAGGCCCATTAGGGTTACTAGGGTTCCAAACCTATTTAGGGTTAGGAAGGTTCTAGACTCTTATTGTAACCTAGTATATAAACCTATCTAGGTCTCTAATAAGAGAATATTGAGACCCCAAAAGTTCTGCATCCTTTTAACAAAAATAAAGGGAAAGGGCTAGGACTAGAAAGGGCAGTCAATCAGTAGATCTACTAGCTATAGTCTTTTTGAAGTAGTTGTTGAAGGTAATCCAAGGAAGCCTGTGATTTGGTTAGTTTGCCTTCCAGTGCTCGTCTGTTGAAACTGAGGCTTTTTCTCGACATATCCAAAACATATATGAGGAAATTCATCATAGCATTTCTATAAGCAATAAAAAGTACAAGTCACATGCAGACTTGAGGAAGAAATTTGTAGAGCTTCAAGAAGTAGATGAAGTTATGGTACGTATTTGTCTGGAGTGGTATCTTATAAGAAGCTCCATTCTAGCAAGGACCTTGCAAGATTCTGAAGAAAATAAGTTCCAATGCCTATGTCCTTGAATTGCCTTATGATTTAGGTGTCAGTAATGTCTTCAATGTAGAAGATTTGACTCTTTATCCAAGTCATAATGATGGTTCAACAGGCCAAATGCCTACGGTTTCTCTTCCGCCTGCTACGCGTTTACATGACAAGGTTATGATGTTCTTGACCATGAGATTGTGTCAACTCAAGGGGTTGGTTACCAAAGATATCCCATTCATTGGCAAGGACATCCACGGTCTAACAACACTTAGATTACTGATTCTGAATTTCAACAATTAGACCCTGATTTTTATGACAAGTATCATGCTTGTAACTCACTGGAGCGAGTTCTTTCAAATCAAAGACAAATGATGGAGATAAATGGCAAAACTTTACTAAAGTTTACAAGAGGCGGGTAAAGAAAATTCCAAAGCCTGAACCTTGATTTGGCATGCTTGGGAAGCTAAGGATCCAATTCGGGGTCTTGGCTAATTTATAAGAGTTACCTTAATTGAGTTTTAGGATTATTTAGATGTTTTTAGTAAATCCTATTGAGTCTTTGTTTTTGTTAAGTTTTAGTATTGGAAAGTTGAATCTAGTTAGGTAAAAGGTTTCTTAAAGTCTAATTAAGAAGCTAAATCCTATTGATAATTGGATTTTAAGCTCAATCTTACTATAACTTAGAAATCCTAATCTAAATTGTTTTTAGATTTGTAGTCTATAAATAATGTACCTCTTCAAGAGGAGAAAGAGAGAGTTTTGAGTTCAATAAAAGTTCTGCAGACAAATTGCCTTCTTTATAGGTTGTGTGATACAACTTTGCTTAGGTATAATGCCTAAAGGTCCCAAGGTGTGACACTGAAGGGTTCTAGGAGTAACTCCTAGAGATTAATCTTGTTTCTTACAATTTAATTATTAATTTCAGTTTTCAAATTTTTTTTAAAGGGAAAACCCATAGTTTTTTTCTTTCATAAAGCCTAAACAAGTTAATAAGATCTGTTCAACTTGAACCCACACTTGTGCTGCATTAGGTATGTTAGGAGTTAACACCATTGGATGAGGAGCACTCCACAAGTGTGATTAGAATGACAAGAGAAGGAGGATAGTGAAATGCACAAAGATCAAACTACCATTGAGTATCTCTTTTATCCTTGAAAAAGGTAACCCTAAAGTCCTGTCTAAGATTAGCTTCGAGCAAACAAAAATTGACACTACATCAAAGCTCAGGTTTTACAACTTGTATGATCAAAATCATCTGTTAAAATCTTCAACACCTATCAATTTTTTATAACCTACAAAAAAGGATGAAAGAGAAATGGATATAAAAACTAACTAGGAAAAAAAATTACCTAGAGAAGAAATGTATTTCCAAGTTATTTTTATGAAGTTGGATGCGGTCACCATCAAATTTGCATTCAACAACCACTTCCTTTCCATGAAGCTGTTCAAAGGAAAAATGCCAAATAGTAATTCACCAAGGTAGAGAAAAGACAAAATTGGAGGAAACTATAGAAGAAAAATAGCTAGGTGAAACAAAAGCTTACCTTAAAAATATTAAAAAGGATAAAAAGAGAGTGTCATATCAATGCATTCAGTAAATCAGTATGTGCAAATCACAAATCTAAATTTTGCAAAGTTTAGAGTAGTGACCTTTTTCCAAGCAGCACCAACATTGCTCACCCTAAGTGCAAGCTGAGGGCGCACAGGTTTTCCAACTTCTATGTCCTTCGAAAAAGAACATGACAAATAAACACACATAAACAAAAAAACATGCATGGATGTAACCATGCTTTCTAGTCAGATACAATATGAGACAAAAAAAAATTAGAAACTGAAAAAAGCAGTAGAGCATCTGACTACAAATGGCAGAAAAACACAGGGATATTACTTCTGAAAATTGAGAAAATACATTTCCATTAGAGAGTAGAGCATACTTTGACCACATATTCACCGAATAAACATATCAAAATAAAATTTTGGGGAAAAGAAATTGGCCCTATACTAGAAGCTAACCTGGCGCTTGTGCCGTTGATTTCGGTCCCTCAATTTTTCACAAACTAGTTTCAAGTCACATGTAACATTGAACAAGTCCTCAGCATCCGGATGAAATTCATGAAAGATGCTCCTTTCACTAACTCCCAACTTAAGATCTGAGCAATCAAGAGTATACAAGGTGTGGAGTGAAAAGAAAAAAACAATGGAAATCCATGCTAAATTCAGATCACATAAAAAAGTGCAGTTCAAAAATGATAGCAAATAAAACCTTTCAAAATTATCATAATAATCCACTTCATTTCATGAGCATTCGTTTCCCTGATCAAATCAGAAAGAACAGAAGTCTTCTCCACCCTGTTACAACAAAATTCAGTTACAAATTTATCATGCATGAAGGTGATATTAATAATAGAAATACCAAAGCCAACAATCAATTTCATGGAAGTAAATGACTTTGAAAAATGTAATCCAGGGAGATACATGCTTCCACAGAACAGCAATTGATGTTGATCAAAATCTTTATTTATTTTGACTATTTAGATGGTTTTTGTTATTAGGGGGTTTAGGAGCCTACTACTAATTGGTTTCTTGCAGCAAAAGTAAAATATTCTATTAATTGGATTTATTTGGAGATGAAACCAGAGGTTATTTTGTGTTTTGCCATGAATAACAATTCAAAGAAGAGTTGATAGAACAAGGATCCAATACCTACAAACATGGACGGAACAAGAAAACCCAAGCGTAGAGTTGGAAAATAGAGAATCAACTCTACATTTATTCCTCAATAACCAAAATCGACAAAAAACCTATGTATGTTTCTCCTATACACTTATTTATAGGAGAGTCTTATCCTTTTTAATTTCCTATTCTAAATAGAACGGCTTAAAACTTCTAAAACAACTAAAACTTCCCTAACTACATAATTTCCCATTTTTATTTTCCTTTGACCATATTCCTGCATCAATTCTCCTAGACTGGAGAAAAAACTCATCTCAAGTTTGACTTGAGCTTTCCTCAATCAAAAGGAAATTCAGCCAAAATTTCCACTTTCTTCATCTCTTCTCCTAGCAAAATAATTAAGCCAACTTCATGTCCCATACCAATTGCTTAATGAAGTAGAAACTACAATATCTTGTTGAAGATGCCATAGTGCTTTGGGAGAAGTTTCAACTAGAAAATTTGGAACAATCTCCATACTTGTGCCAATGATTGTATAATCACCTTTTTCAAATATTATGAATTTTTCTTCTTCATGAACATCTACCAATACAGGAATAGAACTCTGTTCAACCAGAACAACATCATCATCATCATTGTCATCAGGATAAACATTTGTCTATAACCATACATCTTATGCCTAAGGCTTTCTAAAAAATCTAGTGGGAAGACAATTTTCCAACTAATTTGCATACAATAATGTACCAGAAGTAAGCATCTGGTGCAGTGAAATGATTCTAAATATTTTGAAGCAACAAAACTGGATATCTAGTTGTTGAATGAAAGGCAATAGTAATCCATTGATAAACACTTCAAGGAATCAAAAGTTTTTGCAAGTAATTTTAATAATTAAATTGCAGTGCTATATGATAAAAATCATTTCATACCTATTTTCACTCGACGCCAAGTGATCTAGCAAGGCATTCAGTTCCTTCAGAGTCATCCCACCAGAAGTCAAGCCTTGCCTCCTCTGTAGGACCTAGTTTGTTGACAAACCCCAAAATCAACACTCTAGAATACTAACAAACCTTTTGACTATTATAAATACATTGCATCAGCACCCTACTTCAACATCAAATTACTATGTATTGAAGTTACAAATTATCTAACAATAAGTTTTCAACTCAAAATTCCTACTTTCAACACACAAATCCAACAGAATGCTCAACAGAATCAATACGTATTGCAGTGACCTGCATTCAGTTCTTTAGAGAATATACGAATCTGTCCTATTTTAACTCCTAATGACAGCATTTAAGCAATATCACCTTTTAATTCATATTTTTATTCAATGTATATTTTCCAGTGCCTGTATTAATGCTTTCTTTTAAAACTAGACATACATAGAATGCTCCAGAATCACTCATGTGAGTTGGCCAAGGTCAGTTTGAAGTATGTGCAATGTGCATAATCTTGATTGCTAAAAATTATAACTATGTGTGGCCCACAATTAAAAAGTAAATACATATGGATAATTGCTATAGTTGTACTTTCAATTTTGGGATAGAGAGAGTATATACTAAATGTTTACTACAAACGTACATTTTCCTTTTGTTTTTGAACCAAAAAAAAATCTATAGTTATTGATAGCTTTGTTGTACAAAGAAGAACTACAAGCACAATGAGCATACAAACTTGAACTTCGTCCCCATATTTGAGCCCACTGAGTCACACATTGTCACCATTGGAAAAAGATACAAAAATTAAAAATAAAAATAAAATGAGATTGTTGGGGACTTTAACGATAAGACATTTAAAAATGACAATGACAAAGTTAATAATGACAGCGGGACAGAGTACATCCCAAAATGCACAAGAATAACACACCTTACTATTTATTTTTAATTAGCACACCTTGCAACCCAGTTTGCGGTATGCAATGCCAAGTGCCATAAGCAAAAAATTCGTACAATACAAAAAGAACAACTTCTGAAGCCATGGTGCAAAGTCTCCTCTGCTACGATGAGTAAAAAGCAAAACATATCAAACAAATCAACGAGAATTGAGTAAAAACACTAAATTAAGTAAACCTCAGAGGCGACGAGGGAGAAGTTGCCGGCGCTAGCGCCTGCTTTGGCGCCACCTTTCCGCCAATTGAGGAGGCGTTGGGCGTCGGGGGAGTCACGTGACATGCCAAGTGCGTCAATGAGACATGTCGCGAGCGCGTGCTCCTTAAGTCCATAAGAGCCACGCTCGCGGTCAAGCCCCGGCAATATGAGGCGTATGGCGCTGAAGTAGTCCCCAGGTTTCCGGCAGAAGGCGTCCAGGAATTTGCGGAATTTGGAACGCTTTTTCGATGACGATTTGCTCTTTTGCATCCAGTGGAATAGGCTCACCATTACACTGAATTTGATGTTGGATTCTTCGGTTGAAGACATTTTCTATTTTGAAGATTGTTTGATTTCGGTGGTCGAGGTTGAGATTTTGCAGTCCCAGAGGAGGCTCACTGAATAGCGTTTGAAAGCAAAACGGTTGGCGTTACGCCTTGTTGATTTAATTGACTATAAGGTTATATTATAAGCTTGCCAAGAACCCTCCGCAGTTTTTATTACTATTATTTCTTTCTTTCTTTCTTTCTTTCTTTCTTGGGAAATTTGCAGATGTAGCACCTTTTTTATTTGACCTTGCAAATATAGCACCTCTTTTTTTTTTTTTCCAACTATAGTACTTTAAGGTTATATAAAAACTAAAATACCCCTCATATACTCTTCTAAACTACAAAGACATAACACTTCAGTTCCTTATTACACTTCATCATTTTAGAAATCATCTTCTATTTTTTCTCTCAAAATCCATTGTTCGCACACCCCATTGGACTATCATCGATTAAAAAAAATTTACTTTCACACTCCATTGGACCATCATCTTCAAGTAAGAAAACCACGATGGTAGAGAAGAAATTGCAGCTGCGAGAAGTTAGTGGACATTTGTCCATTTGTACTGAGTTTGTGGAATTTGAAAGAGAAACTGGTTGAGCCTTAGGTTTAGCATTAGGTCAAGTATAGGTCAATATTAGGTTGAGTATAGCTCGATATTAGGTCGAATATTTGGTCAAGCTAAAGGTCAAGTGTTAGGTTAGGTCGAATACAAGGTTGTGTATAGGGTCGAGTACTTTGTTAGGTCAAGTATTAGGTCGAATTCTGGGTCAAGCAATGAGGCTCGACTTAATTGGACATGATCCTATTACTTGTTTCTGGCTAATTTGATTTATGGTTCTTATGTTTGATAAATCCATTATTTATTGATGGTTTTGGTTGGATATATAGGAATGACACACATTATTATGTGGTCTGTACATGTTTTTTATGGGAGAGAATGGAACGTTGATCCTAATATAAATGACCGAAGCTTCATTAATTACAAAAGGATTGAACCTCTTTTGTTAAAAAAGGACACAAGCTTCACAGATCTAGTGAATCTCATCATTTCTGTTCTGGAATGAGATATGGAGATCAAAAATAGACTGGTTATCGAATATCTACCCAAGTAGTTGTCTAAAGTCTCCACTCTCCCCATCAAGACTGATTACCATATCAAGTGTTTTTTGAATGAAATTATTAGACGGTCCAAAGATGCTAAAATTCCAATATGTGTTACCCTTCATCCTGACACTTAAGCATCACATGTTCAAGATAGTGTTAGCAATTCACCGATAAAACGATTGGATTCTGACAGTCCGATATAGACTAACAATATTCTTGGGAAATTTGCAAAAATAACACTTTTTTGCATAGACATTTGCAAATATAGCACCGAGACCATTTTCCTTGCAAATATAGCACTTTTTGGGTCTGACCCCTAGCAAAAAGACAAAAATGCCCCTTTCTTCACAAAAAAAAAACCTGAAACATCGTTCAAGACTTCTCCACTTCATTTTTTCACTTCGAATTTTTTTACCCATTCAATCATTCTTCATCAATTCAACATCTCATTTATTCGATGCTGCCTCAATGGCACGTACGCAAGGAGGACGGGCATTTTCAAGCAAAAAAACCACCGCTATAGAGAAAAAATCACATATTGATTAACTCATGCATATTAAATTATGAACTTTAGAAAAAATATGATTGCGATAGGATTTTGTGTAATTTTTGCTGTAATAGATCAAATTCGACGTCAAATTATACATGAATTAGGCATGAATCTTTTATTCGACAAAAAGAGAGGTTTTCGACATGTATTCGACAAACAATTCGACATTTCTGTTATGTATTTGAAAAAAAATTGACATAAAATTCAACAAAAGATTCAACAAGCATTTCGACAAAAAAATATCGACAAGCATTTCAACAAAGAAATCTAGACAAAAATTTTGACATTTCTTCAAATCAGAACTAGAAGTAATCCACAAAGTTGATATTCACAGTCGGTAAGAAATCAACAGCAATAATCGGCAAGAAATTGCAACCAATATTGTTCTTGATCCTTTCTAATCCCTTTTTGTTGTTCAGATTTTTCTCTGAATTTTTCACATTTTTCCCGTAGCTCACCCGAAGCTTCATTGAGCGAAGTGGTGGGTTCTTCAAGCTTTCATCTTTACACCCTTCCCATGGTTTTTTAATGATCTATAGCTCTAAAAACTCATGGGTAAGAAGAAAACACAACCTGCAAGCTCCCAATTTCCTACAGCGAAGACCATAGATGAAGAATCTGAGACCGGTCACCAAACGGGTCTGTCGGGTCAATAGACAACCCATGAAGAAATTGAACAACTAACTACCGATTTTAATAAAATTTCTGAACTCCCCAAGCTTCTTGATCTCATGGGGAAGAAGAAAATTGTCTCCAAAAGCTCTCAAACTCCTTATCAAAATTTCGTGGAAGCTTGTAATTCAATTGTTGCCCACGAATTGGAAAATCTAAAGGTAAATCAAAATTCCTTAAGGCCTAATTTTGTTGTTGATTCCTCAGATGATAATGATGTTCCGGATGATGATGATGTTCCAGATGATGATGTTGGAGTGGAAAGCCCTGATTCTGGCTCCCTACGGCTCACGCCCAAACGAAGGAAACCAACACTTGCCCAACTCGGACAGTGCACACCAGTGACTTGATAAATTTCCTCAACAGAAACTTGGTATGAATAATACTAACTCTTGTAGTGCTTTCGTCACCCTTAGATCGGAAGACACTTTTTCAGAGCAAAATCAGGTTGCAAACACAATGAGCAAGCTGCGATGGTAATAAAGAAATGTAGAAGTTGTATGAAGATTGAACTGAAGGAGTGTCGAGTTCCACAAGCAAAATGTCGAATTCCACAAGTTAAATGTCGAGTTCCACAAGCAAAATGTCAAATTCCACAAGTTAAATGTTGAGTTCCACAAATATTTTGTCGAATACATGTCATAAATGTCGAAATTTGTGTCGAAATATTTGTCGAAAATCTCTCTTTTTGTTGAATAAAAGATTCATATCTAATTCATGTTTAATTTGACATTGAATTTGATCTATTATAGCAAAAATCACACAAAATTCTATCGCAATTGTATTTCTTCTAAAATTCATAATCAATATGCACGGGTTAATCAATATGTGATTTTTTCTCTACGGTGGTGACTCTTTTGCTTGAAGATACTTGTCCTCCTACATACGTGCCATTAATGTAGCATCGAATAAATGAGATGTTGAATCGATGAAGAATGATTAAATGGGTAGAGAAATTCGAAGTAAAAAAATGAAGTGGAGAAATCTTGAACAATATTTCAGGAGCTTTTTTTTTGTGAATAAAAGGGCATTTTTGTCTTTTTGCTAGGGGTCAGACCAAAAAAGTGCTATATTTGCAAGGAAAATGGTCTCGGTACTATATTGGCAAATGTATATGCAAAAAGTGCTATTTTTGCAAATTTCTCAATATTCTTCCTCCAAACAATTTTGTCGATAATAATTTTATCTACAAAATTGATGATCATGGAGATAGTAATGAGGGTGGCGTTCTGGTTGATGATACCATAATTGTGGAAGAAGATAATATCTCTGCAGAGCAACCAAGGACTGGTGAGCCTGTCAATTCGGTTCAAACACATGATCTACCAGTCGTACAATACCATACAACAATAAGGTCATCCCATACGGACAACGGGACTTCTTCTGATAGATTAGCTGCCGTGGTAAATGTTGCAATAAATGATGTTTTTGAAATGAGGGAGCAATTGTATATGAGAATGAGTTGTTTGCTGTGAAGCATTTCTTCCAATGGAAGGTTATTAGGGCAAAGAGCAAGTATTGGTACATACGATATAAACATAACAATTGCAAATGAAAACTAAATGCATCATCCATTGGGAATTCGAGTGTTTGGAATGTCATTAAATTTGAAAACACCCATACATGTCAGTTATCATTGGTGCAATGTGATAATAGGCAGATAAACAATAAAGTAATTAGTTCGTGGATAAGGTGTAAGTACCAAGAAGTATGTCAGTCATATAAACCCGGTGAAATCATGGAAGATATTTTTCAAGAGTTGGGTGTGCACATAACGTACAATAAGGATTGGCGATCAAGGAAATCTATGCTAAACTAAATGAGAGGTGAATTTGAAGATTCTTATAGAATACTTTTAGCTTATATGCACACGTTGAGGGCATGTAATCCAGGTACGTTTATTGATCTAGAAATGGAAGAAAATGAAAGCTTCAAATATCTTTTTTTCCCAATTGGAACATCGCTACGTGGATTTTACATTTGTATGCGACCAGTTCTTGCTGCTGATGCCTGCTTCTTGAAAGGAAAATACCCTGGGTCATTATTTGTTGCCACTTGCATGGACGGTAACAACCAACTGTGCCCCATCGGTTGGAGAGTGGTTAATTTAAAAAATGACGTCTCGTGAGAGTGGTTTTTGGAAAAGTTGAAGGCTGCAATAGGTGATGATATTGATAGATTTGTGTTTGTGTCTGATAGGTATAAAAGCATTGCAAAAGGTATATCAAATGTTTTCCCAAATGCCTTTCATGAAATATGTATTTATCATTTGAGCATAACCTAAGAGCAACATTCAAACACAAAGACATGCTCCCAGTCTAGTTTAAAGTTGCAAAAGCTTACACTCTTGCTAATTCAGTAAGATGTGAAAAATTCTTTCACTGCAAAATTCAAGGGTTTGAGAGTAATTAACAGATGTCGACATTGAACGATGGTCAATGGCACATTACAGAGAGATGGTGGCGTGAAATTCCTTGGATCTACCCAGTGAAAATTCTTCCCTTGGAGTTGGTATGTTCCTTGAAGATGGAATAGGTCCTCAACCCCTTGATAACAGTATCAAGAAACCTTGGAATCAATTGAAGGATGGAATCAATTTCCTAGGAACAAATTTAGAAATCAAGAACAACAAACACACAAATTCGAATTTGTGTAATTTGCAAGTAATTCTGAAACTAGAGAGCAATTCTCTCAAGCTTGTAATGTCAAGAACCAAATTTTCATTTCATCAAATCTGCCCTTCAAGATGGTTGTGGCCACTATATGGACACAAGCTAGGGTTTACAAATTAGGGTTGCACAAGCTAGGGTTTCTTTTAGGGCCAAATGGGCTACATGACTCTTTGGGCTACATGACTCAATTTACCATATAATTAAAACTAAACCCAATGTTCCTAACTAGTTCTAAGGAAAATAGTAGTAAGCCAAACCCATTAACAAGACCCAATTACACTTAGTTCATTAATAAACATGGCCTTGTCAATCTTGGTCTTCTCCCCATCCTTTTGGTAGTTTGAATGAGTCCATT